>CM066038.1:395730530-396128466 GCA_033557465.1 Ichthyophis bannanicus | reverse complement strand
AGGTATGGAGTTCCTAGAGATATCATTTTGAACGTCTCTCTGAACAGGAGTTTGTTAAATTCTCTGAGGTCTAGAATGGGTCTGTGTCCTCCTGTTTTCTTGGAATAAGGAAATAGGGGGAGTAAAGCACAGGTACTTACCTGTAACAGGTGCTCTCTGGGACCAGCTGGACTAAGTCATCACATTATGGGGTACGTCCGGGTACAGACGGAGCCCGCGCGGGAAAGCTCCCCAGCTCCTCTTTTTTTTTTTTTTTCAAGAGGTCTCACTTAGATTAAAAAGCGTTTGGGGCCTCCCACTGCACATGCGCGCTGCATGCCCGCCTTCCTGAACAGCTCTCTTCAGTTCGCGTTTAAAGCTGAGACAATAGAGAGAGAGGAGGACAGGAAGATAGATAGATAGAGATACAACTCCTAGGGGAGGTGGGTGGGTTGTGATGGACTAATTCCTGCTGTTCCCAGAGATCACCTGTTACAGGTTAGTAACTGTGCTATCTCCAGGAACAAGAAGGAATATGTCATCACATATGGGGACTCACTAGCTAAGATGCCTGGGAGTGCCCCCTACTAGGGTACACCATCGTCGCATGGAATCTCCAGGCATCCAGCCAGGGAGGGTGGGCAGGAGTTGTTGAAGTATGGAACAGGTGTTGGAGGACAGCCTGACCAAAACAAGGCATCCCGGCGGGAGTCCTTGTCCAAGCAGTAATGGGCTGTGAAAGGTATGAAAACGCGGCCCAAGTGGGCTGCTCGACAGATATGATCTATGGACACAGAGTGAAGATGGAGCCATAGAAGTGGCCATGGCCCTCACATTGTGAGCTGTGACATGGACCTCCATAGAAATGTATCTTACTCTGGTAAGGAAAAGAAATACAATGAGCGATCCAATTGGAAAGTGTACGCTTGGTGACTGGAAGTCCCAAATGAGAAGGATCAAAAGCCACGAAAAAGTTGGGACGACTTTCGATGTGGTGGAGTCCTGTTGAGGTAAAAGGCAAGAGCTCTTTTACAATCCAGAGTATGAAGGTTCCCTCCTTCTGCAATGGAGGCATGAGAAGGCCGGGAAGGAAAAAGAAAGGTAGACTAACTCTTTGATTAAGATGAAAAAGGCTGAGACCACTTGGGATATAAAGTGGGGATTCGTCCTAAGGACCAACCTTATCATGATGAAAAACTAGTTATAAGGTGGATGAGCCACTAAAGCCTGCAGTTCACTGATGCGGCGAGACGAAGTGACTGCAATAAGGAAAACAACCTTCCAGGAAAGAAATTTGAAGGAGGTAGAGTCCAAAGGCTCAAAAGGTGGGCATTCATAAGCTGACCTAGAAACTAGGTTCAAATCCCATGCTACCGGAGGAGGTCGGGATGGGAGGTTTAGTTAGAGGCAGGCAACTAGCATGAAAACGTGAAACCAGAGGATGGAGAGGAGACAGGTTGTCCATTTATAGGTTTAAAGGGCATTGCTGCAATAGCACTCAAATGGACCCTTACTGAATTCGTCTGAGGTCTGCATGGGAAAGATGCAGGAGATAGTCCACGAGGGAATTCAAAGGAAGTGCTAGAAGGGTCAAGACCCTGCTGAGCACACCAAAATGGGAAAAAAGTGTCCATTTGCAAGCATAAGAAACGCCTCGTGAAGGTTTTCCTAGAGGCATGAAGGATATTTCTGGGGGGTCACAGCGTTGAGAAAGAGTAAAGTCTTGAAGACTTTAGGACTTCAGGAAACCAAGCTCTTGAGATGTAGGGATTTGGGGTTTGGGTGCAACAAAGTCCCCTCCTCCTGAGACAGGTGTGTCTGGCCACAGCTCCCCAGGTCCCCAGGGAGGATCCCTGGGAGAGATGCAGAAGTAGAGGGAACCACACCTGGCGGGGATACGGGGAGCTATGAGGCTCATGGTCCCGTGATCCCTCTGGAGCTTGAACAGAGGTCTGGGGATTAGAGGAACTGGGTGGAAAAAAAGGCATAAGGGAATTCCAATGCCCCCAATGCAGGGAGGAAGGCATCGTGGGCCTGAGCTCCCTGACAATGAGTTTCGGGAACAGAAACCGGGGAACAAATCTCAATCTGTTTTGGGCATTCAACGGACTTGCAAAGAGGTTCTATGTCCGGGGATCCCCACATTCCTGAAAGATTCTGCGTATCTGGTCACATATGTAGAGGACCCTTCGTTGTGGGATGCAGAACTCGACTCGAGGTCCTGTCCTGCACGAAGAGGTTTTGAACTCCTGGAAGAAGATACACTGCAAGACGGTTGAATTTATGGATCAGCTCTCCTGCGCGAGGTCCCATATTCCTGACGAGCTTCGTTGCCCAAAAGCGACAGGAGCCTGAGAGCGGTGTCCCTCCGTTGTTTTGTTTATATAGCACAGGGAGCTAACCCTGATTGTCTGTCTGAACTAGGACAGTCAGGGTTGACAAGGAGGGTATAGAAGAACATTGCGGGCCAGGGGTAAAAAACAAGTGCCTTTCGCGAGTTAAGCGAAGGGTTGATTATGAAGGGTGGCCGCTCTGCTGCGAGAACCATACCAAGTGCACCCCTGAGTGGAGAGGGTCTGACGGGAGCTGCCCTCACCCTGAGTTCTGGTGCAACGGCATCTGTTGTGAGGGTTGCTATGAGGGGACCACAAAGGTTGCGAAGGGGGCCCCCAACAAACCAGTTTCGGGTGTTGGATGTCCACCATTGGAGAGGACCAAAAAATCAGAAGAGTCTTCTATTGAGGTGAGGTATTTGGTCGGAGAGAGCTCCCCAGATGCTTGAGTCAACTGGAGTGGGGGGGGCCAACGGTTATACCATAAACCCTGAGCCTCGCTCTGCATATGCAGAACTGGATCATAGGGCACCACCAAATGTACCGTGGAGCCAAGCCATGTGGCCCATGAATAGTGCCAGCAGCATTTAGGCTGGTCAAATGAACTGCTGGGACTTGAGTTGGAAAAAAGGAGCGGACCAAAACTCAGACAGGCATATGCAAGGCCCTGAACCGGATGCAGGTAAGGCCCCTTGCCAGTGATGGTGTCTAACTGGGCCCCTATGCAGCTCGAGAGAACCTTGCGGATCGGGAGTAGCTGAGACTGGGTGCCAAGCGGTTTACTATACCAGTCCTAGAGATTGCGCCAGAAGGAAGACGCCTTGTGCGGTCCAGGGAACTTTGCGGGTCCTGGGACATGAGAGAGGAGCTCGGTATGAGCAAGTCGTCCAAGAGCTATGGCGAATCATGAAAGTTCCCAGGCCTCTTTAGAAAGGCAGCTCCGACTGGCCATAGCGATTTGGTGAACACATTTTGAGCAGAGGGCCTAGACCGAAGGGGAGTAAGTACTCTGTCCTTGGGAAATGTTTTCACTAGAAACAGAAATAGAAGGTATTTATGTGGGTGGCTGGGGTGGATCGAGTATGTGTCGCTTTATACGCATCCTTCAGATACCTAGAAGAACACCCAGTTTTTTTTTTTGAAGCCAATCCAACTGACTACTGAAGGTCATGGAAGGAGGAATGCCCAGAGAAACGCATTTTTGAAATTTCTCGTTGAAAAGGAAATATGGTTCAAGTTCTCCCAGATCCCGAATTGGTATCTGAAGCCCTCCTGTCGTCTTTGGTATTAGAAAATAAGGGGGGAGTAGAATCCAGTCCCACTGTTTGACAGAAGAAGGGGACTTCCTCTAATTTGCCCCGGCGGCAAGGAGGCGAGGAGACTTCCTGACCCACAGAGCGGACAGGAGAGATGGGGGGGAGAATTTGAAACTGCCTCACCATAGTTATAGGAGGAGCAGGTCGGAAAACAAATGGAGTTTGTAAACCTTCTCCTGATGATTAGAGAGGGCTCCATTGCTTGGATGTAATTTTGCTCCCATCTGGTGAGCACAAAGTGAGCTAACCTTCCGGGGTATATGGTGGTGATGGGGCCTCCTGGTGGTTCTAGAGCCCAGAAAAGTTAAGTTCTATAGGGGCAAAGTGTCAAAAACCCTGACGGGGGTGGAGCCTGACTGAGGCGTAGCAAGAAGCCGCAGGGCTGGGACCCCTTGCCTGTTATTAGGGTTGCTGACGTTTTAGCAGCAAAAACGAGGCTGAGAGGATTGTTGTGCCAGTATTTGTTGAAAATCTGGACTTCGGTAATAAGGCCTCTTAAACGAATTACTTCTTGGCCAGGAGTGGAGGTAGGCTTAGAAAAGTTATCTAAGGTGGCAAATTTTCTGCAATCCATTGGAGTGGCCCTTAAGTTGCCACTCATAACCAAATAAGTTCTCAACTGAACAGGGCATATTTCGTCAGCCATCTAGGACCACAGGGTTCTAGAGCAGAAGCCTGGAGCCGAAGCAAGACGTCGGGATGCTATATTAAGCAATGCCCGAAGACCTACCAGCACCCTCAAAGGAATCCAAAAGCTGCCCTGTTTGGAGAACTTTGAAAATATCCGAAAGGTGTTTCACTAAGGGAAATGAACTGCTCCCTTTATCCTCAGGATTAAAGGGGGCAAAAAACTGCCGAACTTTTAGAGCGATTTCACGGAGAAACATGCCCCTGTAAAGACTATAGGGAATTAATCCTGGCTATAAGCATAGTAGCCTGGAAACAATTTTCCTGCCAAAGCTGTCTAGAGTCTTACATTCTCGCCCTGGAGGAGTAGAAAGAGTGCCTTTTGGTACTCTTTCTTCTTCATTGCAGACGTCACCACAATAGAATGGTGAGGCAACCTGGGTTTTTTTGGAAAACAGGAGAAGGGGGGACACGGCGTACATGGTGTCCAACCTGCGAAGAAGAAGGCGACAATGTTAGAGGAGCCTCCCTTAAGTCCATCACGATATTCTTGAAGGAGTTCATGGATAGGCAGGGGAATGCTCTCTTTTTTCCTCTTTTAGGAGACTTAGAGTATCCTAAAATATCCAGTTTATTTGATATGGGTTCCTTTTCAGAGGATGAAGAATTAGAAAGACCTTTAGCCATTTCTATGATGAAGTCATGAAAGGACAAATCCTGGGTGGAGACATTCTCCTGGTAGGAGAAGAAGGCTCCTCAGGAAGATCAAGGGAGAGAACTCATCAGGAATCATCAGAGGAGTTAAAATCCTCTGAAGAAGCAGGGTATCTTATGGACTTCCAACCGCACGATACGCATTACGTTCGCGTATCGACATCGGGCGTACAAGGTATGGGATCGGTACCGGGCAAAAGCCCGGATAAGGCATGCGGGACAACCGATCTGCGTTTGGACGACGATGGCCTCGGTTCCCGTATGGAAGCCATTACCGGAACCGGACCCGGTACCACGCTGGCTGCGCGGTACCGAGGGCATAGCAGCATTAATAAAAGCAGAGAATGGCCTGCTGCATGACTTGGCCAGTATTGGCCCCTAGACGCCACTGCTGCCTGGATGTCTGGTACCGGTATGGGCCGGTACCACAGAGCAGTACAAACAGGTGATCTGTCAAGGCCCGCGCCACGGATGTCAACCGGTGAACAATGATTGCTGTGGAGGCCGGAGCCTCCCGCCGGGGTGTTTTGGGCCTGGCTCCTTACAGGCAGAATCCCTCGAACTCAGAATTGAGAGGCTCTAGATCTTTAGAAAGAGATTTGCTTTTAGAGGATTTGCCCACTGGAGTTTGGTTACCTGAGACCACCTCCCTCCGGAGGGAGGAAGGACTGGATGACTGTGATGCTTCTGAGAACAACAGCACATGGAAAATTGTTGGACCCGGTTCTGCAATCCCCGTTTTCGACATCTGGGAGCAGGGGCTGGGCAGTCCGGTATGGACTTGGTCATGGTCCTACACATTTAAGACACCATGCATGGGTTGTTTGTGTAAGAGGAATGACAGCCCTGCACTTGGTCCACTTTTTAAAAGCAGGAACTGGCGTCTCCATGCGGAGAAATTGTGTAGGCCTGTTGGCCTAACAACGTACCAAGCTGTGCTGACGAAAAGAAAAATATATATAATTTGTTTTTTTAAAAGAAAGAGAAAAGAACGGCAGTAGTACCGGTTTCAGAATGAGGAAGGCAGGTACGCGGTTAAAGAAAACAATAAAATTAAACAATTTCTTCAGCCGGTGACAGTAACACGACATGCTGGGCTCCGCGGAAAAAAAGAAACTGACGAGAGCTGGTCAGGAAGGCGGGAAGGCAGAGGAGCATGTGCAGTGGGAGGCCCCAAAAGCTTTTAATCTGAAAAGCTGGGAGGCTTTCCCGTGCGGGCTCCGTCGGTACCGAAGTACCCATATGTGATGACGATTTCCGGCGTGTTCATGGAGATAACCGTGTACCCCGTTGGGGAATGGGCACCTCTTTCTATTGCCCCTTGAGCAAGGAGAATAGAAACTTCTTGACCTAACCGGTCGCTGAGAGGGGTATGAGAAGTGAACTGTCTTACTATTTTAATTTCTAACACTGCTAAATCTGTAAATCGTTCACAAGTTTAACTCTGTTATTAGCTTATTAGTTTCCTCTGCCCCATTAAGTCCACGTTTTATGTTTCCTGTTACAATGGAAGGCAGTTGATTGAATTGTTCTGATGTAATGCAATGTATGGTATCTTTATATGCAAAACCGCACTGACCTTGAATAGCGCGGTATATACGACTGATATTATAAAGCACAGTTACTTTACCTGTTAACAAGGTGATCTCTGGGAACAGCAGGAATAGTCCCTCACATATGTTTCATATGGGTACGTCTTGGTACCGACGGAGCCTGCCGGGGGGAAAAAGTCCCCAGCTTCCCAAAAGGAAAGCTTTTGGGGCTTTCCACAGCGCGCATGCGCGCTGCCCTTCCACCTTCCTGACCAACTCTCCTCAGTTCGAGTTTTAAAGCTGAGCCAATAGAGAGAGGAAAGGAAGAGAAAGAGGAATACAAAAACTCCTAGGGGAGGTGTGTGGGTTGTGAGGACTATTCCTTGCTGTTCCCAGAGATCACCTTGTTACAGCTTAAGTAACTGTGCTATCACTCCAGGAACAAGGCAGGGAATGAGTCCTCACATCATGGGGACTCCCTAGCTGAGATGCCTGGGAGATCCCTCCGTAGGTATTTGATCTTTCCGATGGATCTCAGGGCATCCATTAAGGAAGGTGGGCAGGAGTGTGATTTAAGAATGGAACAGGTGTTTGCGGACAGCCTGACCAAATAAGGCCTCCCGGCGTGAGTCCTTATACAAGCAGTACTGGGCTGTGAAGGTATGAACCAAGGCCCAGGTGGCTGCTCGACAGATCTGATCTATGGATACAGAGTGAAGATGAGCCATATAGGTGGCCATGGCTCTCACATTGTGAGCTGTGACATGGCCCTCCAGAGAAATGTTTTTACTCTGGTAAGCAAACGAAATACACTGAGCAATCCAATAGGAAAGTGTTCGTTTTGGAGACTGAAGTCCCAAATGAGAAGGATCGAAAGCAAAAAAAATTTGGGAAGACTTTCGATGTGTCTGAGTACTATGTAGGTAAAAGGCAAGATCTCTTTTACAATCTAGAGTATGAATGTTCCTCTCTTCACTGGATGAATTATTAGATGGAAAGAAGACAGTTAGGTATACTTCTTGATTAAGATGAAAGGTAGAAACCACTTTAGGCATAAAGTGTGGATTTGTCCTAAGGACTACCTTATCATGATGGAACCTTGTTGTATAGGGTGGATTCGCCACTAAGGCTTGCAGCTCACTGATGCGACGAGCTGAAGTGACTGCAATGAGGAAAATAACCTTCCAGGAAAGAAATTTCAAGGAGGTAGTGTCTAAGGGTTCAAAAGGTGGCTTCATAGCTGACCAAGAACCAAGTTTAAGTCCATGCCACCGGAGGAGGCCTAATGGGAGGTTTAGTTAAAGTTAGGCCTCTCATGAATCTTGCAATAAGAGGATGAGAGGAAATAGATTGTCCATTGAGAGGCTTGAGGGATGCTGCAATAGCACTCAAATGGATCCTTACTGAATTGTTTTAAGGCCTTCATTGGAGAGATGCAGGAGATATTCCAATAGAGAATTGATAGGAAGAGCAAAAGGATCAAGATCCTTTTGAGCACACCAAATGGAAAATCTCTTCCATTTAAAAGCATAAGAACGCCTTGTGGAAGGTTTTCTGGAAGCATGGAGGATATCTTTCACTTGTTGAGAGACATTTAAGTCTTGAAGGTCTAGGCCTTCAGTAACCATGCTCTGAGGTGGAGGGACTTGGGGTTTGGGTGCCACAAAGTCCCCTCCTCCTGAGACAGAAGGTCTGGAGCAGCTCCCAGGTCTAGGGAGGGACCCTGGGAGAGATGCAGAAAGTAGAGGGAACCACACTTGGCGTGGCCAGCGTGGAGCTATGAGGATCATAGATCCGTGATCCCTCTGCAGTTTGAACAGAGTCTTGGGAATCAAAGGAATGGGTGGAAAGGCATATAGGAGGCCCTAACCCCAATGAAGGAGGAAGGCATCCCTGGCCTGAACCCCCTGACACGGAGTTCTGGAACAGAACCGGGGAAGTTTGGCATTCCACGGACTTGCAAAGAGGTCTATGTCCGGGGTTCCCCATTTCTGAAAGATTCTGAGTACCTGATCCATGTGCAGGGACCACTCGTGTGGAAGCAGAACTCGGCTGAGTCTGTCTGCCCAAGAGTTTTGAATTCCTGGGGATATACTGCCAGGAGATGGATTTGATGCTCTCTGGCGAAGGCCCACAGTCTTAGAGCTTCATTGCAAAGCGACAGAGAGCCAGTCTCTCCTTGTTTGTTTACGTAGAACATGGCTACTTGATTGTCGGTATGAACAAGCACTGTCATGTTGTAGAGGAGGGTATGAAAGACCTTGAGAGCAAGAAAAATTGCTCGAAAGCTCCAGAAGATTGATATGAAGGGCAGTCTCCTGCGGAGACCAAAGGCCTTGAGTGGAGAGGTCCTTGAAGATGAGCTCCCCAGCCTGTCTGGGAGGCATCTGTAGTGAGGGTTGCCTGGGGTGGTAGCGGTTGGAAGGGGGACCCCAGCAACAGGTTTTGAATGGACATCCACCACTGGAGAGACCCAAAGAGACGTTTGGAGGTTTCTATTTGGTCGGAGAGAGCTCCTGATGCTTGGGTCCACTGAGTGGACAGAGTCCATTGAGCTGCTCTCATGTGCAGGCGAGCATAGGGCACCACATGAACTGTGGAGGCCATGTGTCCTAGCAATTGTAACATCTCTCGGGCAGTCAAGTGAGTTCTGGACTGAATCTGAGAGGCCAGGTGCACTAGCCGGTGGCAACGTACCTGGGGAAGATAGGCCCTTGCTGTGGTGGTATCTAACCAGGCCCCTATGAATTCTAGGGATTGAGTAGGGGTGAGTTGAGACTTTGGCAGACTGATGACAAGTCCCAGATACTGCAGAATGCAGATGGTGTGGTCCAGGGAAGTCTGAGCCTGAGACTGAGATGGAGCTCGGATGAGCCAGTCGTCTAGGTATGGGAAGACAAAGATTCCCTGAGTGCGTAGAAATGCAGCCACTACTGACATGCATTTTGTGAACACTCTTGGAGCAGAGGCTAGACCGAAGGGGAGTACTCTGTACTGGAAATGTTTTCCCTGGAACAGAAATCTAAGGAATTTTCTGTGGGATGGGTGGATGAGTATATGTGTGTACGCATCCTTTAGGTCTAGAGAACAAAGCCAGTCCTGACTCTGAAGGTAAGGAAGGAGAATACCCAGAGAGAGCATTTTGAATTTTTCCTTGCACAGGAATTTGTTTAATTCTCTCAGATCTAGGATGGGTCTGTGTCCTCCTGTTTTCTTTGGTATCAGAAAATAGGGGGAGTAGAACCCTGAGCCCTGTTGGAGGAGGGGAACCTGTTCTATTGCCCCTTGGGCAAGCAGGGTATTCACATCCTGATCCAACAGGTGTAGGAGAGATGGGGGAGAGATGAAATGTCTCACCCTGGGATAGATAGGAAGGCTGGAAAAATGCAGTTTGTATCCCTCTCTGATGATAGAGAGGGTCCACTGCTCTGATTTAATCTGTTCCCATCTGGGAGCAAAATGAGTCAGCCTTCCTGGAATGGTGAGAGGCTCTGGTTGCTGCAGAGCCAGAAAGGGTATGTTCTCTAGAAGTAAGTCAAAAACCCTGAGGGGGTTGGGACTGTTGAAGCGTTAGCAGCTCCTGCAGGCTTTGTTCTGGCCTGTTTAGTCTGCTGTCGCTTAGGAACAAAGCGAACTTGAGCGGATGACTGGCCAGCATTGGAACCAAATCTAGGCTTTTTGTAGAAAGACTTCTTAAAGACTTCTTTTTGGCAGGGAGTGAAGTAGACTTAGAGAGTCTATCCAAAGCAGCATTCTCTGCATCCATTTGAATGGCTTTGACTTGCCACTCTTTGCCAAAGATTTTCACCTGTACAAGGTAAATTGCCTAGGCCATCTTGCACCCAGGATTCCAGGTCAGAGGCCTGGAGCCAAGCAATTCGACGAGCAGCTATGGCTATGCCAGATGCTCTACTAGCACCCTCAAAAGAGTCAAAGGCAGCCCTATTGGAGAACTTTGACACATCTTGGATATGCTTTAATAGAAGCAGGAACTCCTCTTTTCTATCCTCTGGAATAAAGGGGAGAAAATCTTGTACTTTAAGAGCAAGCTCCGTTAGAAACATGCCCAGATAGAGGCTGTAGGAGTTGATTCTGGCACTAAGCATACAAGCCTGAAAGATTTTCCTGACAAAGCATCCAAAGTTCTACATTCTCTTCCTGGAAGGGTAGAAGAGTGCCTTTTGGTACTCTTAATCTTTTTCATAGCAGACTTCACCACAATAGAATGGTGAGGAAGCTGGGTTTTTTGAAAACCAGGAGAAGGAGGGACCCGATACATGGTATCCAACCGACGAGAATGTGGAGATAGTGTAAGAGGAGCCTCCCATAAATCCATCATATGTTTCTTGGAGAATATTATGAATGGGTAAGGTGACTGCCTCTTTGGGAACCTTAGAGTATCCTAAAATGTCTAATTTTTGAGCTCTAGGTTCCTTTTCAGAGGATACTGTAATGGAAAGTCCCTTGGCAACTTCCAAGATGAAGTCCTGAAAGGACAAGTCCTCTGGAGGAGACATTCTTCTCTTTGGGGAAGAAGGCTCCTCAGGAAGAATAAGGGATGCTTCATCAGAATCATCTGAGGTATTGGCATCCTCAGAAGACTCGAAGTATCGCCTACTTGCTTCCAGAGATTGATACGGGTACCGACCGGTATCGACCTCGGGCGTACCGGGAGCCGGGTCGGTACCGAGAATATCGCGGGAAGCAAAAAACCGGTACCGGCCTTCTACTGGAAGTAGATGCTCTGGGTACGGTATCGGTTGTGGTACCGGAACCGGGGTCTGAACAGACGGTTGCGGTACCGAGGGCGTCGCAGCATTAATAAAAGCCATTATGGCCTGCTGCATGGATTGTACCGTAGTACCCATTGACGCCACAACTGCCTGGATGTCGGTACCGGTTTGAGCAGGTACCACAGAGCAGTCTAACAGGTGATCGGTCGAGGCCGTGCCATCGATGTCAACCTGTAACCCCAAAGGAGGAGCTTTGGAAGCCGGAGCTTCCCGCCGGGGTTGTTTGGCTGGGGCAGGGTCTTCAGGGTCGAACCCAAGGGCCTCTCTCTGCTTTGAGGGAGATTTGCCCCTTGAAGACTTGCCCGAGGAATGTTTGGTTACCTGAGATCCATCCGGAGATGAAGACCTGGATGATGCTGATGCTGGATTATCTGTGGAAAACAGCACATGAAATTTAGCTGCTCGGTTCTGTAAGCCCCGTTTGGACATTAGAGAGCAGGATGGACAATTCGGAACCGAATGGTCAGGGCCCAAACATTTAAGACACCACTCATGGGTGCCTGTGACTGAAATAGTACCAGAGCACTTGGTGCATTTTTTAAAACCAGAAGATGGTTTCTCCATGAGGGAGAATTTGTAAAGGCCAGTAGGCCTTACAAAAAGAAATACACCAAGTGTGGAAAAAGAAAAAAAAAATATATATATATTTTTTTTAAAGAAACAAAGAAGTAAAGACCAGCGGTACCGGTTCGGAATCGGGGAAGGCAGATACGCGGTCAGAACAACTTTTAAAACAAGAAATTCTTCAGCGGTGACAGGAACACGACCTGCTGGCTCCGCGGAAAAAGAAGAACTGAGGAGAGTTGGTCAGGAAGGCGGGAAGGCAGCGCGCATGCGCTGTGGGAAGCCCCAAAAGCTTTCCTTTTGGGAAGCTGGGGAGTTTTCCCGCGCAGGCTCCGTCGGTACCGACGTACCTATATGAACATATGTGAGGACTCATTCCTGCTTGTTCCTGGAGATATAAATAAATAAATATTGTAGGAGGGGGCATGCTGAGGAAATGAAGCTTGAACCCCTCTCTTACAATAGACAGAGTCCAATTTTCTGCTGTTATCTGACCCCATTGGGGGCAAAATGACAAACTTCCTAGAATGGTGAAGGGTTCCCGGTCGTTTAGGGCCAGGAAGACAAAGTTCTCTAGAGAGGAGTCAAAGCCCCTGTGGAGGCTGAATCTGCTGAGGCGGATGAGGCTTAGCTGCTTTTGGCTTCCTTTGTTGCCTAGGTTGTTGCTGGCTGTTCCTTTTGGGCAGACTGACCTGAACGATGTCCCAGCTGGGTATAGGCAGGATAAAGCACAGTTACTTACCTGTAACAGGTGATCTCTGGGAACAGCAGGAATTAGTCATCACATATGGGTACGTCGGTACCGACGGAGCCCGCGCGGGAAAGCTCCACAGCTTTTCAGATGAAAAGCTTTTGGGGCCTCCCACTGCACATGCGCGCTGCCTTCCCGCCTTCCTGACCAGCTCTCCTCAGTTCGAGTTTAAAGCTGAGACAATAGAGAGAGAGGACAGGAAGATAGAGGAATAGAGAGACAACTCCTAGGGGAGGTGGGTGGGTTGTGATGACTAATTCCTGCTGTTCCCAGAGATCACCTGTTACAGGTAAGTAACTGTGCTATCTCCAGGAACAAGCAGGAATAAGTCATCACATATGGGGACTCCCTAGCTGAGATGCCTGGGAGATCCCCCTCCAAGGGTAACCATCTTCGTATGGATCTCAGGCATCCATTCTGGGAAGGTGGGCAGGAGTTGTTTAAGTATGGAACAGGTGTTTGAAGACAGCCTGACCAAACAAGGCATCCCGGCGGGAGTCCTTTTCCAAGCAGTAATGGGCTGTGAAGGTATGAACCGAGCCCAAGTGGCTGCTCGACAGATCTGATCTATGGATACAGAGTGAAGATGAGCCATAGAAGTGGCCATGGCTCTCACATTGTGAGCTGTGACATGGCCTTCCAGAGAAATGTTCTTACTCTGGTAAGCAAAGGAAATACACTGAGCAATCCAGTTGGAAAGTGTGCGTTTGGTGACTGGAAGTCCCAAATGAGAAGGATCAAAAGCCACGAAAAGCTGAGAAGACTTTCGATGTGGCTGAGTTCTATTGAGGTAAAAGGCGAGAGCCCTTTTACAGTCAAGAGTATGAAGGTTCCTCTCTGCACTGGATGCATGAGGAGCCGGAAAAAGACAGGTAGATATACCTCTTGATTAAGATGAAAAGGCGAGACCACTTTAGGCATAAAGTGGGGATTCGTCCTAAGGACCACCTTATCATGATGAAATCTGGTATAAGGTGGATTTGCCACCAAAGCCTGCAGTTCACTGATGCGGCGAGCCGAAGTGACTGCAATAAGGAAAAGGACCTTCCAGGAAAGAAATTTCAGGGAGGTAGATACCAACGGTTCAAAGGTGGCTTCATAAGTTGACCCAGAACTAAATTCAAGTCCCATGCTACCGGAGGAGGCCGGATGGGAGGTTTAGTGAGGGTTAGGCCTCTCATGAATCTTGCAATAAGAGGATGAGAGGAAACAGATTGTCCATTTATAGGTTTTAAGGATGCTGTAATAGCACTTAAATGGACTCATACTGAATTCGTCTTGAGGCCTGCATTGGAAAGATGCAGGAGATAGTCTAGTAGAGAATTCAAAGGAAGTGCCAGAGGTCAAGACCCTGTTGAGCACACCAAATGGAAAAACGTTTCCATTTGAAAGCATAGGAACGCCTGGTAGAGGGTTTCCTAGAGGCATAAAGGATATCTTTCACTGGTTGAGAAAGATTAAACTCTTGAAGGCTTAAGCCTTCAGTAACCAAGCTCGGAGATGTAGGGACTTGGGGTTTGGATGCCACAAAGTCCCCTGCTCCTGAGACAGAAGGTCTGGTGCAGCTCCCAGGTCCAGGGAGGAGCCCTGGGAGAGCTGTAGAAGGAGAGGGAACCACACTTGGCGTGGCCAGCGTGGAGCAATGAGGATCATGGATCCGTGATCCCTCTGAAGTTTGAACAGAGTCTTGGGAATCAAAGGAATGGGTGGAAAAGCGTACAGGAATTCCTGACCCCAATGCAGGAGAAAGGCATCGTTGGCCTGAGCTCCCTGACACGGAGTCCTGGAACAGAACCGGGGAAGTTTGGCATTCCACGGACTTGCAAAGAGGTCTATGTCCGGGGTCCCCCATTCCTGAAAGATTCTGCGTATCTGGTCCATATGTAGGGACCATTTGTGTGGGAGCAGAACTCGACTGAGTCTGTCTGCCCGAGAGTTTTGAACTCCTGGAAGATATACTGCCAGAAGATGAATTTGGTGCTCTCTGGCGAAGGCCCATAATCTGAGAGCTTCGTTGCAAAGCGACAGAGAGCCCGTCCCTCCTTGTTTGTTGACATAAAACATGGCCACCTGATTGTCTGTCTGAACTAGGACAGTCAGGTTGGCAAGGAGGGGTATGGAAGACTGAGGGCAAGGAAGATTGCTCGCAGTTCCAGAAGGTTGATATGAAGGGTGGTCTCTTGGGGAGACCAGATTCCCTGAGTGGAGAGATGTTGAAGATGAGCTCCCCACCCTGTTTGGGAGGCATCTGTTGTGAGGGTTGCTTGGGGCAACGAAGGTTGGAAGGGGGTCCCCAACAACAGATTTTTGGAGGATGTCCACCACTGGAGAGACCAAAACAGACGTTTTGAGGTGAGTACCTGGTCTGACAGCAGTCCCGATGCTTGAGACCACTGGGTGGCCAATGTCCATTGAGCTGCTCTCATATGGAGACGAGCATAGGGCACCACATGAAACCGTGGAGGCCATGTGGCCCAGAAGTTGCAGCATTTCTCTGGCTGACAAGTGACTTCTGGACTGAGCCTGGGAGGCCAAGCTTATTAGCCGTTGGCCTCGGACCAGAGGGAGGTAGGCCCTTGCAGTGGTGGAGTCCAATTGGGCCCCTATGAATTCCAGGGACTGAGTAGGGATGAGTTGGGACTTGGGAATGTTTACCACAAGTCCCAGATATTGAAGAATACGCCTTGTGCGGTCCAGAGAAATCTGGGCTTCTGACTGAGATGGAGCTCGGATGAGCCAGTCATCCAGATATGGGAAGACAAAGATTCCCATGCCTCTGAGAAATGCGGCTATGACTGCCATGCATTTTGTGAAGACTCTTGGAGCAGAGGCCAGACCGAAGGGTAGTACTCTGTACTGGAAATGTTTTCCCTGGAACAGAAATCTTAGATATTTTCTGTGGGATGGATGGATGAGTGTACGCATCCTTGAGATCTAGAGAACAAAGCCAATCCTGACTCTGAAGGTATGGAAGGAGAAGGCCCAGAGAGAGCATTTTGAATTTCTCCTTGAATAGAAACCTGTTCAATTCTCTCAGATCTAGAATAGGTCTGAAGCCCCCTGTCTTCTTTGTTATGAGAAAATAAGGGGAGTAGAAACCTAACCCCTGTTGTGGAGGAGGAACCTCCTCTATTGCCCCTTGGGCAAGAAGAGAAGAGACTTCCTGACCCAACAGGGTCAGAAGAGATGGGGGAGAACTGAATTGCCTCACCATGGTATGGGGAGGAAGGCTTGAGAAATGAAGTTTGTAGCCCTCTCGGATAATAGAGAGGGTCCATTGCTCTGATGTGATTTGTTCCCATCTGGGAGCAAAATGAGCTAGCCTTCCAGGAATGGTGAGGGCTCTGGTTGTTCTAGAGCCAGAAACGGCAAGTTCTCTAGAGGGAAGTCAAAACCCCTGAGGGGGTTGAGCCTGCTGGGGTGTAGCAGACACTGCAGGCTTTGACTTTACCTGCTTAGATTGTTGACGCTTAGCCGCAAGGCGAGGCTGAGCAGATTGCTGGCCAGTATTTGTGGGAAATCTGGTCTTTTTATAGTAAGGCCTTTTAAAAGGCTTCTTTTTGGTAGGGGTAGAAGTAGACTTGGAAAGTCTATCTAGAGTGGCATTTTCTGCATCCATTTGAGCAGCTTTAATCTGCCAGTCTTCCCCAAATAAGTTCTCACCGGTACAGGGCAGATTCCTGAGGCCATCTACAACCCAGGGTTCTAGGTTAGAAGCCTGGAGCCAAGCGAGACGTCGGGCTGCAATAGCAATTCCCGAAGCTCTGCCTGCAACTTCAAAGGAATCAAAGGCTGCCCTGTTGGAGAACTTGGAGACCTCTGAAAGTTGTGTCACCATAGAAAAGAAGTCCGCCCTTTGATCATCAGGAATAAAGGGGGCAAAATTCTGTATTTTTAGGGCAAGTTGCCCAAGATACATGCCCATATAAAGGCTATAAGAGTTGATCCTGGCTATAAGCATACTAGCCTGGAACATCTTTCTTCCAAAAGAGTCTAGGTTCTTACATTCTCGCCCTGGAGGGGTAGAAGAATGCCTTTTAGGACTCTTTATTTTCTTCATGGCAGACTTCACCACAATGGAGTGGTGAGGCAGCTGAGTTTTCTGGAACCCAGGCGAAGGAGGGACCCGATACATGGTGTCCAACCTGCGGGAATGGGGAGACAGTGTTAAAGGAGTCTCCCACAAATCCATCAAGTGTTCTTGAAGGATTTCATGGACAGGCAGAGTGACTGCCTCTTTAGGAGCTTTTGAGTATCCTAAAATGTCCAATTTTTTTGATCTGGGTTCTCTTTCAGAAGATGTAGCAATAGAAAGTGCTTTAGCTACATCAACAATGAAATCCTGAAAGGATAAATCCTCTGGAGGAGACATCCTCCTCTTGGGAGAAGAGGGCTCCTCAGGAAGAGTAAGCTCAGCAGAGTCATCAGAGGAATTGAATTCATCAGAAGAATCTGAGTCTTCCCTCTGTACTGCCAATGTACGATACGCATACCGATCGGTATCGACATCGGGCGTATCGGGCATGGGATCGGTACCGGGCGAAAGCCGGAATCCGGCATGCGGAACCGATCGACATTTAGAAGTCGATGGTCTCGGTTCCGGTGTGGATACCGGAATCGGGGTCGGTACCGATGAAATCGGTACCGAGGGCGTCGCAGCCTTAATGAATGCCAGAACTGCTTGCTGCATGGTCTGGACAGTACTGCCCATAGACGCCACTACTGCCTGGATGTCGGTACCGGTATGGGCCGGTACCCCAGAGCAGTCCAACAGGTGATCTGTCGAGGCCGTGCCATCGATGTCAACCTGTGACCCCATGATTGCTTTGGAGGCCGGAACCTCCCGTCGGGGTTTTTTGGCCTGGGCAGAATCCTCGAACTCAGAATTGAGAGCCTCTCGATCTTTAGAAAGAGATTTGCTTTTAGAGGATTTGCCCACAGAACTTTTGGTTACCTGAGATCCATCTGGAGAGGAAGACCTGGATGACTGTGATGCTTCTGAAGGAAACAGCACATGGAGCTTGTTAGCCCGGTTCTGCAAACCGCGTTTAGACATCTGGGTGAAGGATGGGCAGTCCGGTATGGAGTGTTCAGGTCCCAAACATTTGAGACACCATTCATGGGTGTCTGTGACAGAAATGACAGCACTGCATTTGGTACATTTTTTAAAACCAGGGACTGGCTTCTCCATGAGGAGAATTTGTGTAGGCCTTAAGGCCTAACAACGGGTACCAAGCTGTGCTGAAGAAAATAAAAAAGTCTTTTTTTTTTTTTTTATATAGAAAGAAAGAAAGACCGGCGATACCGGTTTCGGTATGGGGAAGGCAGGTACGCGGTCTAAAGAAACAAACAAAAGTAACAAATTCTTCAGCGGTGACAGGAACACGACCTGCTGGCTCCGCGGAAAAAGAAGAACTGAGGAGAGTTGGTCAGGAAGGCGGGAAGGCAGCGCGCATGTGCAGTGGGAGGCCCCAAAAGCTTTTCATCTGAAAAGCTGGGGAGCTTTCCCGCGCAGGCTCCGTCGGTACCGACGTACCCATATGTGATGACTTATTCCTGCTTGTTCCTGGAGATAACTTTTTCTTCTTGCTGAAGAATGGTTTCTTAGAGGATCTTTCCTTGCAGGATCAGCTGTAGATTTTGACAATCTATCCAAAGTGATATTGTGAGCTCCAGTATCCTACTGACAAAGCAGACTTAACGGAGAGACAATTAAGCAAATAACTTACAACTATAACAACTTGAACTTCAACCATAACCCCTCCCACCTCCCCGGGAAGGGACATCCCCCCCCCCTAAGGGGAGGAGCCTTACCTGAAAGAGCAGATGCCCTTCTTAAATCTGCCATCAGAGCACCTTGCCAGTCTCTCACGCTCCGCTACCATTGCAACCTCCACTGTGACCCATTCGAGCTTCGGGCCAGAGACAGCTTGTACACTTCAAAAACACTGGGCGGGATCAGGGACTGGAGTTCCTTCAGGAACACTAATTAGCAGGTAAGGTCTAATTACTTTTTCCTTAGCGTCCCTCCAGTCCAGTCCCTTTCCTCTGGGATGCAACAGAGCAGTTCAACTATGGGAGGGGCCTGCAAGACCGGACCGAAGCACCGCTTTTCCAAACCCCACATCTCTTGCTGCCTGAACATCCAACAGATAGTTCTTCGCGAAAGTATGTAGGGAAGACCAAGTCGCCGCTCGACAGATGTCCAGCGGCGTAACCAAACTAAATTCCGCCCACGAGGCAGCTTGCACTAACATGGAATGAGTCCAGAACCCCGCTGGAATCTGTCTCCCCCTCAGAATGTATGCAGAGGAAATGGCCTCCTTGATCCACCTGGAAACAGAAGCCTTGGCCGCCACTTCCCCTCTACGTGGACCTCCAAACAAAACAAACAACCGTTCCGACTTGCGGAACGGCTCTGTGTGTCTCAGATAACGCTTCAGAACCCTTCGTACATCGAGAAGATGCAACCTTGTCTCCACCTCCCCCTGGCCATACTTGGCAAAGGAAGGGAGAGAAACCGACTGGTTCATGTGAAACGGAGAAACCACCTTGGGCAAAAAGGAAGGTACCATCCGCAAGACAACCTTGTCCTTGAAGAAAGACAGGAAGGGCGGTCGGCACGACAGCACCTGCAACTCCGAAACCCGCCTAACCGAACAGATAGCAACCAAAAAGACGGCTTTGAGAGTCAAGTCCTTTAATGAGGCACATCCCAGCGGTTTGTATGGCTCTCCAACCAGAGTATCCAAAACCAGATTGAGATCCGAGGGAGGAACCGCTGACCTCTGCTGAGGCCGCAAGTGCCACACCGCCCTCAGGAATCGACTTACGTCGGGGTGCTTGCCCAAAGTTTTACCTTGAACCCTGCCCCTGTAACAAGAGATAGCCACCAACTGCAACCGCAAACCTGCCTGCAAAAAATCCAATACCTCTGGGACTTATACCGCCAAAGGCTTCTTCTGCTGGCCCTCACACCAGCTCTCAAAAATGCACCAGACCCTCACATATGCAAGGGAGGTCGAATGCTTGCAGGCTTTCAGCAACATCGAGATCACTGCCCCGGAATATCCTCTATTCCGCAGGCTCGATTTTTCAATAGCCAGGCCGTAAGCGAGAACCGATCCATCTGCGGCATCCGCAGAGGACCCTGCCTCAGAAAATCATCTCTCGCCGGAAGGCGCCATGGTCGATCGGCCACAAGCCACATGAGATCGGGGTACCACGGCCACCGAGGCCAGTCCAGGGCTATCAGGACTCCTCACCCCTGGTGAGCCTCTATACGCTGGAGGACCCTGCCTATGAGCGCCCAAGGAGGGAACACATACAGGAGCCCCTCCGTGGGCCATTTCTGCACTAGGGCACCTAGGCCCTCCAACATTCTTTCCTTCCTTCTGCTGAAGAACTGGCTCGCCTTGGCCATCTCCCAGCGCGCCATCAAATCAATGATCGGAACGTCCCAACGGCGCTGTATCTGCTCAAAGACATCTTGACAGAGCTCCCATTCGCCGTGATCCACCTTGTGCCTGCTTAAAACGTCCGCTGTGCCGTTGTCCACCCAGGCTACATGCTATGCCGAAAGAGCCTCGAGATGAGCTTCAGCCCACACCATCAGGTGCTCCGCTTCTTCCTCCAGGAGAGGACTGCTCTGGCCGCCCTGATGGCTGATGTATGCTACTGTTGTCACATTGTCCGAGAGCACCCAGACTGCCCTCCGGTGGACCAAATGCACGAACACCCTGAGAGCTAGAGGCACTGCTCACAACTCTAATCTGTTGATGGAACACTGAGCCTCCTGGGCATTCAAGAGGCCATGAGCAAAGTGCCCCTCGCAGTGAGCGCCCCCCCCCCCCCAACCGGAGAGGCTGTCATCCATTGTCACCTGCACCTACTGTGGGGGCTTGAGAGGCATGCCTCTCTCTAGATTTCCTGGGCAGAGCCACCACTGTAAGGCTCTCCTGGTCTCTGGGGAACAGGGCAGTACCACCGACAGGGACTGCCGCTGATGGGACCAACGACAGAGCAGCGAGCGCTGGAGCGGCCGCATGTGAGCCCTGGCCCACGGCACTAACTCGATCGCCACCGCCATGGTCCCAAGCCGAAGGTGCCTTCATGGCCACAAACTTGCGCACTAAACGACTGAGCTCCTGCCCCCGCTGCACTGGCAACACCACCCTGCCTATGCGGAATCTGGCACCCAGATACTCTATCTCCTGAGCGAGGACCAATCTGCTCTTCGCCAGATTGATCACCCAACCCAGACTTCTCAGAAGTCCGGCCAACCTGGCCGTTGCTCTCACACTCTCCTCCTTGGACTTGGCCCAGATCAACCAATCGTCGAGGTACGGGTGGACCAGAATCCCTTCCTTGCAGAACGCCGCAGCCACTACCACCATTACCTTGGTAAAGGTGCGCGGAGCCGTGGCCAGGACCAACGGCAATGCCTGAAACTGAAAATACCCTCTTGGCACCGCAAACCACAGGAACTGCTGATGCGACTCTCGGACGGGAATATGCAATATGCCTCCGCAAGATCGAGACGCGTCAGAAACTCTCCTTGACTATTACGGACTTCAGGGTTTCCACGTGAAAATGAGGAACCCGAAGACAACAATTGACCCATTTCAGGTCTAGAATTGGCCGAAAGGAACCCTCCTTTTTTGGGACCACAAAATAGACTGAGTATCGACCGTAACCGCATTGGTCTTTGGGCACTGGTACGACTGCCCTTAATGCCAACAGCCTTGATAGCATCTCCTCTACCACCCCGAACTTGGCCCGCGATCAGCAAGGAGACTGCACAAATGAAAGAAGGACCGGCCTTGCAAACTCTAGGGCATAACCTTCCCGCACCACCTCCAAGACCCATTGGTCGGAAGTGACCCAGGCCCAAGCGTAGAAGAACTGCCATAGACATGCCCCCACAGGCAGAACTCCCACCTGGGCCCCCGTTGTCTCACTGAGGTTTCCTAGGGCCAGAAGCGGAAGAAGAGGCCCTAAAACCGCTTCCCACTCCTCGAAACCCACAGAACCCCTTTGTCTCCGAGAGGGAAAGCGACCCCTCTGAAAAGGTACTGACCATGACGTTCAAAACGTCCAGGCCTCCTTCAGCTGTGCCCGCCCGAGAGTGGAGGTACGCACTTGCTTTGTACTATCCTCCGGGAGCCTGCCTCCCTTCGACTTGCCCAGCTCCTTTATCAACTTGTCCAGGTCTTCACCGAACAGGAGCCTGAGGCGGGCCTTTGAAGAACCATCCGCCACCCAGTTATGGAGCCAAAGATAACAGTGAGCCGCCACCTCCGAAGCCATGTTCTTTGATAAACTCCTGATGAGGTCATACTGGCTATCTGCCAGATAAGCTGCTCCGGACTCCATTCTGGCTGCCGTCTCCAGCAACCCGCCCAGAGTGTCGCTAGACAGCTGAAGCTGTTGAGACCACCTCAGGCAAGCCCAAGCTACCCAAGCCCCACACACCAAGGCCTGAAGTGCCAAGGCACTAACATCAAAGGCATGCTTCAACAAGGTATCCAGCTTCCTATCCTGGCTATCCTTCAGGGCCGCACTGCCCTCGACCGGTATGGTAGTCTTCTTGGTAACTGCCAACACTGCAGCATCCACTCTAGGAGACCGCAGCAACTCCTTGTTCACCTTCGGCAAGGGGTACAAGTGGGACATAGACCAAACCCCCCTTAGGCTCGACTCCGGCTGATCCCACTCCTCCTGAATCATCTGCCTCACCACCTGGTGGACAGGGAAAACTCTTTGTGACTTCCTAACTGCCTGAATCAGCGGATCCTCCAAGGCGTCCTCCTCCACTGGCAACCCTGCGGCCATATTGAGTACCTTCAAGGACTCGCCAATCAAGGCCGGCAACTCCTCTTGACCAAAGACTCGAACAATCCTAGCCTGCTCCTCTTCTGGGATCTCGCCTTCCTCGAGATTCTCCTCATCCTCCCCCATCTCCCGCTCTGAGGTCTCGCCCTCTAGTGACTCAGAGATAGGAGAGTGGGTAGCCAACTCCTGAGAGAGTCTAGCCTGCTTCGACGGAACTCCCGTCTCCCCTTGCCTTGAGGCCTCTGTTGAGCGCTTAGCTCCGTGCCACTGCGCTGCCGCTAGCCCGTGTTCCCCCTGCTGACGCAGGCAAACCACCTTGTGCAGGAGCAACACAAATTCCGGGGAAAAACCTCCCCGAAACACCCCCTCCTGTACACCCCCCACAGAAGAGGGACCGGGCTGCGGCTGAGAAGGGCCTGTCTGTTCTACAGCTGAGGACAGAGGAGACCCAGAGTTGAGGATTGCTTCCAGAGACTCCCGGGACTCCTGAGACAAAGAAGCTAAAGGATCCTGAACCGCGCTGGTCTGAAGTTCCTGTTCAATCGAGGCTGCCTCTATTGCGCTGCCCCTGCAAACGTCGGTCTCCGACACCACTCCACGTAGTGTCCCGCAGACCAGACACTGCGGTCTCGCCGGCATGGTGACTTCACAGCCAAGTAAACCAAGGAAACTGTATCCTAATACTTAACTTATATAATTATATGTATAGATATATCCGCAAAGAAATACTATATGAATATATCTATACACATAAATGCATGCACAAATATCTAAATCCTGCACTGAACCCCCAAGGCAAGAAACTCACTCTTTTCTTTTTTTTTTAAACCAAGGAAAAATGGACCCCGTTAAACTGGGCCCGGTCTGGCTGCCCAGCGCGTGAAAAACACACGAAAACAAAACAGCTTTACTTGCCTCCTCTTGCAGACCTTCCCCTGCAAACTTAAGGCTGGGTTATTATTTCACACCGACAGCCTCATGGCACCAACAGCTACTCTCCCCTCAGCTGCGACGCCGACTGAGATTGCTGGTCTCCGTGCAGCCGCTTCCTCCAGGCAACTGTTTCCTCCGCCCAGGCTGGCTGCGCCTTCCCAGAAGGGCTTCGACAGCGAGGCGGGGAAAGGCTTCTGAGGCAGGCCCTGCACCCTACCGGGACCCATCCTCGGGCCTCCCAAAACCTCCTCTTGTCCCCCAACCTACCAATTGGAGAGGGGGGGGTCGCCACTCCACTAAATTCTAAATAAAAGAAATTTAAATTGAAGCAATTAAAATTAAAATAAGGATAACCCCACTAACACCTAAGTGTCTCTCCAGTAAGCAAACCCCTGGCTTACTGCTCCCTCCAGCTGCTTGGAGACTGAGTATACAGCTGGTGGGTGGTGCCAGTTATATATATACCCCAGTGTCATCAAAAGGATGATGGACTCAAGTCTCCAAGCTGCTGGAAGGGGAGCACTACCCAGAGGAAAGGGACTGGACTGGAGGGACGCTAAGGAACCCAAGTGAGTGGTACAGTATAGGGCGTGAAGTACATCAATGTGCAGGACCTGGGGATGATTGCACTAAATAATCTTAAGGCGGTCAGACATGTAGAAAAGGCAATGGCAAAAGCCAGAAGGATGCTTGGGCGCAGGAAACTCTAAATGGCTACCAGGAAAAAAGGAGGCAATAGTTCGTGAGACCTCATTTTGTGTACTGTGTATAATTCAAACCTTCAAAAGGATATAAACAAGACAGTTGGTCCAGAGGGCGGCTTCTAAAATGGTCAATGGTCTTCATTATAAAGTATATGGGGACAGACTTAAAAACCTCAATATGTGTACTTTGGAGAAAGGCAGGAAGGGGAGATAGGAAATAGATATTAAAATATCTTTGTGGCATAAACGAACAGAAGGCAAGCCCTCTCTCAATTGAAAGGAAGCTCTGGGGTGAGGATTATAGGATGAAGGTGAAAGGGGACAGACTCAGAAGAAATCTAAGGAAAAATTTCTTTACGGAAAGGTTGGCAGATGCATCGGACAGCCTCTCAGTGGAGTTGATGGAGATGAGAATTGTATTCAAATTAAAAAAAAAAAAAAAACATGGGACAACACCACAGGATCTGAGGAAGAGGAAGGGATTGTAGAGCTTAATATTCTTATGGGTGGGCAGACTGGATAGGCAACATGGTCTTAACCTTCCATCATTTTCTCTGTTAAATACTCATTACAACACATGAACATCTGAAGACACTAAAAAACAATTTACATACGATGGTTAAAGTGCAACAAGTACCCACCATGTACATCAGAATGTCTCTAATCATCACCATTGCTGTTTGATGGTCATTCCAAGCTTGATTTAGTGTTTGTAGAAAATTGTTATTTAAAGAATTTAGCACATCTTCTCGGACCTGAAACAAAACAGTAAATCATTATCATCTGAAAATAAATTACAGGTATCATACTGTGCTTAAGTTCAGTTAAAAGTTACTGTTCTTATGATCATGAGAACACCTCAGCTTTTTGCCAAAAACGTTTTGAATCTTTGATGTACTGCAAAGAAAACAAATTAGATTTCACACCTACCAACTGCTTTGATAAAATCTAGTTACTCACCTGTAACAGGTGTTCTACGAAACAGCAGGAATTTGTTCTCACATATGGGTAATGTTGGCGCTGACTGAGCCCGAGCGGAAGCATCTCCCCAGCTTTCAAAGAAAGCCTTTGGAAGATGCACCATGCATATGTGGTTCACTTCCCACCCTAGGGTGCCATCTTGCCTCAGTCAAATGACATATCTAAGACGGCCAAGGAAAAAATAAAATACAGTAAGGAAAGGAAGCAACTCCAATGGGAGGAGGGAGGGTTGTGAGGACCGATTCCTGCTGTCCCCGGAGAACACCTGCTACAGGTGAGTAACTACACTTTCTCCGGGAACAAGCAGGAAGCCAGTTCTCACATATGGGATTCCCCAGCTACAGGCTACCGAGAAGCTGTAAAAATGCCAAGGTGACCTGTAAAGGGTGAGCCATGAGCAGCAGCAGCTGAGTCCCTACTGAAAGACTCTAGCACCAACCAAGTGTCCAGCGGGGAACCAGCACTCCGGTAGCCTGAACACAGAAGGGCCAGAGGGCAGGGGATATTAAACAGTGTGTCCTGCAGCCATTGCTCCAGGTCAGAGGACTGTAGCAAAGCCTGGCATCAATGCCTACCACAGCTACTCTAGCCACCGATTTGAAGCAGTCATAGGCTGCCTGAGTGATGAATTTGGAGCACTCTCTGACACCAGAGGCCAGGGTCTGGAACCGCTGGAGAGCTTCCTCGGAGAGACCAGCTGAGAACCTGGTGAGTTTCTTCGCCAGGTCTCTCAGGTACATGCCCATGTACAGCTGGAATGCCTGGATCTGGCCAATGAGTATCGAGCCCTAGCAGCACTTTCTGCCCAGGGTGTCCGAGGCACAGGTCTCCCTACCCAGGGGCACCAAGGAGTGTGTCTTTTGGCTCTTGAGGAGACGCATGGCCGACTCTACCACCATGGAGTTGTATGGCAGCTATGCTTTCTGGATGCCAGAACTCCAGCGGACCCAGTACATTAAGTCTGGCCATCTGCTCACTATAGGCACCGATGCAGAGGTCTCCCACATGCGAAAGAGCAGCCAGTCCAGGATCGGGGGAACAGGCACTCTGAGTGCCTCCTTCGGAGGGGCCTCGTACTAGAGAATCTTGAGTTCCTCGGTCTGAGGATCTTCCTCCGAATCTGTCTCGAAGGCCTGTGCTTTGGCCACATCCTGCACAAAGTCGAGGAAGGCCGTGTCCTCAGGCAAGGATAGATGCTGGGTCTCAGGGGGAGGCAAACGGGTTGGAGGGCACATTCTGATGCTAATGGATATCTGGGAACTCGTCATCCTCTGTCTCCCAGTCCAACTCAGTCTGTGGAGATCTTGAGGACAGCCCAGGCTCCAGGGTCAAGCCCCCAGCCCAACAGCCCCCTGGCCTCGAGAGGCCCTGCAAGCCGAGCCATGGGCACTCATCAGGGATGATCTCGGCACAGAGGATCGGGACTGAAATCGGGACCAATACCAAGGGAGATCTTGATGCTGGTGGCACTCGAAGATCAGCTCGATGTCCGGGGAGTTCCTCAATGTCAAGGGCCAGATAGTTGGGAAATAGACTGCACTCCAAGGCCACCATCCTAGTTTCGAGGGCAGATGGCTCCGCAATCTTTGGCGTGGGCACCGAGGGGCTTGGGTCAGACACCGGTTCCATCGAGGAGGAGTCTGCGACCAGGATGGCCTTGGGGATCCAAGGACAGTCGCCAGATGCAAACAATTCCCGAGGGGATATTTTGGTTGGCCGCTCCCGCTCCTTCCCCTCAGATTCGCAAAGACTACGGGTCCGGGACCCATGGGACTTGCACACTTTTCCAGGCGTATCCTCAAACATGGTTTTCGAGGGTTTCCGGCTCTTATTGGAATCTTCCTTCAGGATCCAGTTGTAGGACCCATAGCCTCAGGGTTCTACGGCAGCCCGGTCTCCCCGGGGTTCCGGGGGAGGGCCTGGAGCGCAGTGTTGCTGGAGACCCCAGGGCAGAGTCCATCTTATGGAAGGCGGCCTCCTGCTGCTGCTGATGGCTCTTGATGGCCTTGAAGATCATCTTTTTACAGATACCACAGTCCACGGGGTCATAGTACGGCCCTACGCATTGGAGGCAGCAGTCATGTGGGTCGGTGCGCAACATGGTTTTGGCACATTGGTCACACTTTTTAAAGCCACTGGCCAAGGACATGGTGGGGGAAATGGCCCCTGTGAGGCTGAAAACCTCCGGCCCAGCTAAGGACAAAAAAAAAGGCACGAAGCTGGACGAGAAGTTCTCGATGGAAAAAAGAACAGAACGAACCGAGACGCGATGTCGAGACAAGGGAGCTCGGGGGCAGGAAAAGGAGCCTCTATCATCTTTTTAATGATTCTGTGCACTGGGAAAAAAGCACAGTTACTTACCTGTAACAGGTGATCTCTGGAAAAAGCAGGAATAAGTCTTCACATATGGGTATGTCGGTACCAACGGAGCCTGCGTGGGAACGCTCCCCAGCATCCAAAAAGAAAGCCTTTGGGAGCATCCCACACGCATGCGCACTGCCTTCCCGCCCATTCACTTCCCTCTCATCAGTTGGGTTTGTAGCTGAGACCGAAGGAGGGAAGTAGACAAATGAGAGAGAGAGCGCAACTCCTAGGGGAGGTGGGTGGGTTATGAAGACTTATTCCTGCTGTTCCCAGAGATCACCTGTTACAGGTAAGTAACTGTGCTATCTCCAGGAACAAGCAGGAATGAGTCTTCACATATGGGGACTCCCAAGCTAGAGATGCCTAGAGGAGGTCCCAGCATGTTGCAAATCTAATAGATGGGCCATGCTATTTCCCAGAACCTCAGGCATCCAAGGGATGGAGGGTAGGAGTTGAATTAGAAGGGGTGTGCTGTGGAACAGCTTGACTAAACAAGGCGTCTAGAGAGGAGTCCTTGTGTAGATAATAAATGTTAGTAAAGATTGAATTTCAATTTTCTAACGTGGACCTCACTCAAAAGTATTGTGAAAGTATTTGTTGAGGGTAATATGGTCTGGTGCTAAGAGCCAGTACATTATCCCCAAGAAATTACCTCACTGTGAAGTAGAGGAAAATAAATTTTGCAATACAGGGAGAGGTCAGAAGCCTTAATGGCTAGAACTAATCCCAGAAGAAAAAACTGGGGGAGTTTAATGATGTTGGACTTTGGAGGAGAAGCAAAAGCTTCTGTAGGCCAAAGTTTGAAGCTCTTTGTTCTTGGAGCGGGATAAGGGCTCTAGGAAACAGAGGAGGTAAATCTGACTGGTTTGCAGAAAAAGGATGGGTCTTTAAGACCCCTCTATGGAAGTGAAAGAAAGAAACATTTGTAGTAGGTGGTGTAGCCTCGAATTTCTTGAAGATCAGTAATGTCTTCCCTAAGTGATGTCACTTAGGATAATGACTTTACATGGAGAGCTTCAGATGTACCATAACCGGAAGGTTATGGTAAAATAAGGTAGTTTCTAATTCCTATAGAAATTGGTTGTCCATTAAAATGCTATGGTATGCTGGAACAGCATTAATATGGACAGTAACAAATCTTTCAGAGTCAGATATATGTGTTTATATAAACATAGATAGATAGATAGAGAGAGAGAGAGAGAGAGAGAGATTCACTTAACAACAACAAGGAGTAAGACCTGCTTGAGAATATGGATAGAGAACCCCTTACTGGTTACACGTGGAAGAACCATGAAGAAGGTTACATGGAAACCAGTGGAATGTTCCTAGTCAGGAGAGGTCTAGATTTCTTTAAAAATTCTAGACTTTGAATAACCAGAAATGGAGACCTACGCGAAGGGGTGCAGAGGAGATACTTAGTCTTAAGACAACAAGTCTGGATCCTTCTATAACTTCAGTGGAGAAAAAGACGCAATGTAAGGGGATACCATGTTTGCCCCTCTATGAGGGCAATATGAGTATCATGCGTTCTTTGTTCAGCATAAGCTCCAATGAAGTATTTATTTATTTATTTATTTAAAGTCTCTTTTATACCACGCTATTTGAAATCAGTGCGGTTTACAATGAACATTAAACTAAACATCTCAGCTTGGTGATTTGTGCTTACAATAAACAGGTATAATAACTTGGGTATACATTAAACAAGGGAATTGTTTTGGGAATTAGAAGGAATGCACTAGACAAGGACTGACTGCAGTGAAAAGGAATGCATCCCTGTTGCAAGAGTTCCACTGGAGATGTGGAACAACTCAGGGAATTAAGCAATTCTTTATGCTCTTACGTGGTCTAAGCCCTGGTTCGTTTTCCTTAAAAGGAAATTTTAAGGAAGATGGTAAGAATAGGAAAAAAACAGTCATGTGGGAGCATGACTGGGCAAAGCCTTTTTAACCATCTGGAAGTTACCTACCAGGAATGGCTCTGACGCTCTCTGGCAAAGGCCCATAGTTGCAGAGCTTTTTTGTATAATTGCAGAGAGCATGTTATAGGTTGCTTAGGTGAGATCTGGCTGTTTAATTGCCAGTGTGCAACCTAATCTATTCTGTTGGTGCCAGAAAAAAATTGAAGATGGCTAAGAATAGTAGACAGGCCGGTTGCCTGCAAAGATAAATTGCCCAAGTAGGTTTTGGAACCTGTCTTGGAATTATTTGTTATTAAGGCAGCAGAAAAGTTAGGTCCCACAGATTGGAAAAAGGACCGACAGACATAATTAGAAGTGGTAAAACTCAATTATGGCCCGATAGCTGCCTTAAAAGAAAATATTTGAGAAGATTGCAGAGGGGAAGAAAACTCTGTATGGGAACCACTTACTGGAGTAGGTATTGAAGAAAATCCTATGGCTTAAAAAGTAAGCCCTCCAGTTGAATAGTATCACTCTTAGACAGAATGTCTCGACTAAGAGGGATAGAAAGTAATACAGAGTTGTGAAGACTTACAATTTGGTAAGTTTCTGAAACAGGTAAAGCCCCCCTGCAGTCAAAAGTATGAGTTATCCTTGTACAGGAAAACTGTCAAGGTGAAGGGCATAGCCTATCTTGTTATTAGTTGCTACTCCTCCTTTTCCTTCAAAAATGAGAGAGTAGAAACCTGTTACCTGTAGGGCATGATTATCCTCAATAGCTCTAGGAGCTAAAAGAATGGATTTCTCTTGCAGCAAGAGATTCATGCCTAGAGTCGAGGATTGAGTCAGTGTATCATTGATCTCTCAGTAAGGATGCTTCTGTTGATAAGTAGTAGGTTAGCGGTTCTGAACCTCAAACAGGAAAAAGAGATTTAATGAATAAAATATCAGAAACCCTGCGACTGCTGGGTTTGCTGAGCCTGTTGAGGTTTTGGTTTTCTTAGCCTGGTATGATGTTGCCCTTCTTTGGAAACATCTGCATGATGGGTAGAAGATGAATAAAACATTTTCCCCTTAGGGGGATAAAGTTTGTTAGGAGATTTTTTTACTAGCTGGGATAGAGGAAAGTTTTGACAATCCTCTGAAAGCAACAATATCAGTGTTTAACTGATTAGCTTGGAATAAAGCATCCTTGTTAAAGAGATTTTCACCAGTGCAAGGAGTATTTCCCAGCCTTTCTTGTACCCATTTGTCCAAGTCTGAAGCTTGGAGCCACGCCATGCGTCGTGCCCCTATGGCTATAGCAGAAGTTCTGCTAATAGACTCAAAACAGTCCAGGGAAGCACGATTAAGGAACTTGGAGACATTTTGAGCATGACTGACTAATACGAAATAGTCTGCTCTTTTATGTTCTTGAAGAAAAGGGTTCAAAAGCTTTAAGTTCTTTGTGACCTCTTCAAGGGATAATCACATATAGAAAATATATGAGATAATTCTTGCTGAAAGCATGGATGCCTGGAAGCATCGACATCCAAAGGCATCTAAAGTCCTAGACTCACGACCTGGAGGATAAGAGGAGTGCTTCTTTGCACTCTTAATACGCCTCATTGCTGATTCTACAACAATAGAATGATGAAGAAGTTGAGTCTTTTGAAAACCTGGAGAAGGTGGAAACTTGTACATAATGTCAAGTGTCTTAGAATGTGGGGATACCGTTAAAGGAGTTTCCCACATTCTTAATAGTAGATCCTGTAAGATCTGATGCAAAGGAAGCATGATCACCTCCTTTGGAATCCAGGGGAATTGCAGTCTCTGAATCCCCTGGTATGGATTCTTTACCAAGTATAGAAATGGCAAGTAACTTTGCCATATCAAGCAGAAAAGCTTGAAAATAAATCTCCCCTGAGGAGGAACCCCTAAAATGAGGGGTAAAGGCTAGAATTGTTGAAAATTCAGCCTTGGTACCGATGGATTCATCCCAGTTCTCGGGATCGGAAGACTAGAAAGGATGAAGCATCGGATTTTCTTTAAAGTGATGTCTTCGGTACCACCCGAGGTCGGTACAGAGACGAGTCGGTACCGAATCCTCCATGCTAGACAGCGATTCCAGGCTCGGCATCGAAGGAAGCGAGTCTGTCGAAGCAAACATGGACGGTACCGACACCGGTGCCGATGTCGATACCGGAACCGGTGCCGAAGCCGATACCGATACTCAAGGAACGGTCTGCAGCAACTCTAGTAGTACCGAAGTAGCTGAGAGCGCTAGACTACGTTTATCGGTGAGGAGTGTTTCATCCTTCACCATAGCCAATGCCGGGGTGTTGGTACCGCTCGAAGCGGCCACAACCACCAAGCATGGCCCAGGTATGTTCATCGAGCTAAGAACCCTGGGAACAACCTGAAGCCCCGTTAATGCTTTGGAGCCCGAAGACTCCTGCCGGGGCTTTATTGCAAAAATGTCCTCGAGGGCAACGCCAGAGGCATCTCGATGCTTAGAAGGAGATCTACCACTCGAGGACTGGCTAGTCTTTACAGACTTTTGTTTGGTTACCTGATCCTGTGAAAAAGATATTCTGGCTGGTGACATCGAGTCCGATGTGAATTGGGTATCGAGCTGTGCTCAATCCTGAAGACTTCTTTTGTTTGAGCTCCAGCAGGAGAGACACTCCAGTGGGCAATGGTCAGGACCTAAACATTTTAGACACCAAGTATGAGTGTCTAAAAATATATCTGTACCGCCACACTTTGAGCATTTCTTAAGGATAGTGGCTGGCTTTTCCATAATGGAAGGATAGAGGCCTAGTGGCCTAGAAACAGTCAGGCACTAAACAGGAAAAATTCCTAGAGAAAAGAAGAAATTTTTTTAGTAAAAAGAAAGAAAAGCACCGGCAGTACCGGTGGCATCGAGGGAAGGCAGACGCGACCACAAAAAACTAAGAATAAAAAGAAGAATTTTCTGCGGTGACAGGAATACGTCCTGCCGGCTCCGCAGAAAACAGAAAACTGATGAGAGGGAAGTGAATGGGCGGGAAGGCACCGCGCATGTGTGTGGGATGCTCCCAAAGGCTTTCTTTTTGGACGCTGGGGAGCGTTCCCGCGCAGGCTCCGTCGGTACCGACGTACCCATATGTGAAGACTCATTCCTGCTTGTTCCTGGAGATTGATAATTACACTTACCTGGTAACTGTAGTTCCTTGAGTGACGACAGTTCAGTCCTCTACCTCTGGGTTGTCAACTTCCTCCTGCAGCTTGGAGACTGGCATGACAGAATCATGACATCACTGGATATAGCCTACTGGATACTCCCATTAGCCCCAGTGTGAACTATTAACAAAGCAGACTCAAAGGAGCAACAAATAAGTAGCTATGAGAACAATAACAACGTAAATAACTAACATCCCAACTATTTAAGCACAACATTTTTACACCCTTCCCTGCACAACACAGAAGTAGAAGCAAGGAAGAGTGAAAATAACAATTCCAAAGACAGACCTACCTGTAACCCATTCCTTCGTACCACTAAACCTTCACCATTCGTGAGAGAACTCCGGGTGTGATTGAGGACTGAACTGTCGTCACTCAAGGAACTACAATCACCAGGTAAGTGTAATTATCATTTCCTTATCGTTCCTGCAGTTCAGTCCTCTACCTCTGGGATGTACCAGAACAGTCATTATTGGGATGGGCTCTTCCAGCCGGCCCGTAACACTGCTGATCCAAAACAGGCATCCTGCGCCGCTGCCACATCAAGACAGTAGTGCCTGCTGAAGGTATGCAGAGACGTCCAAGTAGCTGACCTACAAATTTCCCTGGATGGAACTAGACTATGCTCTGCCCAGGAAGACGCCTGCGCTCTAGTGGAATGCGCTCGCAACCCTGCCGGCACTGACCGTGAAGAATATAGGCGGAAGCTATAGCCTCCCGAATCTACCTGGCAATCGAAGCCTTCGCAGCCGGCTCTCCCTTGCGAACACCTCCAAACACCACAACCAACCTGTCCGATTTACGAAAAGGTTCCAACATCTGCAAATACTGCTTCAACACCCTTTTCACATCCAACCGACAAACTGCGTTCCCGCTCGTCTCTCCCCAAAGCACCCGGAATTGGTAAGGATACAGTCTGTGGAACAACGAAAGTGAAAGGCGAAACCACCTTCGGCAAAAAGGATGGTACCGGACGCAGCACCACCTTTTCTCTAGAAAAGGATAAGAAGGGTTCCCTACACGACAACGCCTGCAACTCCGAGATGCATCTAGCCGAACAAATGGCCATCAGAAAGACCGTTTTCAATGTCAAGTCCTTCACTGAAGCCCGATGCAATGGTTCAAAAGGCGGTTTGGCCAAGGCTGTTAACACCAAATTGAGATCCCAAGGTGGAATTATCACTCTACGCAACGGTCGTAATCTGGAAATCGCTTTGAGAAAACGCAACACATCCGCATGGGTACCGAGCACAACGCCCTGAACCTTGCCTCGATAACAGGAGAAAGCTGCCACCAGTACCCGCAGCAAGCTGGCCGCTAGGCCCTTATCAAAGCCGTCCTGTAAAAAACTCAATATCGAGGGAATGGAGACCGTAGCCTCCCTGATCTGCCGCCTTGAACACCACTAAGCATCGCTAAATAGCCTCTTTTCTTCAACCTGGCCCTTTCAATGGCCATACCGTAAGCAAGAATCGATCCACTTGAGGCATGAAGAGAGGTCCTTGCCTCAACAGATCCGCCCGCACAGGCAATCTCCAAGGCTCACCGTCGAGGAGACACACGAGGTCCACATACCATGGTCGCCTCAGCCAGTCGGGCGCCACCAGGAGCACCCTTCCTGGATGAGCTCCGATCCTTTGAACCACCCAGCCGATCAACACCCACGGGGGAAAAGACATACAGTAGACCTGGAGACGGCCACTGATGTAACAACGCGTCTATGCCTTCTGACATTCTTTCCCGTCTTCTGCTGAAGAAATGATTGGCCTTTGCCGACTGGAAAGTCGCCATCAGATCCATTACCGGCCTCCCCCACCGACAAACTATCTGTGCAAAGATGTCCGGGTGTAGCTCCCATTCGCCCGCATCCACCCGGACTCTGCTGAGAAATCGGCCATCACATTGTCCTTTCCTGCTATGTGCGCCATCAAGATCGCTGTCAACCGACTCTCTACCCAGGCGAATAACATGTCCGCCTTCTCCATGGCTGCACTCCCTGTGCCGCCCTGGCGATTTATGTAGGCGGCTGCCGACGAGTTGTCGGAGAGTACTCGAACTGCCCGACCTACCACCGACGCCTCGAAGGCCTGAAACGCCCAGCAGACTGCCCGGAGTTCCAGTTGATTGATCGACCATGAGCTCTCCGAAGGAGACCAAACCCCCTGCGCAAACCGACTTCCGCAGTGGGCTCCCCATCCGCCGAGACTGGCATCCATCAACAGCGGCAGCGGTTGCCAACGACTTCAGAAGCAACCACCATTGAAGGGACTGTTGGACCTTGGCTGGACACAGGAGCCGTTTGCTCAACGCATCCGACTGATGCGACCGTCGGCGAAGCAGAGACCTCTGCAGAGGTCGCATGTGCACCTTGGCCCAAGGCACTGCCTCCAATGTAGCCGCCATCGTTCCCAGCACGTGAAGATAAGTCCATGCCGATGGAGCTGGGGTGGCCATGAACTTGCAAACCAGACTTCTGAGACCTCGGGCTTGCCTCTCCGGCAAAAATACCTTTCCGCACTTCGTGTCGAACTGCACCCCGAGATACTCGAGGTTCTGCGAGGGCTTCAATCGGCTCTTGGCGGGATTGACCACCCAACCAAGATTTTGTAAAAACGTTACCACTCTGCTGGTTACCCGAACGCTCTCAGCCTCGGACTTGGCCCGTATTAACCAATCATCGAGGTAAGGATGCACCAGGATTCCTTCTTTGCGTAACGTCGCTGCTACCACCACCATGATTTTGGTGAAAGTCCGCGGCGCCGTTGCCAGGCCGAATGGCAACGCCTGGAACTGATAGTGCCCCCAAGGAAAGGCAAACCTCAGAAACCTTTGATGAGAGGACCGGATGGGAATGTGTAAGTACGCTTCCGTAAGGTCGAGAGATGTCAAGTACTCTCCTTGACGCACTGCCACAATAACCGAATGCAAAGTTTCCATCCGGAAATGCGGTACCTGAAGGCAACGATTTACGCCTTTCAAATCCAAAATGGGCCGCAATGCTCCACCCTTCTTTGGCACCACGAAATAACTGGAGTACCGACCCTCGCCGTACTCTGCCTCTGGCACCTGCACGACCGCCCCCAATTGCGGGAGCCGCTGCAAGGTACTGCGAATCACCAGGGCTTTCTGCTGTCACCTGCAGGGAGACATGACAAATGAATCCCGCACGGGACGCGCCAATTCCAACGCATACCCCTGATGAATTATCTCTAACACCCACTGATCGGACGTGATGTGGGTCCAAGCAGGAAGAAACTCCCGAAGCCTCCCGCCTATCGGAGAACCTCCCACCGGGACCCACATCATTTCATTGTGGCTTTTGGGCTGCTGAGCCGAAGCCTGTAGAGAAACCTCTACTTGCTCCCCGAAACCCTCGAAAGCCCTGGGCCCACGCCCCAAAGCGTCCCCTCTGGGATCCTCCGAAACACGAGGTACGAAATCTCCGGAAATCGCGAAATTGGCCCCGAAGGCCCTGTCCGAACTTCACCTGCTTCGGCTTATCCTCTGGCAGTCTACCACTCTTGGACTTCCCAAGGTCTTTTACCAATTTATCCAGATCGTCCCCAAAGAGCAGACGCCCTTTAAAGGGCAACTTACTGAGACGGGACTTGGAAGAACCATCTGCGCCCAATTCCGCAACCACACAGACCTGCGGGCGGCTACCACTGAGGCTGTACTATTTGCGAGAGCTCTGATCAAATCGTAATGTACGTCCGCTAAATATGCCGTTCCTGACTCCAGACGGCCCAGCTCTTTAAGGACTTCTTGGTCCAGTCGCGATGCCAGGCGAAGCCGCTGAACCCAGCACAGACATGCTCGGGCTACCCAAGCTCCACAAATGGAGACCTGCAATGACAGCGCGTCCGCCTCAAATGCTTGCTTTAACAGGCTGTCAACCTTACGGTCTTGAGCATCTTTTAAGGCCGCACTGCCTTCCACCGGAATGGTGGTAGGTTTTGTGACGGCTGCTACCACCGCATCCACCCGCGGAACCTCTCCTTATCCTTAACAGCCAGGGGATAGAGCCTATTCAATGTCCATATCCCTCTGAGCCCCGTTTCCAGCTGATCCCATTCATCCTGGATCATCTTGTCCACCACCCGGTGAACTGGAAACACCATCTGCGTTTGCCTCACTGCCTGAATAACCGGATCCTCGACCACCTCTTCAGTAGTGGGCTGAGTCGCAAGATTCAACATCTGCAATGACTCCGTGATCAGCGCTGCTAGCTCCTCTCTATGGAAGAACCTTATGATCTTAGCCTGATCCTCAGGTTCTGGAATCTCTCCCTCTTCAAGATCCTCCAAACTTCATGTTCCCAGTCGGGATCCTCGCCATCCGGCCAGTCGCCCTCCACGGCCGAGACATCTCGGGTCTTTGCTCTCTTAGGAGTCGAGGGACCTCTGCCCATCTCCTCAGCTACGTCCAACTGCTGAGGAAGGACAGAAAGCGGCAATGCTCCCGGCACCTTACCTTGATGCCTTAAGCAAAAGGCCTGGTGCATCATCAATATGAAATCAGGACTAAAATCTCTGAGATCCCTGGCCGACCCCGGGATCAACAGGGCCTCAGAAGACCCTGCCACCTCCTCCAAAGCGGAGCCCTGCCCGGAGAGCTTCCCCGACTCAGGTAGCGCCCCTACCGCCACCACCTGCTCCTCTGGGGACTCCTTGACGTCCATCTGCTGCTCAAGATAGGGTTGCACAGCCATGGCAGACCCCAGAATCGGCCACTGAGCCTCTCCGGGTGCTGCGGACCACACACTGTGGCCAAGTCGCCATATCTCTATACCCCCTTGAAGTTGCAGGAAAAGAAAAAAAAAAAAAAAAACCCACCACCACCGCAGTCACCCTCTGGCTTGGCTTTTTTTTTTTTTGCAAGGGAAAACCTCCCATAAACTCCAAAACGTTCCTTTACCGAAACCTTGAATTACTAGACTGATTTCATGCGCAGGAAACCTTCCCCCCCCCCCCCCAGGGATGTATTTCCCGCCCAAAACAACCGAAATAAACAGAAATAAATGAAAGCACTAAACGAAAGAAAAATACCTGCTGCAAATCAAAAAGGGCATTAGGAGATAACCTGTATGTGTCTAATAACCTCCCCCTGCGTCCCTCTCCAGTCTGTCAGCCACGCGGTTTCCTTGTGCAATACAAAATGGCCCCGTAGCACCAAAAGCGGGAAAGGGTGCCAAAGCGATCGCAGATGCCACCCCAACTTCTGTCTTAGCCCGCACAGCCCAAGAAAAGCCTGTAACCGGTTCAGTGCCTACCGGCCAGGTCTGATCACCCACAGCTGCGTTCCCGCGCCGGACGGCACCTTCCGATAGAGCCGAAGTGTGCCGGCAGCAGAATCACTCACCGCTCCTGCGTTCGTCAGCCAGCCTGCCACAACCGTGACTCGTGCTTGCTCCGCGGGACCAGCGAAGCATGATTACCAGCCAGTGAGCTCTCCCCCGTAAAGTCTGGGAGGAGAGATACTCTGGCGACAGAAGCAGCTAAAAGTAATGATAGCCAGGGCACACACAAGCAGGGAGCAGCTAAGAAAGAAACACATCTTCCGTTTTTTTTTTTGTTGTTTTTTAAGTGAACGCTCAACAAATTAAACCAAATGAAAGAAACTAAACTAAACTATGCTCTTCTAAGGCTCCTTATCTGTCCCTCTAGTGAGCCTCAACCTAGTCTCACGACATCCTCCTGCTGCATGGAGACTGGTCACACTGGGGCTGATGGGAGTATCCAGCAGACTATATCCAGTGATGTCATGATTCTGTCATGCCAGTCTCCAAATTGCAGGAGGAGGTTGACAACCCAGAGGTAGAGGACTGAACTGGAGGAACGATAAGGAACACACCAACACAGAGGATCTCTAAAGGTAAAAAGTGGACTGTTGTAGTTGTTGTTATGGAAGGACAGACTAGATAGGCCATGTGGTCTTTTTCTGTCATCATGTTTCTATGTTTCCCTTAAAGCCCTGCAGTAGCAGATCCTCTAGAGGCTTCTCTGCCTGCATCGAAGCGTGAATATTATTCAGGGCAGCCAAGGAATACGCAATTAGCGCTCCGAGTTCCTCTTTGTGGAACACCTGCTGCAATCTCTCCTTCTTCCAACTGGAGATTATGACTCCCCCAAAGCTCTGCTGGATCATCTTCTACCTGCTCAATTGCTTGCTCCACAGAGGAGTCCCTGTTCCACCAATCGGGACAGCCTTCAACACGTTTATCCCCTCGGGAAGATCTCTCCCCCGGGTCTGACTGAAATAGTGACTCCCTCTAGCCCTTCTGACCCTGGAGTTCCCATATGGGTAAGGGAAGTTGTACCTGCAGATTTCTTTGCTTTGGACTTGTGCTTACCCTTCTTTTTCTGCTCCCCTGGCAAAATGGCCGGTGTTGGCAAAATGGCCATGGTTCCTGCCGAAACCCCGGGAACTGCCGGCCTAGGGGAAGAACTGACTGAAGCCGCAATGTCCTTCTCCATTGCTCCCACTAACAAACTCTTTCCAGCTGATTCCCCCGACACAAACAGGAATGGCAAAGCCCCACTGGCCTCAAGCCGCAACTGTTTACACACACCAAGCACACCTGAGAAGCGGTGCACATGCACACTTCGTACTTCAGAGGCCTCCTCAAGCTTATGCCGCCGAGCCCAGAGAGAAGAGTGAGAGAGAAAAAAAAATCATCAGAGAGCCACGCCACCCGAAGCGACTCTCCTGCTGACCAGGCGAATCCCAAAAGGACTTAGCCCAGCAGACTACTGGTTTCTGACAGACTTGCGTGCATGGAGATAGCCAGGAAAGCTGTAGCTAAGAAGTAATTAGATCTTACCTGCTAATTAGTGTTCCTGAAGGAACGACAGTCCAGTCCCTTTACTTCTGGTTGCGTAACCCTTCCAGCAGCTTGGAGGCTGAGCCCAACCTTTTTGGAGGTGGGGCGGTATAAATACCACTGAGACCACCCACCAACTCCAGTAATCGACTGAAAAAGCAGACTAATCGAACATCTGTAGTAACTATAAACCAAACCTAAAAACATGCAAACTCCGGGAAGGGGTGGCAAGAATGTCAACCCACCCTTTCCCTTTTTTTTTTTAAGGAAATAGATAATAGGTAATAGGGGTAGAGGGAAGGAAGGCGCCGTAGGAGGACTGCCCGATACTGCCCGCGCCTACTTACTCCTGGCCTCCCTCACCCAGATCTGGTTCCCCACTCGGTCCGCCGTTCCGCCCTTATCCGACAGGTCTTCAGGTCCGACATAGCCGGGTGGGATCAGGGACTGGACTGTCGTTCCTTCAGGAACACTAATTAGCAGGTAAGATCTAATTACTTCTTCCTTATCGTCACTCCAGTCCAGTCCTTTTACTTCTGGGACGTACCCGAGCAGTTCAATCCTGGGTGGGATCCGGCAAACCGGACTGAAGAACCGCTAGGCCAAACCGAGCGTCCGCTGAACTCTGTACGTCCAGCCTGTAGTGTTTGGTGAAGGTATGCAGAGAGGACCAAGTTGCCGCCCTAAAAATATCCAACGGGGGAACTAGACTGAACTCTGCCCATGAAGTAGCCTGAGCTCGGGTGGAATGTGCCCGCAGCCCCACCGGGACCTGCTTGCCTTTCAGGATGTAGGCGGAGGCAATCGCTTCTCTAATCCACCTGGAGATGGAAGCCTTGGCCGCCGCTTCCCCTCTGTGGGGACCTCCGAACTGGACAAATAGCCGGTCTGATTTCCGGAACGGAGCTGTGCGGGAGAGGTAGCGCTTTAGGGCTCTTTGAACGTCTAGTAGACGGAGCCTGCTATCCTTACCTACCAGACCCTCGGTTGGGAATGCCGGGAGCGTGACTGTCTGGTTTATGTGAAAAGGAGAGATAACCTTGGGTAGGAAGGAGGGCACCGTGCGCAGGACGACCTTGTCCTTCAGAAAAGCCAGGAAGGGAAGTTTGGAGGACAGCGCTTGTAACTCGGAGACCCGCCTGGCCGAGCAGATTGCGACCAGGAAGACTGTCTTCAGGGTTAAGTCCTTCAAGGAAGCCCTCTTTACTGGTTCAAAGGGCTCCCCTATCAGTGCGTTTAGCACCAGGTTAAGATCCCAGGGGGGGATGACCGACCTCCGCTGAGGACGCAGACGTCGAACTGCTCTTAGGAACCTGGAGACGTCCGTGTGAGCCCCTAGTGGCTTGCCGTGGACCTTTCCTCTATAGCACGCGATAGCGGCTAGTTGGACTCGTAATGAACTGTGCGCTAAACCCTTGTCAAACCCTGCTTGCAAAAATTCCAGGATTTCCGGGACTGAGGTCGCAAGGGGCTTCTTTCGGCGCTCCGCGCACCATGCCTCGAAAATGCGCCAAACCCTTACATAGGAGAGACAGGTCGAGCGCTTCTTAGCACTCAACAGCGTTGAGATTACTGCCCCCGAATATCCTCGCTTCAGGAGCCGCGCCCTTTCAAGAGCCAGGCCGTAAGCGAGAATCGATCCACGTGAGGCATCCGAACCGGGCCTTGTCTGAGTAGGTCGCTCCTGCAAGGCAGTCGCCAAGGCTGGTCGGCCAACATCCTCACCAGGTCCGCATACCAGGGGCGGCGAGGCCAATCCGGAGCTATGAGGATTACCAGACCCCGGTGGGACTCCACTCGCTGAAGAACCTTTCCGATCAGAGCCCAGGGAGGAAATACATAGAGAAGGCCCTCTGCCGGCCACTTCTGAGACAGGGCATCCAGACCTTCGGACATTCTTTCCTTTCGCCGACTGAAGAATCGGTCCACCTTGGCCGAGGAGAATCTTGCCATGAGATCCATTACTGGGAGACCCCAACAGGCCACTATTTGGTCGAAGGTCAACTGCTCCAGTTCCCACTCTCCGTGGTCTATCCTGTGCCTGCTGAGGTAATCGGCCATGACATTGTCCGTGCCTGCCACATGCTGAGCTGAAAGCGCTTCCAGGTGGACCTCTGCCCACTGGAGAACGTCCGCCTCCTTCTCCAGGGCAGGGCTGCTGGTGCCGCCCTGGTGGTTGATGTAAGCTACCGTGGTGACGTTGTCGGAGAGGACGCGGATTGCCTTTCTTTGTACTAGGAACTCGAGCGTCCTGAGCGCTAGGGTGACGGCCCTCAATTCCAGTCTGTTTATGGGCCATTGAGACTCCAACGGGGACCAGCGTCCCTGGACGAACTGGTCCTCGCAGTGGGCCCCCCAGCCTGTCAGGCTGGCATCTGTCGTCAGGAGCACCCACTGATGGGGCTCGAGAGGCATACCCCGTTCCAGGTTTCTTGGGCACTGCCACCAGCGAAGAGCTCGTTTGGTCCGCGGAGCACAAGGTAACTGCGTTGCCAGGGGATGGATTTGCGGAGACCACCGCCGCAATAGAGATCGTTGCAATGGACGCATGTGGGCTCTAGCCCAAGGCACTACCTCTATCGCCGCCGCCATTGTGCCCAGGACCTGAAGATAATGCCATGCTGAGGGGGTTCGCCTGCTTAGGAACCGAGTAACCAGTAGCCTTAGGTCCCTGGCCCGGGATCGGGACAAGAACACTCTTCCCCTGCCGGTGTCGAATCTTGCGCCGAGATACTCGAGATTCTGGGAAGGGGTCATCCTGCTCTTTGCTCGGTTGATCACCCACCCCAACTCTTCTAGGAGATGAACTACTGTGGCCGTCGCCGCGCGACTTTCCTCCTCCGACTTCGCTCGGATCAGCCAATCGTCTAGGTACGGGTGAACCAAAATCCCCTCCTTCCGGAGGAAGGCCGCTACGACCACCATCACCTTGGTGAACGTCCGTGGAGCCGTCGCTAGGCCGAAGGGAAGGGCCTGGAATTGGAAGTGGCCCGCTGGTACCGGTACCGCAAATCTTAGGAACTGTTGATGTGATCTCCTGACCGGGATATGCAAGTAGGCCTCTGTCAAGTCGAGGGCCGTCAGGAACTCCCCGCCCCTTACGGCTGCGATGACTGACCGCAGGGTCTCCATCCTGAAGTGTGGTACCCTGAGATAGCGATTGACCTGTTTTAAGTCCAGGATTGGCCGGAAGGAGCCTTCCTTCTTTGGCACAACGAAGTAAATCTAGTATCGACCTGAGCCGCACTGGTCTGGAGGTACTGGAATCACGGCCCCGAGTGCAATTAACCGAGCGAGGGTTGACTCCACCGCTGACGTCTTTGCAGGGGTACCGCAGGGGGACAGAACAAAGGCTGGGGGTATCTGCTTTGAAAATTCGAGAGCGTAGCCCTCTCTGATCACCTCTAGCACCCATTGATCCGACGTGACCCGGGACCAGGCGGGAAGAAACTGACTTAAACATCCTCCCACGGGCAGCTCTTCCCCCTGGACCCCCGCAGCTTCATTGTTGTTTTCTAAGGCTCGAGGAGGAGGAGAAGGAGGTCGCCCCAAAACCGCGACCTGCTCCCCGAAACCCTCGAAAGCCCTGACCCCTAGAGGGGAAACGTCCCCTGGAAAAGGAGCTGGATCTGGCGGGGCGAAACCTCCGGGAGTCCCTAGACTGGGTACGTGCCGGGGGCAGGGGACGGCTTTGTTTCGGTCTATCTTCCGGGAGCCTGCCTCCCTTGGACTCGCCAAGATCCTTTACCAGCTTCTCTAAATCCTCGCCGAACAGCAGTTTCCCCTTAAAGGGGAGTCGGCTCAGGCATGCCTTCGAGGAGGTATCCGCTGCCCAATTGCATAACCACAGATATCGCCTGGCCGCCACCACCGCGGCCATGTTCTTTGCCAGGCTTCTGATGAGGTCATACTGACTATCCGCCAAGTAAGCTGTTCCAGATTCCAACCTGGCCGCGTTGGTCCACGTCTCATCTGCGGAGTTCTCGTCTGTCTGCAGCTGTTGTGCCCACCTTAAACAGGCCCTAGCCACCCAAGCTCCAGAGACCGAGGCCTGCAAAGCGAGGGCGCTTACGTCAAAGGCTTGCTTCAGGAGAGTATCCAACTTTCTGTCTTGAGGATCCCTTAAGGCCGTACTGCCCTCCACTGGGATAGTGGTCTTCTTAGTGACTGCTGACACTGCCGCATCCACCCTGGGAGACTTCAGCAGCTCTTTGTCTGCCTCTGGGATGGGATATAGATGAAGCATAGACCGGACCCCCCCTTAGACTTGACTCCGGTTGGTCCCATTCTTCCTGGATCATCTGCCGCACCACCCTATGCACAGGAAAGACCTTCTGGGATCTTCTAATGGCTTGAATCAATGGATCCTCCAACGCTTCCTCCTCTGCAGGCGTATCGGAGGCCATATTGAGGACCTTCAGGGACTCGTTAATCAATGCCGGGAGCTCCTCCCGACGAAAGACTAATTATCCTAGATTGGTCTTCTTCTGCAATCTCCCCTTCTTCCAGCTCCTCTTCCTCCTCGTCATAGTCCTTGCCCGAGGGCGTCTCCTCCGGAGATCCCTGTGAGAGGGTCTCCTCTTCACTCATCCGGGGGCGCTTCGGTGGAATGCCGGAATCTGGATTACCCGCCCTCGAGGGTCTGGCTGGCTTGACCTCCGACGCCGGAGGAGCCGCTCCTCCTGCCCCTGAACTCTGCTTACGTAGGCAATATGCCTTGTGAAGTAAGAGGATGAAATCCGGGGAGAAGAAGTCCCCTGCCCCACCTTCCCCCGCCGGGAGGGGGAGGGGGATAGGGAGGGAGTGGGCAGGTCCGAGGACGTAGAAGGAGGGGCTTGAGACCCCCCTCCCCTACTGGGAGTTCGTCTGACCCCTGAGAGGGATGGGCCATGGTTAAATTAATCTCCTGCTCCGCTGAAGCCGCCAACGTGGTACAGCTCCTGCAGATGCCTGTCTCTGTGGATGTACCCCTGCGTATTCCACAGGAAAGGCAGCGAGCGGGACTTGGTTGTCATGACCCGGAGCTGAGGACTTTCCACTACCAGTCCTCCAGTGAACGGGAGGGTCTCCCCTTACTATGGAGATAGCTCTCTCCCTGGCCAATTGACCCGAGGTTTCCCCCAAGAAGAAAACAAAGGAAAACTAACAGCCTATTAGTCTTGAGGCAAAAAACAAATAAAATAAAGAATCAAGCCAAATTTACCCTGGAGAAAGGAAATAACCACTTCAAATGACAATGAGAGGTAAATTCCCCTTAACGGAATTAAAATTAAAATTACATCCCTTTCTCAATTAGTACTTGCGGTTTTCAAGGCTGTGCTGGGATCCGAGCCGATTCAGCAATGCCCACCCGTTGGCTCTACACGTGGTAGGCCTCACCACGTGGAGCCAGAACGGGGAACTCCAACTCTCCTCCGGGAGCTGCCTGACCCTCCTGCTGCCCTCCGGAGCCGAAAACTTCTGCTCTCCGTGTGGATCGCTGCCTAAACGCTCCCCCGCGGTCCCCGAAGAGACTGGGTTTCGCCGCCGCGTCTTTCCGTTCCCGGACGGGTCTGGCGGTACACGCAGGCCAGCGATGCTGCCTCAAGCGCTCAGCCTCCAAAGGGGCTTCGGCGCGAGGCAGGGGCGATCTGAGTGAAGTGGGCGCAGGGTCTGGTATCTCAGCAGCAGAGAAAGGTAGATGGATCCTCCTCGATGCTGCGAGTAGCGGCTCTCCTCCGACGCCCGATCCGGGAGGGGGGGGTGGAGGGAGATGAAGAGAGCAGGAGCAATTAAAGGGCCAGAGCCCTCTAAGATAAATTTAAGTACAAATCAGTATAATACTGAAGAAATAAGTAAAGGAAATCAAGGAAAAAAAACAATGAAATAAATGAAATAAATGCAAAGTAGGACTCCAGTAAGCCCCAGGCTTACGGAACCCTCCAGCTGCTTGGAGGTTGAGATTACTGGAGTTGGTGGGTGGTCTCAGTGGTATTTATACCGCCCCACCTCCAAAAAGGTTGGGCTCAGCCTTCAAGCTGCTGGAAGGGTTACGCAACCAGAAGTAAAGGGACTGGACTGGAGTGACGATAAGGAACAGATCTCTGGCTATCTCACTGGGAAAATGGGAGGGAAGGACTTGAGGCTCCTAGGTATACACACCCCTAGGCAATCTCCAGTGCTCGCCGCTAATCTCGAGGCAGGCCCCGCGCCTCAACTGCCTCCTGCACTAACCCACTTTCCTGTAGGGGAGTTCTCCCAGACTTCGCCAATCTCGGCCCTGAGGAACCCTGCTAGGGCACACAGGGGCCTTTCTCTTCTTTCATTTTTCAAGGATAATTTCACTTCTGAGCTTTATAGTCTTTATTGCTGTTCTCTCCCGTCCTCCTTTGTTCTGTGTCTCTCTCCACCACCCCCCCCCCCCCCAACTGTTTCCTAACCTGTCTAGGAGACCCCAAAGAGGAGCTCTTCCCCGGCTGCTGAGGACTGAGTTAGGAGAGGTAAGAGAAGCTCTTAAGCTACATCAGCAAGACACTGTCTTGTTCAGTCCTCAGCTGCTGGAGGGGGGGCTGACTACCCATTCATGGACTGGCCTGGAGGGACGAAGATGAATGTATAATTAGTATTTAACAGATAAATATTGCTACTTACATATATAAATTGCATGTGTAACTAGCACTGCTCCACAGAACACCCAAACCCCCATCCTCTTTTGGCCATATAAAATTCTGAATGCCAACTGCTTAAGTGCTTTTCAATACTGATCCAATTTAGCAGGCCTAAACTAGGACTTATATGAGTATTCAATAGACTGAACAGTGCCACTGAATATAAAGTTAAGAAAAGCACTGCTGCAGTTGGCATCCAGAATTATATGGCTAATGGACGGTGGTGCTCTGGTGGGAGGGAGTGTGTGGGGGGGTAATTATCCACTGGCAAAAAATCTGGCCCATAAACAAATGATCTCTTCCATCATTACCATCATTAGGCCCTCTGCATCCCCATCTATAAATCTGATTATCCTGGAACCAAATAAACCATCACAGGAGATTTCTCCTCCCCCCACACACACACACATACTTTGATCAGAGGTATTGCATCAAAAAGACTACTTAGCTGAAAACCTGGATCATGTTCCCATTCTCATGGTATTACTTTGCCAGTCTTCCTAAACACTCAAACATTCTGCTGTGACCATCCATAAGCACGTTTTAACTTCCATGCAACAAAAGAGCTTGGATCTCTGCCAGGATCTATGCTCGTCTTGTTCATATAAGCACCATTGTATGCCTTGTGTTTAAAGGCAGCCTAGACGATTTGCAAGATCAAGATGTGGGTCTGTTATGAACTATTAGAATCTCTGGATTGAAACGTGAAAGCAGGTGGTTCAACAATCATGAAGGCTATCATGTATCATACTCCCCGCCTCCCCCCCCCCCCCTCCAACATGATGCCTGCATATATATACTCCTTTCTGTAGGATCCATGGGACACTCAACCATGATAAAGTCTCATTGATCCCCATGGTCATTTTGTAGGGAAAAGGACAGATCTTTCCTTACAGTATTATCACCTGATAATCAATTAGCTTCAAGACCTTATGTCCCAGAACCTAAAGGAAGCTATCTGCTGTCGCTGTCCCCCATGGCTGCAGCTGCTGTACTAACACATTTGCTGAGAAGCAAGATCTCATTTGAATCACATACTGTGACAGATTTAAAGCACAATTCCTCTGGTCTCAGTACAATTTCCAAGTCCTTTAGCTGAGAAAAATGGCCTATGAATACCATCCTATGTGTGCAGAAAAGTCTTCCAAAGTTCATGCATTTTTAGTTGGGCTGCAAGGTGGTGTCCCAGAGGTTTGTTTAGGTTGGGTTGAAAAACAGTAAGCATTCTTCTACAAGTACATATATTATTTACCCCCCCCCCCACACACACACACAAAAAGCAGGTGCAATATATGTGACCATTTTTTATGCATATACTTACGCTCTGGCGCACTCTCATTGAAAATCTGGTAAAGTACATGCACTATAAAGAACACATGTACTGTAAATATTCACAGGTTATTTGAAAATTCATTCTTAATCACCAGTCTGTTCCTCCATCATAGAAGACACTGTTCTGAGTTAAACAGTCCTTGGACCTACAACTCCTCCACTCAGACCATGACCTCTATGAATACTCAGTGAGCTATTGCTTGCCCTAACAAGGGAGACATTCAGTGGTAGCTAAGAGCTCCAACTCAACAGTCAAGATATGCTGATGGAATTTAGCTATACTGACATCAGTACATGCACCTTTCAGGTCCAGGAGAGTAAAATCCTTCCCGCTGAGATAATCTGGACAATCAAGCATAGGGCTTCCATTTTGAAACCGACAACTTCGATACTAAACCAGAAACTTCAAGTCCAGGATTGGTTGAAATCTTCTGATCTCTCTTGCTCATTGCGGGGTTAATATACCCAGAAAGCGTCGTTACTCACCTGTAACAGGTGATCTCCAAGAACAGCAGGAATTAAGTCTTCACATATGGGTATCGTCAGTACCGACAGAGCATGCGTGGGAACGCTCCCCAGCGTCCAATAGGAAAGCTTTTGGGAGCATCCCACAGCGCCTGCGTGCTGCCTTCCCGCCTTTCCAACTCTCCTTCGTCAGTTGAGTTTATAGTTGAGACAAAAGGAGAGAAGGGGAGAGAAACACACACACACACACACCTCCTAGGGAAGGTGGGCGGGTTGTGAAGACTTAATTCCTGCTGCTCCCGGAGATCACCTGTTACAGGTGAGTAACTACGCTATCTCCAGGAACAAGCAGGAATGTAGTCTTCACATATGGGGACTCCCCAGCTGAGAGATGCCAGGTGGATGACCCTAGCAAGCTGCGAACCTCTGGTGAGATGGGGCATTCTTCCTGCCATGGATCTCTGGCATCGAAAACTCGGGACAGTGGGTAGGAGTTGTACTAAGTCTGAAAGAGATGCGGTAAAACAGCCTGTCCAAATGAGGCATCCCGATGGGAGTCATTATCTAAACAATAATGGGCTGTAAAGGTGTGTACTGAAGCCCAGGTGGCTGCTCTACAGATGTCGTCAATGGACACAGAACGAAGATTAGCCACAGAGGTTGCCATTGCTCTCACATTGTGAGCTGTGACGTGGCCTTCGAGAGAAAGTCTCTTACTCTCGTATGCAAAGGATATGCAATTTGCAATCCATCTAGAGAGAGTTCCTTTGGAAACTGGAAGTCTCAAATGACTAGAATCAAAAGCAATGAAAAGCTGAGAAGATTTTCTATGTTGCTTAGTTCTTTGAAGGTAAAAAGCCAAGGCTCTTTTTATTTATTTATTTACATTCTCTTATATACCGCGCTATTCTGCATCAGTGCTGTTTACATTGAACAAACTGAAATTACATTGAACAGGGCATTATAACGTGGAGATAACTATTTTATAGGGAACATGGGCTATGGAGGGTTAAGTGGCTTGCCCAAGACCACAAGGAGCACCTGTGGGACTAGAAACCCCCGTCCTTCCGGCCCAAGGTTGCTGTCCTCTAGTGGGATTTGAACCCCCGACCTTCCGGCCTGAAGTACCTTGCCCCAACCACTAGGCCACTCCTCCACTCCACTTTTACAATCCAAGGTATGAAGGTTCCTTTCTGCATTAGAGGCATGAGGCCTAGGAAAGAATACAGGAAGGTAAACTGCTTGGTTTAAATGAAAAGGCGAAACCACCTTTGGCATGAAGTGAGGATGAGTCCAAAGAACTACCTTATCATGGTGAAATCTTGTATAAGGAGGATCAGCAACTAAGGCCTGCAACTTACTGATGCATCTTGCAGAAGTGAGAGCAACTAGGAAGATGACTTTCCAGGAAAGAAACTTCAGGTCCGTAGTGGCTAAGGGCTCAAAGGGCGGTTTCATAAGCTGCCCGAGAACAAGATTAAGATCCCATGTGGCAGCTTAATGGGAGGTTTTGTTAAGAGTAGACCTCTCATAAATCTTGCTACAAGTGGATGGGAGGAGATAGGTTGTCCATCTAGTGGTCTGAGGGAAGCAGCAATGGCACTAAGATGAACCCTTATTGAATTGGCTTTAAGACCAGAATTTGATAAGTGGAGGAGATACTCCAGTAGCGATTCCACAGGCACCAAAAAGGGGGTAAGTCCCCTTTGAGAACACCATACAGAGAACCTTTTCCACTTAAAGGCGTAAGATTGTCTTGTGGAAGGTTTTCTGGAGGCCAGCAGGATATCCCTTACCTGTTGAGAAAGGTTGATATCTGGAAGCTCTACGCCCTCAGCAACCAGGCCCTGAGATGCAGGATCTGGAGCATGTCCCAACTCCAGTGGCGTGGCGTGGCGTGGCTTGAGAGAGACGTAGAAGCAGAGGATACCACGTTTGCCGTGGCCAACATGGAGCTATGAGTATCATATGTCCTCTGTCTCTCTGAAGTTTGAACAGTGTTTTGGGAATGAGGGGAATGGGTGGGAAGGCATAGAGGAAGTCTTGCCCCCAGTGGAGGGGGAAATCATCTCTTGCCTGATAGTTTTGAGCCGGAATTCTGGAACAGAATCGGGAAAGTTTGGTATTCTGTGGACTTGCAAAGAGGTCTATATCTGGGGTCCCCAAGATTCAAAACACTCAAGCAATCTGGTCTGAGTGAAGAGACCATTCGTGTGGCAGCAGTATTCGACTGAGTTTGTCTGCCCAAAGATTTTGAATGCCCGGAAGATATACCACTAGGAGGTGGATTTGATACTCTCTGGCGAGGGCCCACAGTCGCAAAGCTTTGTTGCTTAACAGAGAGCCTGTTCCCCCCTGCTTGTTCACCTAGAACATGGCTACCCGATTGTCGGTCTGGACCCAAACTGTCTTGTAGCTGAGCTGGGCCTGGAATACTCAAAAGAGCATGGAAAATGGCTCCGAGTTCTAGGAGGTTTACGTGAAGACAAGCCTCCTGCGGGGTCCAAAGACCCTGAAGTCAAGATATCGTGCAAGTGAGCCCCCCCAACCCAACTTGGACGCATCCGTTGTTAGGGTGGCCTGTAATAGAGGCTGCTGGAAAGGAGCCTACTAGGTGGTTTTTCAGTGATTGCCACCATTGAAGGGACGAAATGAGACATGTGGAGTTTCTGATTTTGTCCAATAGGCAACCCGAGGCCTGTGTCCACTGAGAGGAGAGGGCCCACTGGGCTGCTCGCATTTGAAGGCGAGCATAGGGAACCGCATGGACAGTGGATGCCATATGCCCCAGAAGCTGAAGCATTTCCCGAGCAGTTAGGAAGACTTTCACAGCTGCTTGGGATGCCAACTGCATTATACGAAGACAGTGGGACTGTGGTAGAAAAGCCCTTGACCGTCTGGTATCCAGTCGAGCCCCTATGAACTCCAGGGACTGAGAAGGGGTGAGCTGAGATTTTGGGAGGTTTATGACCAGTCTCAAGTAGCAAAGAATTTGCAACATGCGAGAAAGAGCGAAGCTGGCTTCTGGAGCAGTGGATGCTCAAATGAGCCAGTCGTCTAAGTAGGGGAAGACAAATATTCCTAGAGTTCTCAGAAATGCTGCTACTACTGTCATGCATTTTGTGAAGACTCTTGGGGCAGAAGCCAGACCGAAAGGAAGAACCTTGTATTGGAAGTGTCTTCCCTGGAAAAGGAATCAAAGGAATCTTCTGTGATCTGTATGGATGAGAATATGAGTATATACATCCTTTAGATCTAGAGAACATAGCCAGTCCTGACTCTGAAAGTATGGCAGGAGTGTTCCAAGGGAGATCATTTTGAATTTTTCCCGGAACAGATATTTGTTTAATTCTCTGAGGTCCAGAATAGGTCTGTGTCCCCCTGTTTTCTTGGGAATGAGAAAATAGGGGGAGTAGAATCCCGTCCCGTTGGGGTATGGGTACTTCTATTGCTCCTTGAGCAAGTGATGCAACCTCCTGACCCAAGAGATTGGTGACAGGGACCTGAGAATTGAACTGCTTTATGATTGTAGGAGAGAGCATGCTGTGGAAGTGAAGTCTGTACCCCCCTCATACAATGGACAGAGTCCAGTTTTCTGATTTTATTTGCTGCCATCTGCTGGCAAAATGGCATAAGCTTCCTGGAATGGTGAGGTGTTCTGGACCATTCAGGGGCAGAAAGACTAAGTTCTCTAGGAAAGAGTCAAAGTCCCTGAGGAGGCTGAGCTTGTGGAGCCAATTAAGTTATTGGAACTTGGGGCTTTCGCAGCCGTTTGTTCTGTTGGTTCCCCTTTTGGGAAACATGAACTGGACAGTGAGCATGATGGGTGTAAGATGGGTAAAACCTCTTTTTCTTATTGAAAAAGGGTTTCTTGGCTGACTTTTTCTTTGCTGGGATGGCTGTAGACTTTGATAGTCTGTTCAAGGTAGTATTTTCAGATTCAAGCTGATTTGCCTTGTCTTGCCAATCCTTGCCAAAGAGATTTTCTCCTGTGCAAGGAACATTTCCCAGTTTCTCTTGCACCCATTGTTCTAAGTCCGATGCCTGGAGCCAGGCAATATGACATACACCGATGGAAATAGCAGAGGTTCTGCTAATACATTCAAAGCAATCAAAGGTTGCACAATTCACAAACTTAGAGACATCCTGAGCGTGTTTGATCAGAGTATGAAAATCCCCTCTTTTGTCCTCAGGAAGAGGGCGGCTCATGAGCTGCAAGTCTCCTGTAACTTCTTTGAGGAACATTCTCATAGAGGATGTAAGAGCTGATCCTGGCTGCCAACATGGAGGATTGGAAGCAGACACGCCCAAAGGCATCGAGAGTCCGAGACGCATGGCCCAGAGGATTGGAAGAATGCGTTTTAGCACTCTTAATCCTATGCATTGCCAATTCCACTACCACTGAATGGTGTGCTGAGTCTTTTGAAACCCAGGACAGCTTGGAAATCGGTGCATGGTATCGAGTCGTCGGGAGTGTGGAGACACCGTTAAAGGGGTTTCCCACATTCTTAGCATAAGATCCTGCAAGATCCTATGAATGGGCAGGGTAGCTGCCTCTTTAGGAGCCTTAAGGTATTGAAGAATTTCTAATTCTTCTGCTATGGGTTCCTTTTCTGGAGTCACCGTGATTGCAAAACCTCAAGCTACATCACGTATGAAATCCTGGAAGGTCATGCCCTCTGGAGGAGACATTCTGCATTGAGGAGAAGTAGATGGATCCTCCGGAAGGACTGCTCTAGTACCGTCAGAGTCAGAGTCATCGGAATCGGAGGATTTGAAATATCTCTGTGCCGGGTGTTCCTGCAACGCTCGGTACCAGTACCGCTCGAAGTCGGTATTGGGATGTCTTGGTACCGGCCCCTCGATACCTGAGATAGACTCAAGACTCAGCATGGGGGGCAGCATATCTGCCGAGTCAGGTGCACTCGGTACCGGCACCAATGTCGGTACCAATACCTGTGGAACCATCTGTAGCGGTCTTAGTGGTACCGAAGCTGCTAAGAGAGCCACTAGACAGCGTTCAATAGAGAGGATTCTCTGATCCATCGCTCCTGCCGATGCCTGGGTGTCGGTACCGGTGGAAGCGGCCACGACCCCAGAACATGGCACCAATAGTTCTGCAGAGGTTGAAGCCTCTAGAACATTCTGGAGACCCGTTAATGTTTTGGAGACCGAGGCCTCCCACTGGGGCTGTTTTGCCGGTGAACTTTCCTGGAGGGCAACACCAGTGGCATCTCGATACTTAGGAGATCTACCCTTTGAGGACCGGCCAGTCTTAGAAGACTTAGGTTTAGTTACCTGAGATCCATGGGAGGAAGATGAAGCCCTGGAAGACGTCGACGCAACAGACATCATATCAGCGGCAAAAAGGGTACCGAGTTTTGCAGCTCTGTTCTGCAGGCCCCTCTTGGTCATCTTTCTGCAGCAGAGACACTCCGATGGAGAACGGTCAGGACCTAAACATTTAAGACACCATTCATGGGTGTCTGTGACGGATATGATACCACCACATATAGAACATTTCTTAAAACCACTAGCTGGCTTTTTACATGTTTGAAGAAAAAATGTGCCTAGTGCCCAAAATGGCGCCTAACCCAGAGAGTGGAAAGGCTCCTAAAGAAAAGATTTTTAGAAGTTAGGGGGTTTTTTTTTAAAAGAAAAGAGAACCGGCGGTACTGGTAGGCATCAGGTGAAGGCAGACGCGACCACAAAAAAACAAAAGAATAATTTGTTTGCAGTGACAGGGTATACATCCTGTTGGCTCCGTGGAAAACAAAAAACTGACGAAGGAGAGTTGGAAAGGCAGGAAGGCAGCATGCAGGCGCTGTGGTATGCTCCCAAAAGAAGTAATTAGTCCTTCCCTGCTAATTAGTGTTCCTGAAGGAACGCTAGTCCAGTCCCTTTACTTCTGGGTTGCACGACCCTTCCAGCAGCTTGGAGACTGAGCCCATCCTTTTTGAGGATGGTGCGGTATAAATACCACTGGCACCACCCACCGATCCCAGTAATCTAATGAAAAAGCAGACTTAACGGATAACCAATTAATATTCTATAAAAACTACCACGAAACAAAACACCCTTTTTTTTTTTTTTTAAACTGTAGGAGGTAAGCAGGAAAGAGGGTAGAAGGGATGAGAAGGCTTACCTGAGCCTGCCATAGCCTTCCCCCACACCCGGCCCGTAGGACCTGTGCAAGGGACCCCTCCGCTTCCGCTTCGGCCCTGACTTCGGTCCGTTATTCTTTTCCTTCCCACGGGGAAACTCTGTCAACTGAAGAACCCGGGTGGGATCAGGGACTGGACTGTCGTTCCTTCAGGAACACTAATTAGCAGGTAAGGACTAATTACTTCTTCCTTATCGTCACTCCAGTCCAGTCCCTTTACTTCTGGGATGTAACAGAGCAGTTCAAGCCTGGGTGGGGTTCGCCATCCCGGACCGAAGCACCACGTCCCCAAACCGAGCATCCGCTGCTCTCTGAACATCCAACCTGTAATGTTTGGTAAAGGTATGCAGCGACGACCAAGTAGCCGCTCTGCAAATGTCCAGTGGCGGAACTAAGTTATACTCCGCCCAGGAAGTTGCCTGCGCCTGAGTTGAATGCGCGCATAGACCTTCTGGAACCTGCTTCCCCTTCAGGATATAGGCGGAAGCAATCGCTTCCCTGATCCACCTAGAGATGGAGGCCTTGGCTGCCGCCTCCCCCTTGTGCGGCCCTCCAAATTGAACGAATAAATGTTCGGACTTTTGAAAGGGCGCCGTGCGGGAGAGGTAACGCTTCAGCACTCTATGCACATCCAGAAGACGCAGCTTCTCGACATTCCCTTGTTGCCCTTCTCCCGAGAAAGACGGAAGCGAAACTGTCTGGTTCACATGAAAAGGGGAGATGACCTTGGGCAAGAAAGAAGGGACTGTCCGCAAGACCACCTGAAAAAGGAAAGAAAGGGGGGCCGAGAGGACAGAGCTTGAAGTTCGGAGACATGCCTGGCCGAGCAGATAGCGACCAGAAAGACCGTCTTCAGTGTCAAATCCTTTAGGGAGGCTTTCTTTGCCGGCTCAAAAGGCTCCCTGGTCAAGGCATTCAATACCAGGTTGAGATCCCAAGGAGGGATCACCGATCTTTGTTGGGGTCGCAGACGCCTAACCGCTCTGAGGAACCTGCACACATCGGCATGGGCCCCTAAGGATTTTCTGCGGACTTTACCTCTATAACAAGAGATGGCCGCCAACTGGACTCGTAAGGAGCTGGGCGCTAGGCCTTTCTCGAAACCTGCTTGCAAAAATTCCAGGACCTCCGAACGGAGGCCGAAAGGGGTTTCTTCTGGTGCCCCGCAAACCATGCTTCGAAAACGCACCAAACTCTCACGTAGGAAAGACAGGTCGAGCGCTTTCATGCACTTAAAGTTAAAATTACTGACCCCGAATAACCCCACTTCCAGAGCCGCGCCCTTTCAATAGCCAGGCCGTAAGCGAGAATCAATCCACGTGAGGCATCAGAACCGGTCCCTGCCTCAACAGATCCTTTCTGCAGGGGAGCCGCCAAGGCCGATCGGCCGCCAACCTCACTAGATCTGCATACCAAGGACGGCGAGGCCAATCTGGAGCTATGAGGATTACCAATCCTTGGTGGGCTTCCACCCGCTGCAGAACCCTTCCGATGAGAGTCCATGGAGGAAACACATACAGGAGCCCCTCTGAACCACAGCGTCTAAGCCTTCGGACATCCTTTCCTTCCTGCGACTGAAAAATCGGTTTGCCTTGGCTGTAGCATACTGTGCCATGAGATCCATGATCGGGGGCCCCCAAAGGGCTACTATCTGGTCGAAGACTTCCTGCGCTAGCTCCCACTCCTCATGGTCGATCTTGAACCTGCTGAGATAATCGGCCGTAACGTTGTCCGTTCCGGCCATGTGCTGCACTGAAAGCGCCGCCAATTGGGCTTCAGCCCACTGAACGCTTCCTTCTCCAAGGAGGGACTGCTTGTCCCTTCCTGGCTGTTGATATAGGCCACCGCGGTGACATTGTCGAAGAGGATGCATATTGCTCTTCGTCGAACTAAAGGCTCGAGAGCTCTGCGCGCTAAGGCTACCGCTCGCAACTCCAGTCTGCTGATGGACCACCGGGACTCCTCCGCAGTCCAGCAACCCTGTGCTAACTGGCCCTCGCAATGAGCCCCCCAGCCTGCCAAACTGGCATCCATCATCAGCAGTATCCAGTGCGGGGGTTCGAGAGGCATCCCGCAATCCAGGTTCCTTGGGCACCACCACCACAGGAGGGCCTTCCTGGTTCAAGGAGGGCAGGGCAGCCGCATGGATAACGGATGATACTGAGGGGACCAACGACGCAACAAGGCCCGTTGGAGAGGACGCATATGAGCCCTGGCCCACGGCACTACCTCTATCGCTGCAGCCATGGTTCCCAGCAGTTGAAGGTAATGTCATGCAGTAGGGTTTCGCCTGCTCAGGAACTGCGAAACAAGGATCCTTAGGTCCACTGACCTCTTCTTGGACAGAAACACTCTTCCTCTCCTGGTGTCGAACCTTGCTCCGTGATACTCGATCTCCTGCGTGGGTATTAACCTGTTCTTTGCCAGGTTGATGACCCACCCTAACTCCTCCAGGACTTCTACCACTCTGGTTGTAGCCGCGCGACTTTCCGCTTCTGACTTCGCCCGTATCAGCCAATCGTCCAAATAGGGATGCACCAGAATTCCCTCATTTCGCAGAGCCGTGGCTACCACCACCATTATTTTGGTGAAAGTCCAGGGTGCTGTAGCTAGACCGAAAGGCAGAGCCTGGAACTGAAAATGACCTCTTGGCACCGCGAACCTCAGGAACTGTTGATGGGACCTTCGGACCAGGATATGCAAATAGGCTTCCGTCAAATCCAAGGATGTCAGGAACTCTCCGCTCCTTACGGCCACAATGACCGACTTTAGGGTTTCCATTCGGAAGTGAGGCACCTTGAGACAGCGATTGATTTGCTTTAGGATCTAGGATCGGGCGAAAGGATCCTTCCTTCTTTGGTACCACAAAATAAATTGAGTATCGACCGGAGCCGCGTTGGTCTACCGGAACAGGAGCCACTGCTCAGAGCGCTATAAGCCTTGAAAGCGTGACTTCTATCGCCACCCTCTTTGCTGGAGATCCGCAGGGAGACTGAATGAAGGCTGGAAGTATTTGTTTTGCAAATTCAAGAGCGTAACCCTCTCTGATCACTTCCAGGACCCATTGATCGGACGTGACCCGGGACCAGGTGGGAAGAAACTGCCTTAAATGACTCCCCACTGGCAGGCCGCCCTCCTGGACCCCCGTTATCTCATTGTGGTTTCCTAGGTCCCGCGGAGGAGGAAGAGGCCCCAAAACCTCTACCTGCTCCTCGAAACCCTCTGAAGCTTTGCCCCCTAGAAGGGAAACGGCCCCTAGAAAAGGGGTTCGATCTGGCTGGGCGAAACCTCCGGGGATCCCTTGGCTGGCTCCGACCAGGAGCAAGTGAGCGACCTTGTTTCGTTCTGTCCTCCAGAAGCCTGCCTCCCTTAGATTCGCCAAGGTCCTTTACCAACCTAAGTCTTCCCCAAATAATAGCTTTCCCTTAAAAGGAAGACGACCCAGGCGTGTCTTAGAAGAGGCATCGGCTGCCCAATTACGTAGCCACAAAACGCCTAGCTGCCAACAACCGAGGCCATGTTCTTAGCTAGGCTCCTGATGAGGTCATACTGGCTATCCGCCAGGTAGGCAGCCCCGGACTCCAACCTAGCTGTAATAGCCTGCACGTCCCCTGAGGTACCTTCCGCTAACTGAAGTTGCTGGGACCACCTCAAACAGGCCCGAGCCACCCAGGCCCCCGAAACTGAGGCCTGTAAGGCGAGAGCACTAACATCAAAGGCTTGTTTCAACAGCGTATCCAATTTTCTATCTTGAGAATACCTCAGAACCGCACTGCCCTCGACCGGGATAGTCGTCTTCTTTGTCACTGCTGAGACCGCCGCATCCACCCTGGGCAACTTCAGCAGTTCTTTGTCCGGTTCCGGTAATGGGTATAGGCGAGCCATGGAACGTACTCCCCTCAAACTTGACTCTGGTTGATCCCATTCCTCCTGGATCATCTGACGCACCACCCTGTGGACCGGAAACACCCTCAGACCTCCTCACGACTTGAATTAAAGGATCCTCCAACGCTTCCTCCTCTGCTGGAGTGTCGGAGGCCACATTGAGCACCTTCAGGGACTCATTAATCAACACTGGGAGCTCCTCTCGTCGAAAAACTCAAACTATGCGGGACTGATCCTCCTCTGGAATCTCTCCCTCTTCGAGCTCCTCCTCATATTCACCTAATTCTTTGTCCAAGACCTCCTCTTCTGGAGTGTCATTTGAGAAGGACGTGAGAGGCTCCTCGCTCATCAGCCTTGCGTGCTTCAGCGGGACCCCGGAATCCTGGGAGCTGGCCTTCAATGGTCTGACCAACCCGCCTTCCTTTGCCGTGCTCGAATCTCCTGCCCCAAGTCCCTGCTTGCGCATACAATAGGCCTTGTGCAGCAAAAGGACGAAATCAGGAGAGAAAAGGTCCCAGGCACCCTCCTCCCCACCGGAAGTGGAGGGGAGGGACAGAGGAGGAACGGGTAAGTCCGAGGAAGGTGGAGGAGGAGAATGGGTCCCCCCTCCAGAGGGTCTCCAGACCCTTGAGAAGTCTGAGCCATGGACAAGTGGATTCCTTGTTCCACAGAAGCAGCCTCTGCAGCACAACCCCTGCAGAACCCTGTTTCCGAGGCAGTACCCCTACGAGTGCCACAAGATGGGCACAGTGGCTTTCCAGTCATGTCACCTTCGAAGCAAACTCAGAATTACTGCTTGAATAACCGATGCAATAATTTTACATCAAACTAATTTAAAGATTTGCAGAAATGCAAGTCGGGAAGGCCAATCAGTTCAATGCGCCCTCCCCTCCCCTAATCTGTTAAACTAACACCGCAAGGATTTCCAAAAGGGAAAGAAAATAAAAAGGAAAATAAAAGTAAATTAAATTAAGGCAAAACCAGCGATTATATTTCTCCCCAGTACTTGCAGTTTTGTTGCTCCTAATCAGCTCGTTGCTCAGGCCCGAGGACGCCAGTCGCTTTCCGCTGGCTTGCAAGTGGTAGGCCTCAGCCACGTGGAGTTCTAACCGGCGGTCGGCATCTCTGCTCGCGCCGCCGGTTAAGACTTCGCGCCTGCCGCCTGATTCGGCGCTGGATTCTGCGCTCAGGAGCTGCTCTCTACACTCAGATGCTCCGGGAGCTGCCGCGCAAGGCCGGAGGCCGTGGGGGAAATCGCAGTGCCGCCTCAAGCGCTCAGCCACCCGGAGGGCTTCAGCACGAGGCAGGGCAGTTTGATTACATGTCGAGTGAAAAAATATTTTTCTCTTATTAGTCTTAAATACAGCAGGTTACCCTGTAGCTTCATTGCATGTCCCCTTAGTCTTTCTATATTTTGATGGCATAAACCATCTATCTATGTTTACCCGTTCCACTCCATTCATTAATTTATAGACCTCTTATCATCTAAAGCATGGTGGGAGGTCGAAATAGCAGATAAATGCATTCACAGAGAATTTATCTTAAGGCCAGAGGAGGACAAATGGAGCAGATATTTGAGTAAGTCTGGAATGGGACATGTGAAAGGATCTATTGTTTTATGTGAACACCAGATGGAGAACCTGTGCCATTTAAGAGCGTAAGATCATCTGATCAAATCTTTTCTGGAAGATAGATCTCCAAGAGGTCATATTGCATGTGCTCCTAAGTGTGAGAGGACAAAGTGCTCAGCCTCCACGTCAAGCGGAGCGTCTTGAGGCCTGTTCGAGAGAGTAGGGTTGGTGAATAACCCAATCTGAGAGGAGGCGCTTGAGCAAGTTGAAGCAGCAGAGAAAACCATGGTTGTCTGGGCCAGTGAGGGGCAATAAGAATCATTTCTGCCTAGTCAGCCTGAAGCTTGAAAAGTATTTTTGCTGAATGGAAGGGGAGGGAAAACAGAGGAGATCCTGTCCCTAATGCATGACAAATGCATCCAAAGTCTCCCTGTGCATCTAGCTGAAGTGAGGGCAATTAAGAAGATTACCTTCCAAGAGAGGAACTTAAGTGAGGTCATAGCTAACGGTTTAAAGGGCGGCTTGAGAAGTTGAACTAGAACGACACGGAGATCCTAAGCTACTAGAGGTGGCTTAATGAACAGTTTGAACAGCAGGAGACCTCTCATGAAATGTGCCACTAACAGTTGAATGGAGATGGGCTGTCCCATCGAGTAGATGGTGAGAGGTCACAAGGGCACCGAGGTGGACGCTCACAGAGTTTGTTTTTGGACCTGTCGAGGATAGGTGGAGGAGATACCCGAATGGGAATGTGCAGATATGTCTCCGTCACATCGAGAGATGTCAAGAACTCCCCGCTTCTTACAGCCACTATGACGGATCTCAGCATTTCCATGTGAAAGTGTGGCACCCATAGACAGTGGTTCACGTCGAGGTCGAGATCGAGAATCGGACGAAAGGAGCCTTCCTTTTTGGGCACCATAAAATAAATGGAGTACTGACTGCAGCCGTACTGGTCTTCGGGAACGGGCATCACAGCCTTTAGCTGCAGGAGCCGTGCCAGGGTCTCTTCTACTGCTGTCACTTTGCCCAGCACCTTGCAGGGGGACTGAACAAAGGAGTGGGTCACTGGTCGAGCCCATTCGAGAGCACAGCCCTCCCGGATGACATCCAGGACCCATTGGTCTGAAGTGATCCGGGCCCAGGCAGGGTAAAAATCCCTGCCTGCTCCTCAATAACCTCCAAAACCCTGCCCCCTAGACGAAAATCTACCTCTTTGGTAAGGGCCAAATTGGAAAGTACAAAATCGCTAAAAGTCTCTCGGGAGGCCCCGAGTAGAAGGCATGTAGCGAGCCCGCTTCTGCTTAACCTTAGGCAGATGACCTCCCTTGGACTCCCCCAAGTCCTTGACTAGCTTATCCAACTCCTCCCCAAAGAGAAACTTACCCTTAAAGGGAAGTTTGCTAAGGCGGGTCTTGGAAGAACTGTCGGCTGCCCAGTTTCGAAGCCACAAATGGCCTCGCTGGTGGCAGCCTGCCGCTATGATCTTAGGAAGTCCTCTAATGAGATCGTAATGGGTACCCGCGAGGTAGGCGGCCCCTGATTCCAAATTTGGCCATCTCCGCTGACAGGTCCCCTACCGGCTCCTCCAGCTGCCGGACGCATTGCGACCAGTGCAAACAGGCTCTAGCCACCCAGGACCCACAAATGGAAGCCTGCAGCGAGAGGGCATTGATGTCAAAGGCCTGTTTCAACAAGGTATCCAACTTACCATATTGAACATCCTTGAGAGCTGCACTCCCTTCTACCGGGATAGTCATCTTCCTTGTAACAGCAGACACCGCCACATCCAACTTAGGCGATCAAGAGAGTTCTTGATCTTGTTCCGATAGCAGGCATAGGTGCAACATTGTGTGCACCCCTCTGAGGCCGGCCTCCGGAAGATCCCACTCATCCTGGATCATCTGCTTGACCATTCTGTGTACCGGAAACACCTTTTGCGACTTGCACACCGCTTGAAGCAGAGGGACCTCCAGTGTCTCATCCTCAGCCGGGAAACCAGGAAGCATACTCAGTGCCTTTAAGGGCTGCCCGATTAGCGCCGGCAACTCCTCCCAGTGGAACACTCGCACAATCCTCGACTGGTCTTCTTGTTCCGGGATCTCTCCTTCTTCCAACTCCTCCTGCACATCTAGCTCTGTATCTAGGTCTTCTCCTCCCGCCCCCGCAGATAATGGAGAATGCTGACAGTCCTCTGAGGTCCTTTTGCAGCCATCGTCCCTGTCTCGCCACCTGCATGGAACGCTGCCCTCTTGATAGCGCCCTGCGGTGCAGTGGGATCACATGACACCCCCTGTCGACGCAGGCAAAATGCCTTGTGTAGAAACAGGACAAACTCCATTGAAAAATCACCTAGAAATCCCCCATCTCTCTGGGACTGCGGGTGGAGGGGCCGACAGAGCGGGAATCGGCTCTGCTGATTGTGATGTGGACCCCTTTTCTTCTTGGGCTTCCCGAGAAGGACTTCTCTGCCTGGGCTTTTCTTGCAGGTCCTGCTCCACAGAAGTTGCCTCTTATGTGTAGCCTAGGCAAATGCCTGAATCGGAGAATGCCCCCTGCCTGGTGCCACATACCAAACACTGTGGTCTGGCCAGCATCTTGGGATGGGCCTAACTATCCCCCGCTGTGCTCAATACGCACCCGGGAATGCAGTGACCTGCAAGGCAGCAAAATTCCAAGGGAAAAAGCTTAAAAAGCACCTGGCAAAAGAGCACTGCAGTCCAAGTGCTCCAAATTGAAGCAGTCTAAGGGGAATAAAGCAACATAAGGCAAAATAAAATAAAATACTCTAAACTACAGTGGCTTAAGCCAAACTAGCAGGCATCAGGGCTTTTCCCTTTGTTCTTGCCCCCGAAAAGCAGGCTGCCGCCGACTTTGCTCCCCTGGGAAAAAGCATCCGCAGTAACAAAATACTACGGGCCACGCTGAAGGGCTCTGTGAAGAGAAGAAATGGTGCCTCTTTCTTTCCGCACTGCTCCCTGCCCCCCAGTCACACGGTCTGAGTAAACAAGGCAGAGCCATTCTTTGTACCCGATACTTCATGCCTGCTATATTGAGCACCGGCCTTACTTGGAAAGATTTTTTTGCTGCCCGGCCCCTTCACCTTAGATTTCTTGTGCCTCTTTGGAAATGGCCGACAGCACTGCTCTTTCCCTTGCACTCAGCTTTACTGTAGGCTTCGGCACTAAGGGGCTGTCCAAGGAGCTCTCTGAATGTTGGTCTTTGTGTTTGTGGCGGCTCCTCACCCAGTAATGGGTTTAGGAGTCCCCCCAAGTCCTGGGATGTCGCTGCCACTCAAAACTGCCCCTCCCCCCCCCCCCCACCATGGGGGGGGAGGGTGGAAGGATGTCTTCCTCTAGCTTTTCTCCCTTAGGCGGGTTTGCTTTTTATTCTCTTTTTTCAAATTTCTTTATCTTTATCTTTATTCACATTTGATAAACCGCTATTGTAAAAAACATTAAGCGGTGTACAATAAAAAGGAAGGATTTCACACTGCAAACCAAGAAAAGGAGCTGATAATTGGGGAGGTTAGCCAGGAAAACGTTACAGTAGTCCAGCCGACTGATAACCAGTGCAAGTACGAGGGTAATTAGTGAACTAGGGGGTTGTTCTTACCAAAATAACAATTCTACCAAACTATGGGGAAAAAAGTTTTCTCTAAGTCTTATGCTCCTTAGTTGTCCCTTCAGTGAGTCTAACACCTTGGCTCACTACCTCCTCCAGCTGTTTGGAGACTTAGCATACTGAGGCTGGTAGACATTTCCAGTGGCATAAGTATGCTGGTGTCATCAAAAAGAGGACAGGCTTAGTCTCCAAGCTGCTGGAACAGGTGCACTACCCAGAGGTGCGAGACTGGACTAGAGGGATAAGGAAGGATCTCCTTAAGCCTCCTGAGTAAGGTCAAAAGCCTTGTAAAGCTGTGAGGTGGAGAGACCAGATTGGGATAGAGTAGTGAGCCGTTGTCTTTGGAAAGGAGATTGGGCGCAGATAGCAATCGCAGAGGATGAGCGAGTCAGATGCAGTAGCAATGGAAACCATGGTTGCCGCAGCCACTGAGGGGCTATGTGAATCATGGAGCCTTTGACTGAAGCTTGAAAAGCGCCTTGGAAATGAGGGGTATAGGAGGGAAAGCATAAAGCAGACCCTGACCAAAGTGTAGGTGCAAGGCATCCACTTGTTGGTTGCTGGATGTCAGAGTTCTTGTGCAGAAATGAGGAAGCTTGGCATTTTGCGGAGTTGTGAACAGATCTAAACCTGGAGTTACCCAGGGTCTGGAAGATGTAGGAAGTTGTGGCCGGATGGAGAGACCATTCATGGGAAAGAAGGATGTGACTTAGTCTATCTGCCAAAACACTGAACTCCCCCGGGAGGTACACCACTTGGAGGTGTATTTGATGAGTAATGGCAAAGGACCACAGCTGTGCGCCTCCTCGCAGAGGGCTCAAGAGCCTGTTCCTCTCTGCTTGTTCACAGATAACACGGCAACCTGATTGTCCGTCCTGAATAGGACTTGTGCTCTGAGGTGGTGTTGAAACACCTGAGGGCATTCGAGATAGCACGAAGTTCCAGGAGATTGATATGGAGTTGACACACTTGCGTTGTCCAGAGCCCCTGTGTAGTCAGGTTGCTGAGATGAGCTCCCCAACCCAGTATGGAGGCATCCGTTGTCAGGGTTCATTAAAGCGGAGGACATCTGAAAAGGTGACCCTACGAGCAGATTTTCTGGAGACCACCACCACTGAAGGGAAGTGGTTAAATGGGCAGTGACTTGGATCCTATCCCAGAGATGGCCCGAGGCCTGCTTTCACTGGGCAGCAAGAGTCCACTGGGCTGTCCGCAAATGTAGTCAGGCATACGGAACAACATGTACTATACAGGCCATGTGCCCAAGGAGTTGTAGCATCTCTCGGACGGTCAGATGGTCTCGTAGGAGCGTTTAGGATGCTAGTTTGACCAGACGGGCACAACGGAGCTGGGGCAGAAACACCCTGACTGTTGGGTGTCTAGTAGGGCTCCGATGAACTCTAGCTTTTGAGTTGGAGCGAGCTGGGATTTTGAGAAGCTTATTACAAATCCCAAGTGTTGTAGTACTGTGATAGTACGATGCAAAGAAAGCAGTACCTCTTGTAAGGTGTCTGCTTTTATTAGCCAGTTGTTTAAGTAAGGGAAGACGAATATCTCTAGAGATCTTAGATATGCGGCTACAACAGCCATGCACTTTGTGAAGACTCTTGGGGCAGAGGAGAGTCCGAAGCGAAGGCTCTGTATTGATAATGTTTTCCTTGAAAGGTGAAGCATAGATATTTCCTGTGTCCTGGATGGATGAGAATATGTGTGCACGCTTCTTTTAGATCTAGAGAACAGAGTCAGTACTGACTCTGAAGGTAGGGAAGAAGAGTCCCGAAAGAGATCATGTTTGAACTATTCATGGACTAGAAACTTGTTGAGGTTTCTAAGGTCCAGGATAGGCCTGTATCCTCCGGTTTTCTTTGGTATGAGAAAATATGGAGAGTAGAAGCCTATCCCCTGTTGGGATGTTGGGACTTCTTTATGGCGCTATGAAACAGAAGAGAGGACACCTTGTCCTGTAGGAGAGCAGCGTTTGATATTCCCCCATGAAAGTGGAGGGGGGCAGAGTTTGTAGATGAAGTCTCTACCCTTCCTGGACTATGGTGAGTATCCACTGCTCTGAAGTGCCATCTGTGGGTGTAGTGACGCACTCTGCCTGCTATGTGGAAGGGTGGGGGATCCTCTAGAGGCAGGGTGAAAATGTTCTCTAGGAAAGAGTCAAAAACCAAGGCGCAGACTGGCTGCGGAGCTGGTTGAGATTTAGCCACCTGTGGTGCTAAGGAGGCTGCTGCTTTTTCTGTGGGGCCTGACCCTGGTTCTGAGAAGCAGGAGGATAAGAAGAAAACAACTTTTTCTTCTCATTGTAGAAAGACTTCTTTGCAGGTGTCTTTTTCCTATCAAGGTCAACTGTTACTCTGGACAGTCTCTTTAGAATAGTATTTTCTGACTAATTGAGAGGCCTTATCTTGCCAGTTGATGCCAAAATGATTTCCTCCCTGTGCAAGGTATGTTGCCCAACTTATCTTGAATCCACTGTTTAAGATCTGAGGCTTGAAGCCATGCAATTCTACATGCACCAATGCATATTGCTGAGGCCCTGCTTATGCATTTAAAGGCATTGAAGGTAGCCCCATTGACAAACTTCAAAACATTTTGGCTATGCTTAACTAGAGCAAGATAATCAGTCCTCCTGTCATGTGGGAGGAGAGGGGCAAAGGCCTCGAGATCCCTGAAGACCTCTTTGAAGAACATTCCCATGTAGAATATATAGGAGTTGATCCTAGCAAAGGACATGGACGGTTGGAAGCATCGACGCCCAAAGGTGTCAAGAGTTCTCTATTCTCTACCTGGATGATTCGAGGAATGAATCTTTGAGCTTTTGATTTAGCACACTGCAGATTCAACCACCATAAAGTGGTGGGAAGCTGTGGCTTTTGGAAGCTGGGACTCTCCAGTACCTGATAGATGGTATCGAGACATCGACTTTGACGAGAGACCGTGAGAGGCGTCTCCCACATACGGAGCATAAGGTCATGAAGGATGCAGTGCACCGGTAGAGTGGCTGCCTCTTTGGGTGCTGTTGGTGAATCTCCAATTCCTCCGCCCTTGGCTCCTTCTCCGATGTTCCCGTGATAGAGAGACCCTTGGCTAGGTCTTGAATGAATCCTGGAAGGCCACGTCTTCCGGAGGCGACATGAGTCACTGTTGAGGCAGAGAAGGTTCCGAAGGAAGGTCCCAGGAATTCAGTGTTTCCACATCTGAAATGGGGGAATCTGAGGACAAAGTATATCGACGGGCACCGTGTTCACCAGATGCTAGATCTTGGTACCAATGCTCCGAGGTATATGCCTCGGTAAGCCACTTGGGTTTGGTACCGGTAAGAGTTTCAAGGGAGGGCATGGGTGGGAAAAAAATGTCGATGTCATTTGCAGAGCCCCGATGTCGTACCCAGAAACGGTATCTATGTCGGTACCATAACCAGTATCGGCTGGGCAGTTTATTTATTTTATTTTTATTTATTTAACATTTCTTATATACCGCCTTTCATGATTATCAAGGCGGTTTACACTGAACAAACTGAAATTACACTGAACAGGGTATTATAACATGGAGATAACTATTTTACAGGGAACATGGGCAATGGAGGGTTAAGTGGCTTGCCCAAGACCACAAAGAGCACCTGTGGGACTAGAAACCCCAGTCCTTCCGGCCCAAGGTTGCTGTCCTCTAGTGGGATTTGAACCCCTGACCTTCCAGCCTGAGGTACCTTGCCCCAACCACTAGGCCGCCACTCCCTCCGTTTCTGTAGCCAAGGGTTTAATAGGTACCAAGGCTGCAAAGGAGGGCTGCCAAGCTCCGCTTGATGGCCAGTATCGCTGGTCTATCGAGGTTGCCAATGCTTAGGTGTCCGTGACGGGTAATTGTACTCCCATCCCAGAGCATGGCAGCAGTAGCTCTCCAGAAGTCGAGGCTTTGGGAGCATCCTGGGGCCCTCAATGGCTGTGGAGGCCTACTGCCAGGGCTGTTTAGCAGGTCAATCCATCTCCGAGGCAACACTCGAGGAGTCTCGATGCTTTGAGCGAGATCTTCTTCTGGAGGTATTGTCAGACTTCAATGTGGCCTTGTGCTTGGACTGCGAAGATAACCTGAAATCCATGGGAGAAAGATGAGGCCCTTGACTAAATGGATGCCAAAGTGAAGGGCGCTCCAAATTTAGAAGCTCTGTTTTGTAGACCTCTCCATATCATTTTCTGACAGAGGGGACAGTCTTTTGGCTGGTGATCTGGGCAAGGCATTTTAAACACCAGTCATGTGCATCAGTTGCCGAAATGGTGCTGGCATAATCAGAACATTTCTTAAAACCACTAGCTGGTTTCTCCATTCCTTCAAGGATGCGAAGGCTATGGAAGGCTTAAGGCCTAAGGCCTAAAAAAGGGAGTCGACACCCAAGTCTTTTTTTTTTTTAAAGAAAGAAGCAAAGAAAAGAATAAGGGTGCCAGCGATGTCTTCTATGGGAAGGCAGAGGCGCTATCCATAAAACGTTTTTCCTGCTGTGACAGAATTTGCTTCCTGCTGGTTCCATGGAAAACAAAGAACTGAAGAGAGGGAGATGGGAAGGCAGGAAGGCAGTCGCACAGGTGCAGTGGAGCGCTCCCAAAAGCTTTCCAATTGGATGATATTCCTGCACGGGATCTATCGGTATCGACATCACCCGCTTGTTCCCGGAGACCAATTTTATCAGGTAACCAGACCTGTACTTTTTTTTTTTTTTTTTTAAAGAGTTAAAAAGAAATGCTTATGTGATTCAAAATTCTCAGAAGCTACCAAAGGAGAGGGAAAATTGATAGATTCTTTTTATTTTTTGTGTTTAATTCTTAAAGATTTTATTCTTTTTAAATTTTTATGTTTGTTTAGCTCTTCTTCCTTACGTCCTCCCTTCTGCAACCCAGCCCATTCTCAATTCTTCCTAGCCCTTCCTCTCAGTCCAGGGCTGCTGCTATTTCCAGCTGCAAGGATGTTGTTACTCCTCTCTACCTCAACTGCCAATGCTTTTTCTGACCAAGACACTGCTGCTACCACTACTTTTCCAACCTGGCATTAACTTTTCTCCAGCCAACTTTTAGGAGCCTGGGAGACTAGGCGCTTAGATTTTTCCACATCCCAAAAAAAATCCCAAGACCCAATAAATTGAAATTACACTTACCTGGTAATTGTAGTTCCTGGAGTGACTCCAGTTTAGCCCTCCACTTCTGGGTAGTGTACCTCCTCCTGCAGCTTGGAGACTGGGCATGTCAAAACTTGTGACATCACTGGACATAGCCTGCTGGCATTTCCCATCAGCCCCAGTGCACTATTGAAAAAGCAGACTCAAAGGAGCAACAAGTAAGTAGCTAGAAATTTAATTCCAACTACAACTAAACTTAAACCTTCAACAAGAAGGCTGCCAAAAAGGATTATTTTTCCTCCCTTATTTCCACTTCCGCCAACTCTTCCCGCCAATTGTACTCTGCCCTTTGCTCCCTATATGCTCCTCACTCTCTCTCTACTCCCGCCCTCCCCCCAGTCACTCCTGAGCCTGTCTCCCTGTCAACCTACTTCTCCTCTAAAGTCCTCTCCCTCCGCCTCTCGTTCCCTTGCTGCCCTCCCCCCCTTTCTCCTCCCCCCACCAGTCCCAGATCATATTCCTCCTTCCTCTTCACCTTCCCTCTCTCATCGATGGTCCTCCTTTGAACCCATCTCTGCCTCTGCCCTCTCCAAGACCTTTAACTCCGTTCGGAAAACCTTCTGCTCTTTTGATCCCATTCCCTCCCACTGGCTCTTAGATCCCTCTCTAGCTCTCTCCCCCCACATTCTCTCTATCTTTAATTCTAGTCTCTTCACCGGTGTCTTCCCCTCTCCCTGGAAACACGCTATCATTCGTCCCATTCTGAAAAAGGGTTCACTAGATCACTCTTCCACCTCTAGCTGGCGCCCCATTTCTAATCTCCCTTTCCTCTCCAAGCTTTTAGAAAAACTTGTTTTCACTCAGTTGTCATCACACCTTGAAGTTTCTCTCACCCTTCACCCTCGACAATCAGGTTTCCGCCCTGGTCACAGCACAGAGTCCGTTCTTCTTTCTCTTCTAAATGAACTACACACTGCTCACGATCATGGCCTTGTCACCCTCACTGTCTCTCTGGTTCTCTCTGCCGCATTCAACCTCGTTGATCATCGCACTCTTTCACGCCTCCAAGATGCCGGCAAAACCGGCACAGTTCTTCATTGGTTTCACTCTTTCCTCTGGCCGTTCCTTTTCAGTTTCCACCGGTTCTCTCTCTTCACCCTCCACTCCCCTTCCCTGCGGTGTCCCCCAGGGCTCTGTCCTTGCTCCCCTCCTCTTTAATGTCTTTTTGGCTCCTCTCGCACTTTTAGTCCAACACCACGGTGTCTCCGATATTATTATGCTGACGATATCTTTCTTCTTTATCACACTAACTCTGTCTCCCCCGATATTACCCCCTTCAACAATTGTCTCGCTTCAAGTAGCATCCTGGCTTTCCTCCAACTTCTTGCATAACCACCTCTCTAAAACCTTAGCCATCTGGTTCACTGCCGGTAGCCCTGCCCCTTCCCTCATTCCGCTGCTCTCTTCCATTCCAATCCCCATCGTCACCTCTCTACGCTACCTTGGTGTGACCCTCGACTCCTCCCTATCGTTCAAAGCACATATCTCATCTGTAGTTCAGCGCTGCTTTCTCACCCTAAGACAACTCCGATCTATACGCCCTTTCCTCTCTTTCTCCGCTATGTCCACCCTCCTCATCTCCCTAGTTATCTCCCGCCTCGATTATTGTAACGTCTCTTTAGCTGGTCTCTCCCAATCCCAACTTCAACGTCTGCAACGAGTCCACAACACTGCCGCCCATATCCTCACTTGCTCTTCCCGTTTCAACCATATCACCCCTCTTCTCATTCGCCTGCACTGGCTTCCAATTCCCTTCCATATTCAGTACAAATTTCTTCTTTTTGTTCACAGGTCTATTCATACTGGCACTCCCCTTTACCTTGCCGATCTGATCCACCTCCACACTCCCTACCGTTCCCTCCGCACCATCCACATGAACCGCATAACCTTACCCTCCCCATCCCAGGCCCACCTAGAAACCACCCGTTCCTATGCCTTTTACTTCCTTGGTCCCCGCCTATGGAACTCGCTCCCCACAGACCTTCACTTGGAACCCTCATTTAAAACATTTACGGCAAGTCTAAAAACCCATCTCTTCTGTCTAGCCTTTGGCCTCCCACCCCCCCCCCGCGCCCCTTTTCACCACCCCCATGATGTTGTTTTCCCTTGTTTCTGTTACTATAATCTAGCCTCGACCTTTTACTCTTCTCTCTTCTTTCCTATCACACTATGGCGTTCCTTTCCTAATTTTCTAAGCAGCCTTTTGTATATTGTAAACCGCTCAGAGGCTATTGTGATGGGCAGTCTATTAATTTCCCAATAAACAACAAACATATATCCACGTAATCATTGATAAAAAAAAATAATCCTGTAGTTAACACTCCTGCTTGCTACCATCCTTTTACCTTCTTTGCACCACCCTTTAACCACTCAAAGAGAAGGGAAAGAAAATATGGAAAACAGCCATACTTACAGCGATCCAGAGAACGACCGAATCCCCATTGCCTTCAGAACAAATTCTCACCTCCATCTGAAAATAATCCAAAAAACTGATCATCCCAAGGGTGAGATGAGGACTAAACTGGAGTCACTCCAGGAACTACAATTACCAGGTAAGTGTAATTTAAATTTCCTTATCGTTCCTCCAGTTTAGTCCTCCACCTCTGGGATGTATCAGAGCAGTAATTATTGGGAGGGACCTTTGCAAACAGATTGAAACACTGCCGTCCCAAAACAGGCACCACTCGCTGCCAAAACATCTAGACGATAGAGTTTACTGAAAATATACAGAGAGGACCAGGTAGCTGCTCTACAAATTTCCGCTGGAGGAATCCAACTATGTTCCGTCCAGGAAGTCGCCTGTGCCCTCGTCGAGTGAGCACGTAGCCCCACCGGCACGGGCCGACCCTGCAAAATATATGCTGAAGCAATCGCCTCTTTAATCCATCTGGAGATAGAGGCTTTCGCCGTCGCCTCCCCTTTCCGAGGATCCCAGAACAGCACGAAGAGACTGTCCGATCTGCGAAAGGTTTCAGAAACCTTCAAATACTGTCGCAAAACTCTTGTTATATCCAATCGATGTAAACTGCGGTCCGAGCCGTCCCCCTCCGTAGAACTGAGCGTCAGAAGGGAAACAGTTTGATTTAGATGAAATGGAGACACTATCTTCAGTAAAAACGATGGTACTGGTCTCAACACCACCTTTTCTCTTGAAAAAGATAGAAAGGGGTCCCTACGTGACAATGCCTGCAACTCTGAGATACGTCTTGCTGAACAAATAGCTATCAAAAATACCACTTTCAAGGTTAAATCCTTTACCGACGCCTGGTGCAACGGCTCAAAGGGCGCCTTAACCAATGCCCCTAAAACTACATTAAGATCCCACGGTGTCACCGTCATCCTCCGAGAGGGACGTAGCCTAGTGACTGCTTTGAGAAACCGTAACACATCTGGATGCACTCCCAAAGTCACCCCCTGCACCTTGCCTCTATAGCATGCCAGTGCCGCCAACTGAACCCTCAAGGAACTGGCCGCCAGGCCTTTATCGAAACCATATTGCAGAAAACTCAACACTACCGGTACGGCTACAGTCGCTGCACGTACTTGCCTCCAAGAACACCAGTCCACAAAAATACACCAAATACGCACATAAGCCAAAGATGTGGAACTTTTTCTCGCCCAAAGCAAGGTAGCCACAACTGCTGCTGAGTAACCTTTTTTCTTTAACCTTGCCCTTTCAATGGCCAAACCATAAGCGAGAATCGATCCACTTGAGGCATTCGGAGCGGACCTTGAAGTAAAAGGTCCTCCAACGTTGGAAACTTCCAGGGATCCCCGTCGAGTAAGTGAATGAGATCGGCGTACCACGGGCACCTTGGCCAATCTGGAGCCACTAACACTGTCCCCGCGTGAGCTTCGATGCGCTGAATCACTCGACCCAGCAGCACCCACAGAGAAAAGACATAAAGAAAGCCCGGCGACGGCCAAGGCTCAATCAAGGCATCGATCCCTTCAGACATTCTTTCTCGGCGTCGGCTGAAGAAACGACTTGCCTTTGCTGACCGAAAGGTCGCCATGAGATTTATGATTGGAGGACCCCATCTGCGAACTATCTGCACAAAGATGTCCGGATGCAGCTCCCATTCCCCTAAATCCACCCGAACTGTACTGAGCAAATCCGCCGTGACATTGTCCTTTCCTGCTATGTGGGCCGCCGAGATTGCTGGAAGCCGAGGCTCTACCCAAACAAATAGTGCCTCTGCTTCCTCTTCCATGGCCACACTTCCTGTACCGCCCTGCCGATTGATGTAGGCCACCGTCGCGGAGTTGTCGGACAGGACTCGCACTGCTCTCCCCGTTACTGTAGTTTTGAACTGCCGCAATGCCAGTGCGACCGCTCTCAGCTCCAATCGGTTGATTGACCACATCCTTTGTTCGGTCCAAATGCCTTGCGCGAAAAGAGCACCGCAATACGCTCCCCATCCCACTAGACTTGCATCTGTGATCAAGGGAAGGCATTCCGGCTGTTCCAGAGTTACCCCTGCCTCCAGAGATTCCGGACGAAGCCACCATTGAACCGACTGCCTGATCCAGAGAGGGCAGGGGAGCCGTTTGTTCAACGAATGTGACTGGTGTGACCAACGGCAAAGCAACGCCCTCTGTAATGGTCTCGTGTGAAAATTGGGCCCGCAGCACCATCTACAATGTCCCCGCTATCGTCTCCAGCACCCGAAGGTAAGTCCACGCCAAGGGCGCCTGAGTCGTTTGGAACTTGCGCACCAACTGCTGCAGAGCTAGTACTCGCCGCTTCGGAAGAAACACCAGCCCTCTCCGTGTGTCCACGCGCCCCCCAGATACTCGAGATCCTAGGATGGAACTAAGCAACTCTTGGCCGCATTGACCACCCAGTCCGAACTTTGCAGAAACTTCACCACCTTGACTGTAACCTGAACGCTCTCGGCCCTTGACTTCGCCCGAATCAGCCAATCGTCGAGATAAGGGTGGACCAAGATTCCATCCTTTTGCAGAGCTGCCGCTACCACCACCATAATCTTGGTAAAGGTTCGCGGAGCTGTTGCCAGACCAAATGGCAATGCCTGGTCTGGACCAGCGGGAGAAAGGCCATCTTCACTGTTGCACCAGTCTACACACTCTGCCTACTGCTTAAGACAAATACTGGCTTCTCTCAGTGCTGCACCAGCATATACAATGACATCACTAAACGTTGCTCTGGTCTGTCTCTACCTACTAGATGGGGAGCATAACCCACTCATCTGGATTGGTCTAGCAGAATAATAAGGAATTGCCCAGTAAGTGCTTAGGCATTGTCATTGCCACTCCATGCAGCTTACCCTCGCATCCCTTTTCAGCAGTGCAAAAAATGAATTAATTCCCATTTTGAGCTAAACACACTCACAATGTTTGATTCCCATCTTCTTGCTATTTTCAGATCCTCTTTCTATATCCTATGTCTTTTTTAATTCATTGCTGTTTTTGTCTATACCACCTCCTCTGGAGTCTACCTCTTTACAAGTTCACATCACATCCCCTACTTATGCAGCTTCTCCTCCTCTGAAAAATATTTGCTTGTGCATTAATACCTTTAAAATACTTTAATGTCTTTATACCTCCTCTCCCGTATACATACGTAGGGTCTCAAGTCTCATTTCATATATCATCTTCTGCACCATTTTGGCACTTTCCTTCAAACCACCTCCAGCTTCCATGTCCTTACTGTGACAGGCCTCCAAAACAGAATGCGGTATTTCAGGTAAGGTCTCACCAATGACCTATATATGGTGAAATGAAGTAATTAGATCTTACCTGCTAATTATTGTTCCTGAAGGAACGACAGTCCAGTCCCTTTACTTTAGGGTTACGCAACCCTTCCAGCAGCTTGGAGGCTGAGCCCAACCTTTTTGGGGGTGGAGCGGTATATATACCACTGGTGCCACCCACCAACTCCAGTAACCTACTGCAAAAGCAGACTTGAAACAAACATTCCAAAATATCATAAATGAAAAACACTCTAAGCCAAGCGTATTTTTTTTTTTTTTTTATATACAGGCGTAGAAGAAAGAGAGAATGAAAAACCAACGAGAAAGAATGAGGGGGGGGGGTCAAGGGCGGAAGCCGAATGCCTGCTACTGCCCGGTCCTCCCACCCCAGTGACCTTCCAGATAGGCCTGTGTCCGCCCTCGAGCCGGAGTCCGACCCTGAAAACAAACGTCCGGAATGGCAACCTCAGGAGGGAACAGGGACTGGACTGTCGTTCCTTCAGGAACAATAATTAGCAGGTAAGATCTAATTACTTCTTCCTTATCGTCACTCCAGTCCAGTCCCTTTACTTTAGGGAAGTACCAGAGCAGTACCCGCCCGGGTGGGATTCGCCATTCCGGAACGTAGAACCGCATGCGCAAACCTGGAGTCCGTAGCACTCTGCACGTCCAGTCTATAGTGCTTGGTAAAGGAGTGCAGGGAGGACCAGGTCGCCGCTCTACAGATATCCAGCGGGGGAACCAAACTGAACTCCGCCCAAGAGGTGGCCTGCGCCCTAGTTGAGTGGGCGCGCAGCCCTCCTGGAACTTGCTTCCCCTTGAGGATATAGGCGGAGGCAATCGCTTCCCTGATCCATCTTGAGATTGAGGCTTTGGCCGCCGCTTTCCCCTTATGGGGGCCCCCAAACTGAACGAACAGTCGCTCGGACTTCCTGAAGGGGGCTGTGCAGGAGAGGTAACGCTTTAATGTCCTGCGTACGTCGAGTAGGAGGAGCCTACTATCTCCCCCTCCGAGCTCTTCCGCCGGAAGGGACGGGAGAGTGATCGATTGGTTGACATGAAAGGGGGAGATGACCTTAGGCAAGAACGAGGGGACCGTCCTAAGAACTACCTTATCTTTGAGAAAGTACAGAAAGGGCGGCCGAGAAGACAGGGCTTGTAATTCGGAGACCCGCCTGGCCGAGCAAATGGCCACCAAAAAGACTGTCTTCAGAGTCAGATCCTTCAAGGAGGCCTTCTTCAATGGTTCGAACGGCTCCGTGACTAGTGCGTTTAGTACCAAGTTGAGGTCCCAAGGGGGGATGACCGATCTCCTCTGCGGACGGAGCCGTCTGACCGCTTTCAGGAACCTGGAAACGTCCGCGTGTGCTCCTAAAGGCTTCCCGCAGACCTTACCCCTATAGCAGGAGATGGCCGCCAATTGGACCCGGAGGGAGCTATGTGCTAGGCCCTTGTCGAATCCGTCTTGCAAAAATTCCAGGACCTCCGGGATCGAGGAAGCCAGAGGTTTCCTCCGGCGCTCTGCACACCATGCCTCGAAGATGCGCCACACTCTCACATAGGAGAGGCAAGTTGAGCGCTTCCGAGCGCTCAACAAAGTGGTGATTACTGCCGCCGAGTAGCCGCGCTTCAAGAGCCGTGCCCTTTCAATAGCCAAGCCGTAAGCGAGAATCGATCCACGTGTGGCATCTGGACTGGACCTTGTTTCAGAAGGTCCCTCCTGTTGGGGAGCCGCCAGGGGCGCGGTCGGCGATCATCCTTACCAGATCCGCATACCAGGGGCGACGGGGCCAGTCCGGGGCAATGAGGATTACTATGCCCTGGTGAGCTTCTATCCGCTGGATGACTTTCCCTATCAGCGCCCAAGGGGGAAAGACATAAAGGAGACCCTCCGAGGGCCACTTCTGGGCCAGAGCGTCTAAGCCTTCGGACATCCTTTCTTTCCGTCAGCTGAAGAATCGGCTGGCCTTGGCGGATGAGAACCGCGCCATGAGGTCCATGACTGGGGGGCCCCAAAGAGCTACTATCTGGTCGAAGATTTCCTGATGTAGTTCCCACTCCCCGTGGTCTATCTTGCACCTGCTGAGGTAGTCGGCGGTGATGTTGTCCGTGCCGGCCACGTGCTGTGCTGAGAGTGCTTCCAAGCGACGTTCTTCCCACTGGAACAGTGTGTCCGCCTCCTTCTCCAAGGCTGGACTGCTGGTGCCTCCTTGATGATTGATGTATGCCACCGCGGTGACATTGTCGGAGAGTACCCGAATCGCCTTCCCTAGCACTAAAGACTCGAGAGCCTTGAGTGCCAGGGTGACTGCCCTCAATTCCAGCCGTTGATAGGCCTCTGAGATTCCAAGGTCGTCCAACGCCCCTGGACAAACTGGTCCTCGCAATGTGCTCCCCAGCCTGCTAGGCTGGCGTCCGTCGTCAACAGCAACCATTGTGGAGGTTCGAGGGGCATACCGCGATTGAGGTTCTTTGGACACCTCCACCAGTGGAGGGACTGCTTGGTTCGAGGGGCGCAGGGCAGCTGAAGGAACAAAGGGTGCTGTTGAGGGGACCATCGACGCAACAGGGATCGCTGTAAAGGACGCATGTGCGCCCTGGCCCACGGGACTACCTCTATGGCTGCCGCCATGGTTCCCAGGAGTTGCAGGTAATGCCATGCCGAAGGAAGGCGCCTGGACATGAACTGCGTGACTAGGATCCTTAGGTCCCTCACCCTTGTGCTGGACAGGAAAACCCTGCCCCTGCCTGTGTGGAACCTTGCTCCGAGATACTCGAGCTCTTGGGAGGGTACCAGACTGCTCTTTGCGCGATTGATGACCCACCCCAAGTCCTCCAGCACCTGTATCACTCTGGCTGTTGTCCAGCGACTTTCCTCTTCCGACTTTGCCCGAATGAGCCAGTCGTCCAAGTAGGGGTGCACCAGGATTCCCTCCTTTCGTAGTGCCGCCGCTACTACAACCATCACCTTGGTGAACGTCCTTGGCGCGGCGGTCGCTAGACCGAAGGGCAGCGCCTGAAACTGAAAATGGCCCCGAGGAACCGCGAATCTCAGGAATTGTTGATGAGATTTTCTGACGGGGATATGCAAATAGGCCTCTGTCAAGTCCAGTGCCGTTAGGAACTCACCGTCCCTTACGGCCGCTATGACCGACCGAAGGGTTTCCATCCTGAAGTGTGGCACCTTGAGACATCGATTGACCTGCTTTAGATCCAGGATTGGACGAAAGGTCTCCTCCTTCTTTGGGACCACGAAGTAAATCGAGTACCGACCTGTACCGACCTGGCCTGGAGGGACGGGCACCACGGCCCCGAGCTGTAAGAGACGGGACAGTGTAGATTCTATAGCGGCTCTTTTTGTTGGGGAGCCGCAAGGAGACTGAACAAATGCTGGAGGTATTTGCTTTGCAAATTCGAGAGCGTAGCCCTCTCGGATCACCTCCAGAACCCATTGATCGGACGTGACCCGGGACCAGGCGGGAAGAAAGAGCCTCAGGCGACCGCCTATCGGCATCCCGCCCTCCTGGACCCCCGGACTCTCATTGTTGTTTCCTGGGGCCCGAGGAAAAGGAGGGGGCGGAGAAACCTCTGCCCGCCCCCCGAAAACCTCGGGAGCTTTGTCCTCTACCGGGAAAACAACCCCTAAGAAAGGGGTTCGGTCTTGTCGAGCGAAACCTCCGGGGGTCCCTAGGTTGGTTCCGTGCTGGGGTTAAGGGCCGCGCTTGTTTCGGCCTGTCCTCCGGAAGCCTGCCGCCCTTGGATTCGCCCAGGTCCTTTACCAGCTTATCTAAGTCCTCACCGAATAACAGCTTCCCTTTGAAGGGAAGACGACTCAGGCGAGTTTTGGAGGAAGCATCGGCCGCCCAATTCCGTAGCCACAAATAGCGTCTGGCTGCTACCACCGAGGCCATGTTCTTAGCTAAGCTGCGGATGAGGTCATACTGACTATCCGCCAGGAAGGCCGTACCGGATTCCAACCTCGCTGCGTTGGCCAATGATCCTTCGGCGGAAACCTCCTCTGCCTGGAGTTGCTGAGCCCACCTCAAACAGGCCCGCGCTACCCAGGCCCCTGAGACTGAAGCTTGTAAGGCCAGAGCGCTGACATCAAAGGCTTGTTTTAGGAGCGTGTCCAATTTCCTATCCTGGGGATCCCTTAGCGCCGCGCTGCCCTCAACTGGGATAGTAGTTTTCTTTGTTACTGCTGAAACCGCCGCATCCACCCTGGGGGACTTCAGCAGCTCTTTGTCCGATTCAGGGAGAGGGTAGAGGCGGGACATGGCCCGGACCCCTCTTAACCCTGACTCAGGCTGATCCCATTCCTCCTGTATCATCTGACGTACCACTCTGTGGACTGGAAAAACTTTCTGGGACTTCCTGATGGCCTGGATTAAGGGATCCTCCAATGCCTCCTCTTCCCCTGGGGTATCTGAGGCTACATTGAGAGCTTTCAGGGAATCATTAATTAAAGCAGGCAGCTCCTCTCGTCGGAACACTCTAATTATGCGAGCCTGGTCCTCCTCAGGGATCTCCCCTTCTTCCAGCTCCTCCTCTTCCTCCTCTAATTCCTTTTCAGAGACCTCCTCCTCTAGGGTGCCCTGGGAAAGGGAAGAGAGAGGTTCCTCGTGCAGCAGCCTGGGGCGCTTAGGGGGTATTCCTGAGTCCTGAACGCTTGCCCTCAGGGGTCTGGCTACTCTGCCTTCGGATGTCGAGCCCCCCTCTCCTGTCGCAAGCCCCTGTCTGCGCATGCAATAGGCCTGGTGTAATAAAAGCACGAAGTCAGGGGAAAAGAAGTCCCCAACTGCCCCCTCCCCAGGGGGAAGGTTGGAGGGGGGGAGCAGAGGAGGGGGTGCTTCCGAGTGAGAGGGAAGGGATAACTGGGACACTACTTCCCCCTCCATAGGATCCGAGGACCCCTGGGATGACTGGGCCATAGAAAGGCTGATTTCTTGTTCTATTGAGGTGGCTACTGCAGCGCAGCCTCTGCAGACTCCTGCCTCAGATGCAGTACCCCTACGTGTGCCACAAGATGGGCACCTTGACTTGCCAGTCATGCTATCTAGTGGATAACTTAAAATAAATTTTCAACTTTAAACTTAAAATAAAATTCAAATGAAACTATATAATTAAAATTCCCTCTAAAACTTCCTGCACTGCTCTCTCCAGGAGCAAGGATAAGGCAGCGAAATCTCCTTAAACCACTGGGGAATAGACAAGAATTAAAGCAAACTGAAGTTAAACAAAAAAGAAAACAGCAATTACAATCTCCCTAGAGCCAATGGGCTGAGTACTTGCGATTTGTTTGTATGCTTCTCTTCCAGCTCCTCTGCTGTTACCCGGACTGGAGCTGCGATTCCTGCACCGTTGGCTCAACACGTGGCAGGCCGCGGCCACGTGGAGCTCAGAACGGAGGGATGCGGCTGGTCTTAGCGCCTCTCTGGAGCCTCCAGCTGAAGAGAGGGACAGAGGAGGACGAGTGCTGCATTCCCCGCGCGCGGTGGCGCACCCGCGCGGCGACCGCGCCTCCGGAGCCCCCCCCGGCACTCGGCTCCCGCGGGGGGGGGGGGGAGCGGTAAAGCCTGAGCGCCGCAGACCGCTCCTCCGCTTCGCGTCTCCTCCAGCGCTCAGCCACCGGGGAGGGCTTCGGCGCGAGGACGCAGGCCTTCCGGAGAGTTGAAGAGGAGCCGCAGCAGGCCTGGTCAGCAGCGAGAGGCTTCTGATTCCCCTGCTCGCTGCTGTAAGCAAAATGGTAACACCTCCGTTCCTCGGCCCGGGCCGGGGGGGGGGGAGGGAGAAAAAACAGCAAACAGTAGAGAAGGAAGATTGCCTAAGAAATAAATATATAAATGAATGAAAATTAAATTAAAATTAAATTAAATTAAAATTAGTAAGATTTAGCCAAAATTAAAAGAAGGTAAGACTCCAGTAAGCCCTAGGCTTACGGAACCCTCCAGCTGCTTGGAGGCTGAGTATACTGGAGTTGGTGGGTGGCACCAGTGGTATATATACCGCTCCACCCCCAAAAAGGTTGGGCTCAGCCTCCAAGCTGCTGGAAGGGTTGCGTAACCCTAAAGTAAAGGGACTGGACTGGAGTGACGATAAGGAATAAACCTTACCTGCTATTTTGCTTTCCTGTAGTCCCTCCAATCCAGTCCAGACAATTGGGATGTGCACACTGACCAGCAGGTGGAGACTGAGGAACACTTTCTCAGTTCAGTATAAGCAGCCTGTACTCACTGACTGAGCCAGTATTGGACATTCACAAAGCAGATTAACAGGATGGAGCCCAGACCGAACCACCACTGCTCCCAACAATGGAAACTTAATATTTGTTTTTAGTTTGACCCAATTTGGATTGTTTTTTGTGTTGTATATGCATACTGTATATCGCTTAAATATGCTGATAGATGTTTCATAAACTAATACATAAAAAGACCATGTCAAAGCAGCAAATCACTCACTCCGAAATCTTCCTCCTGGTCCGTTTGAATCAGCCATCCCCTTTCATATACAGTTCTCCTTTGGATTTCTGCGCACCAAATGAATCACTCTACCTCTTCGCATTAAAGAATAAACTGTCAAGCATTCAGCCATTCTTCCAGGTTTTGTAGATGCCTTGTCACATTGTCCATTTCCCTCAACGGTGTCTGTACCTTCTAATCCCTCGTCAATATCACTCACAAAGATGTTAAACAGAATTGCTATCTGGACTGATCCCTGGGGCATGCCACTACTAAATTTTATTTTGTCTAAGTGAATTACATTTACCACTACCCACTGTTGCCCGTCAGTCAACCGCTCTTTTTTTAGTTCATCACAGTCATTTTATAAATAGTGCATTAATTCAGTAAATTAAGAACCTTAATCATCACTGGCAATGGATTTTCAAAAGCTAATGTCTGTTCATGTTTAACTTTGATACTTGCACTTAGTATGCACTTAAAACTGATGTGTTACAATTAAAATGTAGTGTATTTAAACAGGAATAATTCTTATTTTGCAAGCTATATATGCTTTTTTATGAATGAGCTTATGGATTTCTCTCATTTTCCACCGATTTACTTGACTTTTCTAAAATTTCAGAAATTTCTCACACATTTATAAAGCTTTCATTTTTATTTTGAATTGTTAGACACTCAACTTTATGACCAAGTGTTCTTATGTATTTATAAAGATACCTTGTTTATAAGATGTTCAGTAACAACTTCTCTTAATCCAGTGTACAGTTTTTCTCCATGCTTATGCAACACCATAGTATATGCATTCCTATAAAGTTCTTCAAAGCTGAGTCCACTGTTATTCTTGCGCTGGATCTCTTGGATTGCATTCTTCAGAAGATCCCAAATGCTGTTCACATATTTCTCATCCATGGTCATCTGAAAGAGCATGAAAGAGCTGAAAACTGTTCAGTACAGAAGGTGGCTGAAAGATCCAATCAGTTAAGAAATGCTTATTGTTAACAATAAATCTAGTCTGAATACTTTATTGGAAAGCTTTAATATGGGCCTGTTTAGTAAAGTTCAGTAAAGTTTTGTACTTACTATTCTTTAACTGTAAAAATTAATGTGCAGTACATGCAAAAAACTTTACTGTTGGGGGAATGCCCAACATGTCCCCTGCAGTTACTGCACAGAAAAAATGTGTTATTGTGCATTAAGGGTGTTCACAATTAGCACAACTGCACATAACTCCACCTCAAGAGAAGAAGCAGGTACGCCAACAATAACTGCTCAAGTGACAACATGTGATAAAGTACTGTATGCTAACTCAATGTAGTCTATACCCATTCATTCACCAGTCAGTTTCCACCTCCCAATATGGCATGCAGTTATTGCACAAATTAAAAGTGCACTGCCAGGTCCCCACATTAGTAAACAAACTCAATAATTGATATCATACTACTCTGAAATCATCCTAATGCATAAAACAAAAAAACCTAAACAAGAAAAAAGGTTTAAACAGCTTAGCAGCAATGATCGTCAAGTCATTTTCTGTTCGATATAGATACTTTTAGTAAACAAATAAAGTGCGCGCCCAATTGCTTTAAAGTCTCAAACAGATTGATATAGCCTGTCATATTTAAACAGATTAAAAAACAAGTAGACTATGTAACATTTTCATCATGCTATAGCACTTTAAAATATTTCTCAATCTGGGACAAATATTTGAGCAAGACCTTTGGGTAGCACAATTTACTAAACTGTAATTAATGTTTCAAAGTAAACATGAAAAAAAAATAATTCATAAGGAGACATTTTAATTACCACATGCGCTTTCCTCGAGTCCTGCTAGGACACTTCAGACAAGTGGGTTATATTCCCCTACCAGCAGATTGGTGGAGACAAACAACCAATGAAAAGCCCACGTTTCAATGACATCACTCCCATGCCTTATTCGGCTCTGCCACCAGAGGTCCCCTCAGTATTCGTCCCAAAGCAAATGGGAGAAATGTAACATGCCTCATACAGCCTCAACATGAGCAATAATGAGCAATCAAAACAGTAGAGAACTATGTATAGGAAAACAGCAACAGAAGGCTGTCAAAGGATAAAACTGCAGAGCCTAGAATGTAAAGCATAGTGGACCCTAGGGAGTGCAAAAAGACAGAGCAAATACAGTTCCAGGGGTGGGTCCTGGACTGGTCTAGCAGGACTCAAGGAAAGCACATTATCTTGTAAGTAAAATGTCTCCTTCCATATTGTCCTGCTAGACCAGTCCAAACAAATGGGTCATACCAAAGGTACGACTCCACTGGGCAGGAAGATGGCACAGCAGCTCACAAAACCTTAGAGGCAAAGGCCATGTCTGGCTGAGCATGGATATCCATGGGGTAATGCTTGACAAATGTGATGCCCATATAGACACCCAACAAATGTCTGCAGGGGCTAACAAGCTCCACTCCATTCACGAGGACGCTTGTGCTCAGGTAGAAAGGGTGTAGACTCTCTGAAGCTGGCCGGTTCTGCAATAGGTACACCAAGGCAATGGCCTCCTTAATCTAGCGTCCCAGTATAGAGACTTAGTCATCGCGTCACCTTTATGCAGGCCAGCAAAGAGCACAAAAAGATGGTCTGACTCACAAAAAGAATTCATAACCTCCAAGTACAGAAGGAGCACTCTCCGGATATCCACAAGACGAAGATATTTATCCTTCCCCAGACATTGCTCCTTAGAGAAGGAGGGTTAAGCAAACCATCTGGGTCCACATGAAAAGGGAGAAAATCACCTTAGGAAAGAAGGAAGGCACAGGCTGAAAGGAAGTGGCCTCCTCAGAAAAGGATAGGTAAGGATCTTGGCAATACAGCTGGCAGCTCAGAAAACCACATTGCGGAGCAAATCGCAACCAAAAGGATCATCTTTGCATCAAATCCGACAGAGTAACACACTTCAGCAACTCGAAGGGTGCCGACATCAGGGTCCTGAGCATCAGAGACTGATCCCAGGAAGGGACCACAGTCTGGAGAGGACGACACAAATAAAACCCCCTGGAGAAAGCACGAGACATCCAGGTATAAGGCTAAAAACTGCCCGCCACCGGACCTCTGAAACAAGTCAAAGCTGCCACCTGAACCTTCAGGGAGCTAAGGGAAAGGCCCTTTTCCAAAACATCCTGCAGGAAGGCCAGCAGTGACGGCACCTTGGCCACCTTAAGAGCCAACGGTTGTGTGTCTTACCATCGTTCAAAGAGGCACCAGATCCGTATCTATGCTAGATTGGCAGACCTCCTCCGGGCTCCGAGAAGAGTAGAGTAAAAACCACCACCAAAGTGTAGCCTTTACACACTAGCCATCTCCTTACAAGAGCCAAGCCATAAGTGAGAAGAGAACCAGGTGTTCCAGGATGATCAGTCCCTGCCGCAATAGGCCCTGGGACAGTAGCAGTCGAAGAGGCAGCAATTGCAGGAGTCGCATCAGATCTCTGAACCATGCTCTCCACGGCCAATCTGGCACCACCAGAACTATCCTGCCTGTGTGACGCTTTATACTGAATCACATGCCCCACCAGGGGCCACAGAGGAAATACATACAGTGGGCACCGGCATAGTCAAGGCTTGGCTTGGGTAGGCCATCAACACCCTTGGGACCCCGACTCTGTGCAGCAAATGAAGTGGCACACTTTGGCATTGGAGCAGATCGCCTTCAGATCCATCTCGGGGGTGACTCCAGCAGTGCACAATCAACTGAAAGGCCTCCTGACTCAGCTCCCACTCTCTAGGATTCAGGGAGTGTCAGCTGAGAAAGTCTGCTTGAACAATATCCATCCCCACAATGTACTGAGCCAACAAGGCCAGGTTCTTCTCTGTCCAAACAAACAGAAGAGCTACCGGTACTTCCAGAGCTACTCTTCATGCCGCCTTGCCAATTGACATAAGCCATTGCCGTGGCATTGTCCTAAAACACTTGAACCGCCAGGCCCTCTACAAGGAACCAGAAATGCAGAAGAGCCAACCTGATGGAAACACAGAAAACAGTGTCAAATTACTGAACATGCAGTCAGTCATGATTTAATGGGAGAAAGCCAACATGGCTTTAGCCATGGAAGGTCTTGTCTTACTAATCTGTTATATTTTCTTTGAAGGTATGAATAAACAGGTAGACGAAGGTGAGCTGGTTGATACAGTGTATCTGGATTTTTCAGAAAGCCTTTGAATAGGTCCCTCATGAGAGGCTCTTGGTGAAATTGGTGATAAGAGGTAGTGTAATATGTGGATCAGGAACTTGTTAAAAGATAGAAAGCAGAGAGTAGGGCTAAATGCAATTTTCCCCAATGGAGAAAGGTAAATAGTGGAGTACCCCAGGGATCTGTGCTGGGTCTGCTGCTTTTTAACATAGTCATAAATGACCTGGAAATGGGAACAACGAGTGAGGTAGTCAAATTTGCAGATGAGACAAAATTATTGCGAAGTTGTTAAAACCCAAGAGGATTGTGAAAAATTGCAGAGGATCTTAAACTGGAAGACTGGACATTCAAATAGCAGATGAAATTTAAATGTGGACAAGTGCAAAGTTATGCACTGAGGAAAGAACAACCCAAACTATGGTTGCACGATGCAAGGTTCCACATTAGGAACCACCATCCAGGAAGAAAAGGATTTAGGATTCATCGTTGAAACTCTCCACCCAACATGCAGCAGAGGTCAAGGCGGCAAATAGAATTCTACGAATCATAAGCAAAGGAATGGAGAATAAAAGCAATGATATTATAATGCCTCTATATCATTCCATAGTGTGACTGCATCTTGAATATTGTGTGCAATTGTAGTCGCCTTATCATAAAAAGGATATAGCAGAATTAGAAAAGATACAGAGAAGAGCCAACAGAATGGTGCAGGGGATGGAAGGATACCTCTAAGAGGAGAGGCTTAAAAGGTTAGGGCTCTTCAACCTGGAAAAGAGACAGCTGATCTACATTTACCCATTCCACTCCATTCATTACTATATAGACCTCTATCATATCTCCCCCTCAACATGTCTTTTCCAAGTTGAAGAACCCTAACCTTTTAAGCCTTTCCTCTTAGGAGGTATCCTTCCATCCTCTTTACCATTTTAGTGGCTCTTCCCTGTACATTTTCTGATTCTGCTATATCCTTTTTAAAATATGATGACCAGAATTGCACATGATATGAAAGGTGCAGTTCCACCATGGAATGGTACAAAAGCATTATAATTATCCTTGGTTTTATTCTCCATTCCTTTTCTTATAATTCCTTAGGAGCGTATGGAACAGATCCCCAGGTATTCAAAATCATGGAAGAGAATCAGATTGTTTCTAAGGAAAGGCGTACACCGACCCCGACCTTCTCAGTCAGAACACAAAATCTGGGTCGTCTTTATTGTACAATTCAACCCTGTTATAGGAATTTTACTTCATGTATATAGCCTATTTCACGTAAATAGTTCATGTATATAGTTCAACCCCTGTTATCCAAGTTTATACCCCTGTTCGATGTAAAACCAAACAGAATGTGTGTTTTGGTCACTTTGTTATACTGTAAACCGCGCTGATGCCGAATAGTGCGGTATATAAGCAACTGTAATAAAATAAAAAATAAATAAATAAAATAACCACTTTCTACCAGACTAGCTGGATTAGCCCACAGTCCATGTATGGGTCTACATGCAAAGGAGGTGACATTTTGCTTACCAGATAATGTACTTTCCTGGAGTCCTGCTAAACTAGTCTGGACTCCCCTGCTCCCCTACCAGCAGACGTGGAGACAGAGAAGAAAAATGTGGAGGTTTCTTATGACCTCATTCTGTTACTACAGCTGATGCATATAGCTTGGGTATGAATACTGGTGCCCCCTCCTATGGTCAAGAACCCCTGACTGCACACAAACCTCAAGGAGGATAACAAGGATCAAAGAATAAGGAATCCCAACTATGTACAGAATAGTATTCGGACAGAAGGTCTGTCGAGAAGCTTATGGGCCTGCAGGGCCAAAACACAGAGAATACAGCAGATCACAGGAATGGGTCCTGAATTGGTTTAACAGGACACACTGTGGTCTGAGATAAAAGCCAAGGTGCAGTCCAATCACAGCAAGCTCAAAGTCCTAGAATTCAAAAACACTAACTTCAGTAAAATGGCCAAGTACCTGAAGGAGGAGTTGGCAGGGTGGGAGGGGATAAAGGAAGTGGAATTGCAATGGCTAAACTTAAAGTGGCAATAAGACCTGTAAGACCACCTTCCACAAAATGATAATTACACTTATCTGGTAATTGTGGTTCCTTGAGTGACTCCAGTTTAGTCCTCCACCTCTGGGTAGTGCACCTCCTCCTGCAGCTTGGAGACTGGGCATGTCAAAAACGTGACATCACTGGATGTAGCCTGCTGGTCTCTCCCATCAGCCCCAGTGAACTATTGACAAAAGCACACTCAAAGGAGCAACAAATAAGTAGCTAATATATTAACGTAATTACATAAAAAACAGGAAATGGATATCAACTAACTATGTAACACGGGATTCCACCCTAGGAAGCCAGGCCTTTTTACTTGTGCCTTTTCCTTCCCCTCAAGAAGAATCACAGCTAGAAAGAAAAAGAATAGAAAGTAGTATACCTACCGGTAATCTCACACTTCCTCCAACTGAACCTCCACTGCCAGTGACAACAGCCCAGGCAGGATTGAGGACTAAACTGAAGTCACTCGAGGAATCACAATTATCAAGTAAGTGTAATTATCATTTCCTTATCGTTCCTCCAGTTTAGACCTCCACCTCTGGGATGTAACAGAGCAGTAATTATTGGGAGGGACCCTTCCAGCCGGCATGCAATACCGCCGAGCCGGACAGGGCATTATTCGCTGCTAGAATATCAAGCCGATAATGCCCACTGAAAGTATAAAGAGATGACCAAGTGGCCGCTCTACAAATATCCCCTGGTGGAACAAAACTGTGCTCCGCCCAAGAAGTCGCTTGCACCCTGGTAGAATGTGCTCGCAGCCCCGCAGGCACCGATCGGCCCCCCAGAAGATAAGCCAAACTAAATCGCTTCTCTAATCCACCGGGAGATGGACGCCTTCACCGCCGCTTCCCCTTTGCGAGGGCCTCCGAACAAGAGAGTCGATCCGATTTGCGGTAAGTTTCAAAAACTTTTAAATACTGCCGCAGCACCAGCTTTATATCCAAACGGTGCAAGCCCTGATCAGACGTGCTGCCCTCAAGCGAGCCTAGCACTGGAAGGGACACTGTCTGATTAAGGTGAAATGGGGAAACTATCTTAAGTAAAAAGGACAGTACTGGATGCAACACCACCTTTTCCCGAGAAAAGGACAAAAACGGCTCTCTACAAGACAACGCCTGTAATTCCAAAATTCGCCTCGAACAGATAGCTACCAAAAATACCGTCTTCAAAGTGAGATCTTTCACGGACGCTTTGTGCAAAGGCTCAAAGGGTTCCTTAGTCAATGCCCCCAAGACCAAACTGAGATCCCACGGGGGCACCACGATTCTACGAGAGGGCCGCAGCCTGGTAACCGCTTTCAAAAAACGCAACACGTCCGCATTGGCACCGAGTGATAGCAGCTTTGTCTTGCTATAGATGCAAGGTGCAGGGACTAACTGAACTCTCAAGGAACTGGCCACCAGTCCCTTATCAAATCGTTCTTGCAGAAAACTCAGTGCCACCGGAACCGATACCGTCGCCGCACGCACTTGCCTGCGCGAGCACCAATCCTCAAACAAGCGCCATATGCGAACATACACCAGAGATGTGGACATCTTCCGTGCCCGAAGCAAAGTCGTGATGACTGCGCCCGAGTAACCTTTTTTCTTTAGCCTCGCCCTTTCAATGGCCAGACCTTAAGCGAGAATCGATCCACTTGGGGCATGCGAAGCGGACCTTGTAGTAACAGATCTTCAGACATCAGCAATCTCCAGGGCTCCCCGTCTAGCAGCCGGATGAGGTCGGCGTACCACAGCCTCCTTGGCCAGTCCGGAGCCATCAGCAACACTCTCCCCCGATGGGCCTCGATACACTGAATCACTTGACCTATGAGTGCCCATGGCAGAAAGACATAGAGAAGACCCGACGTCGGCCAACATTGCATCAGCGCGTCGATTCCCTCCGACATCCGCTCCCATTGTCTGCTGAAAAAACGACTCGCCTTGGCTGAGCGAAAGGTCACCATGAGATCCATGACCAGCGGCTCCCACCTTCGAACTACTTGTGCAAATACGTTTGGATGCAACTCTCATTTGCCAGCATCCACCTGAACCCTGCTGAGAAAATCTGCCATCACATTGTCTTTCCCTGCGATGTGGGCTGCTGAGATCGCTGGCAGTCGTGTTTCCACCCAAGCGAACAACTCCTCTGCCTCTTCCTCCATAGCCGCACTTCCCGTACCGCCCTGCTGGTTGATGTAGGCCACTGTTGCGGAATTTTCCGATAGAACTCGCACCGCACGACCAGTGACCACCGCTTCGAACGTTTGTAGCACCAGAAACACCGCTCGTAGCTCCAGCCGGTTGACTGACTATTGGCTCTCTTGAATGTTCCACATTCCTTGTGCAAATCTCTCTCCGCAATGCGCCCCCCAGCCCATGAGACTTGCGTCAGTCAGTAATGGGAGCCACTCCGGCTGTTCCAGAGGCATTCCTGTCTGAAAGGTGCTCGGAAGGAGCCACCACCGCAGAGAGCTCCTGACCTCGAGAGGACAGGGATGCCGCTTGCTCAGCAAGTCGTCCTGTGACCAGTGTCGAAGTAGCGCCCGCTGCAACAGATGCATATAAAATCTGGCCCATGGCACTGCTTCGAAGGCCACCGCCATCGTTCCCAGCACACACAAGTAACTCCACACCGAAGGCGCTGGCGCATCCCTGAACTTGCTTATCAGCTGTCGCAGGACTCAAACTTGACGAATTGGAAGGAATACCGCACCTTTCCGCGTGTCGAATCGCAGCCCCAAATATTCAAGCTCCTGGGTTGGCACCAAATGGCTTTTTGACACATTGACTACCCAGCCGAGACTCTCCAAAAACTTCACCACTTTGCTTGTAACTGTCACACTCTCAGCTTTGGACTTTGCTCGTATCAACCAATCGTCGAGATAGGGATGCACCAGGATCCCTTCTTTTTGCAACGCCGCCACAACCATCACCATGATCTTGCTAAACGTGCGCGGTGCCGTCGCCAGCCTGAAGGGCAACGCTTGAAAATGATAGTGCCCCCAAGGGAGAGCGAAGCGTAAAAACCTTTGGTGAGCCTCTCTGATCGGAATGTGTAAATACGCCTCCGTATGATCGAGGGACGTTAAGTACTCTCCTTGCCGCACCACCGACGGACCGTAATGTTTCCATCCAGAAATGAGGCACTCAGAGACAATGATTCACACCTTTTAAGTCCAAGATAGGGCGAAGAGAGCTGTCCTCCTTTGGCACCACAAAATAAATGGAGTATCGACCCCTGCCATAATCTATCAGCACTGGCGTGACCACTCCTATTTGCAACAGTCGATTTAGTGTGTATCGAACCGCCAGGGTTTTCTCCTGCCCTTTGCAGGGAAACATCACAAAACGAGTCCCTGACAGGCTTTGCGAACTCCAGCACATAACCTCACAAATGATCTCTAAGACCCACTGATCTGTCGTTATTTAGACCCAGGCAGGAAGGAATCCCCGAAGACGTCCGACTATCGGATTGCTTCCTACCGGGACCCGTCTCACTTCATTATGGCTTTCGAGAGGTTCCTGCGGCCGCCGTTGCAAAACCTCTACTTGCTCCATGAAACCCCTGGGCTCTAGGAGCAAATCGCCCTCTCTGAAATCCACCCAAGCGAGAAGTCCTAAATCTCCAAAAATCTCTAGACTGACCCTGAAACGCCAGGGAGGCCTTTCCCTGCTTAGGTTTATCCTCCGGGAGCCTTCCACCTTTCAACTCCCCTAAATCCTTAACAAACTTGTCAAGATCCTCTCTGAACAACAACTTTCCTTTGAACGGAAGCTTACTGAGCCGCAACTTAGACGAGCCATATGCCGCCCAATTAAGTAACCACAGGGATCTACGGGCGGCCACCAGCGATGCCATGCTATTAGCCAGAGCTCTAATCAGGTTGTAATGTACATCCGCCAAGTAGGCCGTCCCTGATTCAAGCCGATTTAGCTCTCCCAGACTCTCTTGTTCCAGTTGCGCCGACTGTCGCAAGCTTTGGGACCATCGTAGGCATGCTCTTGCCACCCACGCTCCACAAATGGACGCCTGCAATGACAAAGCATTGGTTTCAAAGGATTGTTTCAAAAAAACATCCACTTTCCTATCTTGCACATCTTTTAGAACCGCGCTACTTTCCACTGGAATCGTGGTCTTCTTGGTCACTGCTGATACTGCCGCATCAATCCGGGAGACCGAAACTGCTCTCTGTCTTTCTCCACCAATGGATACAACCTGTTCATCGTCCGCATTCCTCTCAGCCCCACTTTGGGCTGATCCCATTCTTCCTGGATCATGCGGTCCACCACCCGGTGAACAGGGAACACTACCTGTGTTTGCCACACAGCCTGGATAATAGGGTCTTCCCCTTCGTCCTATTCCACAGGCTGTTCCGCAGTCAGCTTTAGCGTCTGGAGGGACTCTGTGACCAGAGCTGATAACTCCTCCTTCCAAAATATGCAAATAATCTTTGCCTGATCTTCCGGCTCCAGAATCTCACCTTCTTCCAATTCCTCTATTCCTGCTTCCAGGTCTACGTCAGCGTCCTCAGACTCCTGCCATTCTACTTCCGATGGCGAAGACTCCCAAGGCCTCAGCCTCTTAACAGGCCTCAGGGAGCTTCCACCCGCCTCTGCGGAGCCAGTCTGCTGAGGCGTTGTAGCCAGAGACAAGGAGTCCGGCATTTTCCCCTGCCGTCTCAAACAAAACGCTTGATGCATAATTAACACAAAGTCTGGACAGAAATCACTGAGTCGCAAGTCCGATCCCCCAGCCGCAGCCACCCCCAAGGGCCCGACTGGAGTCTCCGAACCAGCCGCCGGCGAAACGGGCAGCAGTACCTCTCCAGCCGCAGCCCCTGGAAGGTCCTGCCCCACCTTAACTTCCATCTGCTGCTCCACGCTGGTAGACACTGCCATGCAGCCCAGATAAATTCCAGAGTCAGCGATAGCTCCCCTGCAGGTACTGCAGACTACACATTGAGGGCGTGATGATATGACTCTGCCCCCAAACTGCTTTACTGTGGCAAAAGAAATCCCCCTTTGATGCACGGGCTTAAAACATTTTTTTTTGGATCAGGGACAGCCCCCGCAATCACCCCAGGACCAAACCAACCTTCTCACCAAGTTAAGAAGTAATTAGTCCTTACCTGCTAATTAGTGTTCCTGAAGGAACTCCAGTCCAGTCCCTTTACTTCTGGGTTGCGCAACCCTTCCAGCAGCTTGGAGGCTGAGCCCATCATCGTTTCGATGATGATTTGGTATAAATACCACTGGCACCAGTAATCTATTGAAAAAGCAGACTTATCGGATAGCCAATTAAGAACCTAAAATTTTATAATGCAATAATATAAACTACAAACCAAAAATTCATTTTTTTTTTAGGAAGTAACGGGGGAAAGGAAGGGGAAGGGAGGAGAAAGCTTACCTGAGGCCGACATAGCCTTCACCCACCCCCCCCCCCCCACCGGCCCCCTCATAACGGGCAGTCACGCCCCCAGAACCTTTGCAAGAGACCCCCAGCTTCCGCTTCGCACTCTGACTTCGGTCCGTCGTTCCTTTCTCCCGAAAGGGAAATTCTGCCAACTGAAGAACCGAACCCGGGCGGGATTAGGGACTGGACTGGAGTTCCTTCAGGAACACTAATTAGCAGGTAAGGACTAATTACTTCTTCCTTATCGTCACTCCAGTCCAGTCCCTTTACTTCTGGGATGTAACAGAGCAGTTCACCATCCCGGACCGAAGTACTGCATCCTCAAACCTGACAACAGCCGTCCTCTGGACATCCAGCCTTTAGTGCTTGGTAAAAGTATGCAGCGACGACCACGTAGCTGCTCTACAAATGTCCAGCGGCGGGACCAAGCTATGTTCCGCCCAGGAAGTCGCCTGCGCCCAAGTTGAATGTGCGAGAAGACCTCCTGGGACCTGCTTCCCTTTCAGGATATAGGCGGAGGTAGTAGCCTCCCTGATCCACCTAGAGATGGAAGCCTTGGCCGCCGCCTCTCCCTTGTGAGGCCCTCCAAATTGAACAAATAAACGTTCGGACTTTCAAAAGGATGCCATGCGGGAGAGGTAACGCTTCAGCACTCTATGCACATCCAGAAGGCGAAGCATCTCCCCATCCCCTTTTTGTCCTTCTCCCGCGAAGGACGGGAGAGATACTGTCTGGTTCACATGAAAGAGAGATGACCTTGGGCAAGAAGGGACTGTCCGCAAGACCACCTTATCCTTAAAGAACGAAAGAAAGGGGGGCCGAGAAGACAGTGCTTGAAGTTCGGAGACACGTCTAGCAGAACAAAGCCACCAGAAATACCGTCTTTAGGGTCAAGTCCTTTAGGTAGGAATTCCTTCCTGGCTCGAAAGGTTCCCTGGTTAAGGCATTCAATACCAGGTTGAGGTCCCAAGGAGGGATTACCGATCTTTGTTGAGCTTGCAACCGCCTGACTGCTCTTAGGAACCTGCCAACATCAGCGTGGTCTCCTAATGATTTTCCACGGACTTTACCCCTATAAACAAGAAATGGCCGTTAACTGGACCCACAACGAGCTAGGCGCTAGACCTTTCTCGAATCCTGCTTGTAAAAACTCCAGGACCTCAGGTACCGAGGCTGAAAGAGGCCTCTTCCGATGCTCTGCACACCATGCCTCAATTATGCGTCAAACCCTCACAGAGGAAAGGCAGGTTGAGCGCTTTCGCACGCTCAACAAAGTTGAAATTACCGATCCTGAATAACCCGCTTCCGGAACCGTGCCCTTTCAATAGCCAGGCCGTAAGCGAGGAATCGATCCACGTGAGGCATCCAAACTGGCCCCTGCCATAACAGATCCTTTCTGCGGGGGAACCGCCAAGGACGATTGGCTGCTAGCCTCACCAGATCTGCATACCAAGGGCGACGAGGCCAATCCGGGGCTATGAGAATTACCAATCCTTGGTGGGCTTCCACTCGCTGCAGAACCCTCCCTATGAGAGCCCAGGGAGGGAACACATACAGGAGACCCTCTGAAGGCCTATTTTGGACCAGGGCGTCCAAGCCCTCGGACAACCTTTCCTTCCTGTGACTGAAAAACCGGCTTGCCTTGGCTGTTGCGTATCATGCCATGAGGTCCATGATGGGAGTCCCCCAAAGGGCCACTACCTGGTCGAACACTTCCTGCGTTAGACCACGGAGAGTGGGAGCTATTTTGAACCTGCTGAGGTAATCGGCCGTTATATTGTCTGTTCTGGCCACGTGTTGCACTGATAGAGCCAACAATTGGGCTTCCGCCCACTGCAATAGGCTGTCCGCTTCCTTCTCCAAGGAAGGACTGCTTGTTCCCCCCTGGCGGTTGACGTAGGCCACCGTGGTGACATTGTCTGAGAGGACGCGGACTGCTCTTTGACGAACTAAGGGCTCAAGGGCTCCAAGTGCTAAAGCTACCGCCCGCAGCTCCAGTCTGTTGACGGACCACTGAGACTCTCTCGGAGTCCAGCAACCCTGGGCGAACTGGCCCTCACAATGAGCCCCCCAGCCTGCTAAACTTGCATCCGTCGCCAGCTGTACCCACTGTGGAGGTTCGAGAGGCATTCCGCATTCTAGGTTCCTTGGGCACCGCCACCACAGAAGAGCCTTCCTGATGCGAGGAGGACAGGGCAGCCGCATGGACAAAGGATGATGCTGATGGGACCAAAGCCGCAACAAGGCGCATTGAAGTGGTCGCATATGTGCCCTGGCCCACGGCACTACCTCTATCGCAGCCGCCATGGTTCCCAGCAATTGAAGGTAATGCCAGGCTGTGGGGTTTCGCCTTAACAGAAACTGCGAAATGAGGTTCCTCAGGTCCCTTAGCCTCTGCTTCGACAGGAAAATTCTTCCTCTCCTGGTGTCGAACCTTGCTCCGAGGTACTCCATCTCCTGCGTGGGTATTAATCTGCTCTTTGCCCGATTGATGACCCACCCCAACTCCTCCATGAATTCCACCACTCTGGCAGTAGCAGAGCGATTCTCTGCTTCTGACTTCGCACGGATCAGCCAATTGTCCAGGTAGGGATGTACCAGAATTCCCTCCTTTCGCAGAGCCGCGGCCACCACCACCACCACCATTACTTTAGTGAAAGTCCTGGGAGCTGTTGCTAGACCAAAGGGTAGGGCCTGGAACTGAAAATGACCTCTTGGTACCGCGAATCTCAGGAACTGCTGATGGGACCTTCAGACCAGGATATGTAAATATGCTTCCATCAAATCTAAGGATGTCAGGAACTCCCCCTGCCTTACGGCCACAATGACCGACTTCAGGGTTTCCATTCGGAAGTGAGGTACTGTGAGACAGCGATTGATTTGCTTTAGGTTTCAAATCGGATGAAAGGATCCTTCTTTCTTTGGTACCACGAAATAAATTGAGTATCGACCGGAACCGCATTGGTCTTCCGGAACGGGAACCACCGCTCCCAGCGCTATAAGCCTTGAAAGCGTCTCTATCGCCGCCTTCTTTTCTGGTGGTCCGCAGCAATGTTCCCTCTAATTTTCTGTAGGCTGTGTGCGCATAAAATATCAGCTGTGCAGCTTTTTAAGGAAGGTTAAATTTTTGTGCGCCACATAACGACACTCGGAGTTATATACTTTAAAATTTGACTACACGTAAGAATACAGTATGTACACCACATTGATTGCACTAGAAAATATTGTAGAACTTGTGAAAACCATAAATACACAACTTTTCAATTTTAAGAATGTCTGTGTTGTTTTCTATCAGAATCAGAACCGTAATTTTTGTGCACTCTGTTGTAAAGTATGTGCGCTCACTCGGTGAGTTGTGTGCGCACGCACACGCGCACAGCTTAGAGGGAACAGTGGTCCGCAGGGAGACTGAATAAAGGCTGGAAGTACCTGCTTTGCGAATTCGAGAGCGTAACCCTCTCAGATAACTTCCGAGACCCATTGATCGGATGTGACCCGGGACCAGGCGGGAAGAAACTGCCTTAAACGACCCCCCACCGGCAGGCATCCCTCCTGGACCCCCGTTATCTCATTGTGGTTTTCTAGGGCCCGTGGGGGAGGAAGAGGCCCCAAAACCTCTACTTGCTCTGCGAAACCCCCTGAAGTTTTGACCCCTAGAAGGGAAACGGCCCCTAGGAAAGGAGTTTGATCTGGCTGGACAGAATCTCCGGAAATCCCTTGGCTGACTCTGTACCGGAGCTAGTGAGCGGCCTTGTTTCGGCCTGTCTTCCAGAAACCTGCCTCCCTTAGACTCACCAAGGTCCTTTACCAACTTATCCAAGTCTTCCCCAAACAGATTCCCCTTAAAAGGGAGACGACTCAGGCGCGCCTTTGAAGAGGCATCCGCTGCCCAATTACGTAACCACAAATAACACCTGGCGGCTACCACAGAGGCCATATTCTTAGCTAGGCTCCTAATGAGGTCGTACTGGCTATCTGCCAGGTAGGCCGCTCCGGACTCCAACCTAGCTGAAACTGCTTGCGCGTCAACTGAGAGCCCCGTCTGCTAGTTGAAGTTGTTGGGACCACCTCAGGCAGGCTCGAGCTACCCACGCCCCTGATACCGAAGTCTGTAAGGCAAGAGCACTAACATCAAAAGTTTGCTTCAGCAGCGTATCTAATTTTCTATCTTGAGTATCCCTCAGAGCCGCGCTGCCCACGACCAGGATAGTCGTCTTGTTACTGCCGATACCGCCTCGTCCACCTTGGGCGACTTCAGCAGATCTTTGTCTGGTTCCAGCAATGGGTACAGGCGAGCCATAGAATGGACTCCCCTCAAACTTGCTTCTGGTTGATTCCATTCCTCCTGGATCATCTGACGCACCACCCTGTGGACTGGAAACACTTTCTGAGACTTCCTGACGGCTTGGATCAACGGATCCTCCAAAGCTTCCTCATCTGCTGGAGTGTCCGAGGTCATATTGAGTACCTTCATCAACTCATTTATCAATGCTGGGAGCTCCTCTCGACAAAAAACCTCGAACTATGCGGGATTGTTCCTCCTCAGGAATCTCTCCCTCTTCGAGCTCCTCCTCCCCCTACTTCTTTGTCCGAGACCTCCTCTTTCGGGGTGTCACGTGACGGGGCGTGAAAGGCTCCTCGCTCATTAGCCTTGCGCGCTTAGGCGGGACCCCGGAGTCCTGGGCCCTTGCCCTCACCGGTCTGGCCACCACGTCTTCCTTCGCTGTCACTGACTCCTCTGCTCCCTGCCGGCGTATACAATAGGCCTTGTGCAATAGGAGGACAAATTCATGAGAAGTGTTCCCAGCCCCCCTCCATCCCAATGGATGTGGAGGGAAGGGACAAGGAAGAGCCCGGCAAATCCAAGGTTGAAGGAGGAGGAGAATGAGATTCCCCTCCCCTCTTCAGGGGGTCTCCTGACCCCTGGGAAGCTTGAGCCATGGTCAAATGGATTTCTTGTTCCATGGAAGAAGCCTCTGCAGCACAACCTCTGCAGACTCCTGCTTCCGAGGTCATACCCCTACGAGTGCCGCAGGACAGACACCGTGGCTTGCCAGACATGTCCCCTTTTCAACAAAAATAACAGAGTGTATCAAACAAACCCCAAGAAAACTAGAAATATAACAAAGACAGAATTTAAATAAATGAACGCAGAAATTTCAGTCTGGGGTGGCAAGGATTCAATGAGCCCTCCCCTCCCCCAAACCGCTAGAACAGCGCAGCTTTTTTTTTTACAAAGGGATTAAGGGAAAGGAATTAAAATAAAATCAGCGTGTATAAATCTCTTCAGTATTTGCTGTTTGCCGCTCCTCTCCTCAGCGCGCTGTCCTGCATGAGGAAACCAGCCGTCCTTCGCTGGTTTCCACGTGGTAGGCTGCAGCCACGTGGAGTCCGGGCCGGCGGATGGCGGCTCTGCTCTCGCCGCCGGTCTTCGCGCCCTCCGCCGGATGAGGAAATCAAATTTCTGGACTCCGGTGCTGCCTCAAACACCCAGCCGTTCTGGGGGCTGCTGCATGAGGCAGGTAAGGCCGCCGGGGAAGACGCAGCGCCGCTTCCAGCGCTCAGCCACCTGAAGGGCTTCGTCGCGAGGCAGGGCAGGCCAGTGGAAGGGGTCTCGGGGTGTCGGCCGGCAGGGCAAGTAAAAGGAGACTTCTCCAATCCTTCTCGCTGCTCAGGCAAACCCCCTCCTCCGGGCCGGGATCGGGGACTGAGGAGAGGAGAGCACGAGAGATGGAAGGAAGGGGGGGGGGGAGAAGAGGAGCCAGAGCTAAAATTTAAAGGCACAGAAAGCTCAAATACCAGAGGAAATTCAAAACTAAAGTAAACTCAAAGGAAACTAAGTAAATTAAAGAAAATTAAAGATATATAAATTGAAACTGAGACTCCCGTAAGCTCTCTGGCTTACAGGAACCCTCCAGCTGCTTGGAGGCTGAGAATGCTGGTGCCTGTGGGTGGTGCCAGTGGTATTTATACCACACCATCATCGAAACGATGATGGGCTCAGCCTCCAAGCTGCTGGAAGTGTTGCGCAACCCAGAAGTAAAGGGACTGGACTGGAGTGACGATAAGAAATTAACTTTTAACTGCAACCACAGCACTTATTGCCTCATGCACTTTCAGTATCACCCAAAATGAGCAAAGAACCCCAGAAACCGAAACGAAACTAAAGAGCATCAAAATAAATCGAAGGGAAACAATAAATTAAGCCCTGCGATTCCTGCTGCGCCTGCCCGCCACGTGGCAATCACGTCGTTAAAATGGCCGCTGCCGTGACAAGGAGAAAAATGGTGCCAAGATCACCACGCCTAGCAGGACACTGCCCCGGCGCTCTCTCCGCTTGCCAGCCCGATTCACCGCCCCAGAAGCAAGAAGAGCTCACCTCCTGAACACCAGCTCACACTCCGATGCAGCAGAGCTCCTGCCCGCACGGCTCCGCTCACCCAGACAGTGAGCAGAAAACCGGACGAGCTTCCTGCCGCCGGCTGCCCCGACTAAGCATGGTCTCGGCTGTCCAAATCGCCGCTGACCCACTGCTGCTGCTGGATGTTGAAGAGCTCTGCCCCCGTCCACTCAAGGGGAGAGAGATCTGACCTGCGACTGAAAGACTGCAAGGCAATATAGGAGAGAGGCAGGAAACGACACCAAGAAACAGGCAGTTTTTTTTTTTAAAGGTATAGTAACCAAATCAAGAAAAAGTGTACAGGATTCAGAGAAATCAAACAGAAACTACTCTACAGCTACTCTCACAGCTCCTTATTCATTCCTCAAGGGAGCCCCGCATTTAGGCTCACTACGTCCTCCTGCTGCTTGGAGACTGGACACACTGGGGCTGATGGGAGAGACCAGCAGGCTACATCCAGTGATGTCACATTTTTTGACATGCCCAGTCTCCAAGCTGCAGGAGGAGGTGCACTACCCAGAAGTGGAGGACTAAACTGGAGGAACGATAAGGAACTCGCCACGATCCAAAAACTAAGACCTTTCCTCAGTGAAGACCACTTCCGTACGGGTATGTCAGGCCATCATAACATCCTCATTGGACTACTGCACTGCTCTGTTCCAAGGATTACCCAATCAAACCATCCGAACCCTTCAACTAATCCAACACACAACCGCCCAAATCATCCTTGGATCATTTCAACATGATCATATAACTCCCCTCCTGAACCAGCTCCACTGGCTACCAATCACTTCACGTGACAAATATAAATCGGCACTCACCATCTTTAAAAATTAAAAACAAATTAGCTGGAATCCTATAGGACATGATCTGTACCAAGCCCATCAACAGACCAGAGAGAAGCAGTACCATAAATACCATACCTACACCCAGCTTGTTTACAAAGGTCAACGAGTCCAACATGGAGAGAGCCCTTTCGCTTGCCGCTCCTGCTATCTGGAACTCTCTTCCAAAAAAAACTATGGACTACCACAGACTTAACCCGTTTTGGACAGCTTGCATATTCTCTCTGTTCTGAATGATTTATTAGATTTGTTACTCTCAAACAACTATGAAATACCGGCAATAATAAAAAAATATTAAAACTTTGCAGAAAATAGAAGTTTCACATACTGTATGTTTTTCATACACTGGTCCAATATAGTATATTGTCCGTCTTCAGAAAAGATAGGATTCATTTCCAATATTCATTGACAAACATATTGTATGATACTATTGAAATTGCAGTTTTAATTTAAAACACTTTATTACGATATAATATAGTTTGTTAACAGTCCATTCTGACGGTGGAATATAATACACGTGAAAACACTTCTGATGCAGTGTGTCGATATTGCACCATTGAAACACCTAGAACAGAATGCTTGACAGCAATTAGTTTCGACAACATATCAGCCCAGCGTATGAAAAACATACAAGGCCGATATACGCACCGATAACTCTGAGACTAAGTAACTTACAGTTATCTAAACCTATTTTCTAAAGTCTACAAATAGCTATTTTGCAAATAAAAGTATTACAGCATTATAAGCTACTTACTATTTTTTGTGATCTTTTTATGTTGAGCCACCAGTACCGTCAAAATCAGCAAAGTTCGAATACCTATTAAACTAACTAGATCTCATATAAAAAATCTGTATAACACGCTTTTTGACATAACGATAATAGCTAAACATAGTTCCATTGAATTTATAACCATTAATTAGTAAACAGTTGAGTAGTAAGTATGGAAACCTTATGTACGTAAAGCATACGCTGGTCCGAAATGGGTTAAAGGACTTTCAGAAACAACTCAAGATCCTCCTCTTCACTGAACACTTCAAAGAACATCCCTAACACCTTAGTCAGTTGCTGATCCTATGCCCACACCTCACGAACAAATGAATACTAATCCCATTGTATATAAGTTGTGCTTTAGCACCCCTTGCATGACTCCCTTCCCCTCTGTTTGTTAATGAAAGTTATTCTATAATCGCTTGAGTTATATTGTTTTTCCAATGCAAGTGTAATAATTGAAGTTACAACGTCAACCACCTTGATTAAATGATAAGGCGGTATAGAAAAATTGTTAAATAAAATAAAAGGAGCAACAGATACATATGTAAGGAAAGTAAATATAAACAAGAGGAAAAGGAAACCTATTTGGTTCTCCAAAGAAGTGGCTGCTCTAATAAAGGCAAAAAACACAGCTTTCACAAAATTCAGAAGTTCACAAACAGAACGTAGAAAGGAATACAGGATCAAACTAAAAGACAAAAAGAGAAATAAGGATAGCAAAATCAAAGGCAGAAGAAAAGATGGCTAAAGATGTGAAGTGTGGCAAGCAAACTTTCTTCAGATATATTCGGGAGAGGGGGAAAAATCAGAGGTGGAATTGCAGGAAAAAGTGCTGGGAACATATTTGTGAAAAGTGACATTGAAAAAGCAAAAATGCAAACACTTGCTCTTTTTTTTACTAAAGAAAATCCTGGAGAACCACCACCTGTGTTTCCCAAATATAAAAATGGGACTAGAGTAGATACCACACCATTCACAGAAGATGATGCGTTAGAACAGCTTCCAAAACTGAAAGTGGACAAGGTCATGGGACCGGAAGGGATACATTCCAAGAAACTGAAAGAACTCGGAGAAGTTCTTGCAGGGCCGTTAAAGAATGTTTTTTTAAATAGATCCTTGGAGACAGGAGAAGTTCCACAGGACTGGAGAAGGGCTAAATGTGCTACACCTCTTCACAAAAGTGGTAACAGGGAAGAAGTGACAAAACTACAGGCTGGCAAGTCTTACCTCTGTAGCAGGAAAAGTAATCGAAGCGCTCCTGAAAGAGTGAATAGTGGACTTCCTTGAAACCAACAGGTTGCATGATCCGAGGCAACATGGTTTTACCAAAGGACAATCTTGCCAAACAAATCTGATTGGAGTTCTTTGACTGGGTAACCAGAGAACTAGATCAAGGGCATGCGATGGATGTCAGCTACCTGGATTTCAGCAAAGCCTTTGATACTATTCCTCATAGGAGGCTTATCAATAAACTCAACAGCTTTGGGATGGGGTCCCAAGGAGGTGAACTGGATCAGAAAGTGGTTAACTGACAAGACGACAGAAGGTGATGGTAAACAGAACTCACTCGGATGGAAGGAAGGTGATTAGCGGGGTGCCCCAGGGTTCAGTCCTGGAACCGGTACTGTTGAATGTATTTGTGCGTGACATTGCTGAAGGACTGAATGGAAAAGTCTGTCTTTTTGCAGATGACATGAAAATTTGCAACAGAGTGGACTCTCCTGAGGGAGTAGATAACCTGAGGACAGATCTACAAAAGCTGGAAGAATGGTCTAATGCTTGGCAGTTAAGATTTAATGTGAAGAAGTGCAGTGTCATGCACTTAGGAAGCAGAAATCCAAGGGAATTGTACACTATGGGGAAGAAAGGGAGCACATGGACCAGGATGAGGACATCGGAGTGATTTTGGAGAATCTCAAGGTAGCAAAACAGTGCGACAAGGCAATGGCAAAAGCAGGGCCGGATTTACCTTGAGTGAGGCCCTACGCCAACAAAAATTGTGGGCCCCCAGCAGGGGTGGCCCAAGGGGGGTGCGGGGCCTCATTTGCATAAGGGGCCTCATTTGCATAAATGTTTGCATAATGTTACCATATACTAACTTTTAGTAAACGTGCCTCTTAATGAGTGTATGGATAAAGAAAGACTAAAAGATTTCTACATTACTATAATCCAGTGCCAACTGCCAGACACATTAGGAACTACTACAAACACTGCCCATTTAGAACCCATAGCAAACCCGCCGTATCCTAACAGCACTACCAGGACTCACAAAGCACCATACTCTACCAATCAAAAGGCAACACTGCAAATATTAAACCAATACATTTCAGAGAACAATACATGACCTACTGGGGAAAGAGAACAAGTGGCAATGTCAAATAGGAATTATATAAACAGAACACCTCAGCTCAGTTACACATGCAGAACATAGACCATCACCAAACAAGTAATCACAATTTAGAAACAGGAAGACAATAATTAAACTGGGAATCCCAAAAGCCAAACTTGGAATGTACAACACTGTAGTAATAAAACTATACATTAATTTGCTCTTGTACTAAACAAAGCGCAGACGTTAATGATGCACATTTACCAGAGCTGACATATTCCAATTAATAAATTCAAAATAAAGAGATATTTTTCTACCTTTTGTGCATTTTTTTCAGCTGCAATTGCTCCAGCCACTTTCTTCTGGTTTCTTCTCTTCGTGTCTTCTGCTAACTCTCCATCGTCTGCTGTCCATTTGTCCTTTCTTCTCTCTTCTAGTTTTTTTTCCATTCTCTCTCTACATCTGCTTTAACATACTAATCTTTCTCCTTTTGCTCTTTCCTCATTCCTATTTCATCCACTCAAATTGTACCCCTCCATCCTCAATCCCCACTTACTCTCCAAATACCCGGCCAATTGTAGATTTTTTTATCCCTCCCACACAAAATATTTTTCCCTTCTCCATTTTACTCTTCCAGCCCCATCCCATTCTAATCCTCCCCCAACATCAGCTCCCTTCTAGTTCCAGCCTCACCCAGCATCCATTCCCTTCTAGTCCCTGCATCAACCCATTTCCAGTCCTAGCCACCCATCAGTCCATTTCCAGTCCTAGCAACCCCCCAACCCAATACCAGTCCTAACCCCCCATCACCCCATTTTCAGTTTAAGCCCCCCCTATAACCCATTACCAGTCCTAACCCCCCATCAGCCCACTTCCAGTCCTACCCCATCAACCCATTTCCAGTCCTACCCCATCAACCCATTTCCAGTCAGCCCCCCATAGCCCATTGCCAGTCCTAAGCACCCCCCCCCCATCAACCCACAGTCCATTACCAGTCCTAACCCCATCAACCTATTTCCAGTCAGCCCCCATAGCCCATTACCAGTTCTAACCCCCCCCCTCAACAGCCCATTACCAGTCCTAACCCCATCAGCCTACCTCCAGTCTTAACCCCCAGCCCATTTCCAGTCCTAGCCCCCCCATAGCCCATTACCAGACAGCCCCCATCAGCCCACAGCCCATTACCAGTCTTAACCCAACACATCGCCCATTACCATTTCTAGCGTCCCCCAACAGCCCACTGGCGATTACCAGTCCTAACCCCACCAGCCCACTTCGTCTTTACCCCCCCAATAGCCCATTACCAGTCCTAACCCCCCCCCCAAATCGGCCTAAAGTAAAATTTAATAAAAAAAATAAAACGCTGGCTGCTACCGCTGCCGCCGCGGCAGCATGGACTGACCCGCGGGGCCCCCTCTGCCTGGCTGAATCCCTCCCTCCCTCCGCGACGGCTGAGCCCCTCCGTGCAGGCTTTGAGAGGCGCGAAGGGAGAGTGTCTCCCTCGCGTCTCTGTTAAGCCCGCAGGGGCTGATGGGAAATTTCCCCATCAGCCCCTGCGGGCTTAACAGAGACGCGAGGGAGACACTCTCCCTTCGCGCCTCTCAAAGCCGGCACGGGAGGGAGAGAGGGACGGACGGACGGATTCAGCTGGGCAGAGGGGGCCCCGCGGGACAGTCCATGCTGCCACGGCAGCAGAGGGGGCCCCGCGGGACAGTCCATGCTGCCGCGGCGGCAGCCAGCACTTTTTTTTTAATTTAATTTTAATAAGGCTAACAATGTTTTCAATTTTTGTGGGCCCTTGTCAGCTGTGGGCCCTACGCCACGGCGTAGTTGGCGTATAGGTAAATCCGGCCCTGGGCAAAAGCCAGAAGGATGCTGGGCAGCATACAAAGAGGAATTACCAGCAGAAAGGAAGAGGTACTAATGCCACTGTACAAGTCGCTGGTGAGGCCTCACTTAGAATATTGTGTTCAGTTTTGGAGACCATATCTTGCAAAGGATATAAAAAGACTGGAAACGGTTCAGAGGAAGGAGACCAAAATGATTTGGAGCCTGCGTCAGAAGACTTATGAGAAGAGACTTGAAGACCTAAATATGTATACTCTGGAGGAGAGGAGGGACAGAAATGATTCAAACCTTTAAATACTTAAGAGTATTCATGAACAAACAAACCTCTTCCAAAGACGGGGAAGCTGTAAAACTAGAGGGCATAACATGAAGCTGCAAGGGGCTAAATCGAAAGGCAATGTGGATGAAACGGTGGTGGATGCTTGGAATGCCCTCCCGATGGAAGTGGTGGGGGCAAATACAGTGACAGAATTCAAAATGGCATGGGACAGACACAGTGGATCCCTTTAAAGCAACAAGATAAAATCAAAATAAACTTAGCTATCTCATATCTCAACAAATAAGGGTAATCTACAAGGAGCGGTGGGTACACCCCTAAACAAAAGCATGGGAGGGGTGACCTGCACGGAGTGGCAGATGCACCTACTCTTGCTGTCTTGCTGGGCAGACTAGATAGACCATACTGGTCTTTATCTGCCATCATATACTATATTACAATAAGGGCTTGCAATTCAGAGATATACAAGGTGTAAAAAAAAAAAACAACGAAACGAGACTGTCCCATAAATGTTTTATTATAAAATCTACAGAGAAATTACGCATTGTCCCCTTCAAAGAATCCCCCCCCCCCCCCCGAGTTAATGCACTTCTGCATTTGCTTCTGCCACGTATGGAAGTACTCGGTAAAGTCCTCCTCGAGGTCCCTCAGCTCCCTCGTCACAGTGGCCTTGATCCCTTCTACATAGGCGAAATGAGTTCCTTTGAGCACAGTCTTCAGCCTGGGGAAGAGCCAGAAGTTGCACGGTGCCAGATCTGGAGAATAAGGAGGGTGGTCGAGAGCTGTGATCTGTCTGTTGGCCAAGAACTGCCTCACACTGAGCGTGGTGTGTGCGGGTGCGTTGTCATGGTGGGGCAGCCAAAACTTGTCTTTCCACAAAGCCCGCCTGCTGCGCCGAACCCGGTCATGGAAGCGATTGAGGACCTGCTGGTAGAAGTGCTGGTTGACTGTCTGACCCTCAGGCAAAAACTCATGATGGACCACTCCCTTCTGGTTGAAGAATGCGATCAGCATGACCTTGATATGGACATGCGCGCCTTCTTGGGTCTGGGTGAGAGTCAAGTCTTCCACTGCAGGTTCTGTCTCTTGCTTTCAGGGTCATACTGGAAGACCCAAATCTCCTCTCCTGTGATGACTCGGCCAACAAACTCTGGATCTTCTCCAATCTTCTTTAGCAAGTCTCGACAAACATTGACCCGGTGCCCCTTCTGGTCATCCAATAAAAGCCTGGGCACCATCTTGGCGCACACCTTCCGCATCCCCAGCTCCTGCACTAAGATGGTCAGCAATGACTCCCTATTCAGGCTGAACTCCTCAGCTATCATCCGCACTGTCAATCTGCGATCACTCCGCACCAGCTAGTTTACTCTGTCAATTTTCTCAAGTCGTTTTTGTCATGGAAGGCCATCCTGACTTGGGGTTATCCTCCACCTCCTCACAGCTAGTCTTGAAGCGTTTGTGCCACTCAAAGACTAGCGGCCTTGACATTGCATCTTCTCCATAAGCCTTTTGGAGAAGTTGGAGACACTCAGTTGGGCCCTTCTCCAACTTAACCAGAAATTTCAAGTTGATTCTTTGCTCCATATTTCTGCCACCTCCAGTTGTGTGACAAAGCAACGGAGCAGTGTGCTACAAAAAAACATGAAAAAGAAAAACAGAGGGAGAGAGATGAAAAATATTATAGCAGAAGAGTGCAAGATGTTGCACAACACAGTGACATAAGCGGTTAGCCAACTGGCATTGAGTCATAGGCGTGGCTGCCACAGTCTCGTTTCTTTTTTGTCACACCTCGTATTTCACTGAGCAGACCACAACCAAGATGACAGTCTTGAGGTACAAAGCAGCGCCTCACTCCATAAAGGCATGCTGCAGAGATTTTGCCAATTCCAGCATGCATCCCTTTACTTAGGAACTTGAGGATCCATTGGTACATTATTTGGGTCTAATCCAAGACAAAACAGTCAGAGCCACCCCCACCAAACAGCTGTAACTTGGAAGGGACCCACCATATGTAATTGCTGGGGCTTAGGAAGAAAGGCCTGGCAATCTACTTCCGGTGACACTGCCAAGAAAACCCAGGAGCTTCTGGGTCGCCAGGAGTCAGGACTGACTCGAAGGCACACATTGCATTTTACCAGCTCCAGTGGGAGACGTGGTTGTATCCCGAGTGTGCCAAAAGGGCTGAACCTTCTCAGACCTAACACCATAAGCAGAGGAGAACCTACCAGGACTCCCAGCATTCTGAAGACGTAGCCAAGCTCCACCCAAGGTCCTATGGGGTACACTCCTGCCACTTCTAGGTCTATCTTTGACGACAAGCCTCTCCAAGGTCTTTCACCAATTTCTCTAAATCCTCATCAGAGAAACCTGCCCCTAAAAGGGAAGTTTGCTCAGACAAAGCTTGGAGGCAGATCAACAGACCAACTGCAGAGGCACAGCCACCGACTAACTACAACCACTGCCAAGGACTTGAAGGAAGTCCTGATCAAGTCATATAGGGCATTTGCCACATAAGTAGCACCTGACTTCAGTCTCACAGCCTCCAGGCTGTCCTGCAATTGCTGGAGTCAAGAGAGCTTAGGCCACCAGAAGCACACACAGTACCAAGAGCCCAAATCAGAAACCACAAAGGTGTTTTAAGGAGGGCCTCTACCCTCCCATCATGAGATTTCTTGAGCATAGGTCTCACTTGGAGTATTGTGTTCAGTTTTGGACACCATAACTCACAAAGGTTATTAAAAGACTTGCCAAATCATTTTGTTTGCCTTAACTCTGAACTGTTTCATTTGCGCCAGAAGACATTCGAGAAGAGACTTGAAGACCCAAATATGTATACCCTAAAGAGGGAGAAGGGAGATATGATGCAGATGTTTAAATACTTTAAGGGTATCAATGAACAAAGGAGAAATTTTACCTGATAATTTGCTTCTCTTGAACCCTGCTAGATCAGTTCAAGTGAGTGGGTTATGCTCCATTGCCAGAGGGTGGAGACCTTGAGCAACTTTCAGTGAGGTCACTACTAGGTATATACTGTATGCTGGAGTGGCATTGAGAGAAACCAGTTTGACACTTCCCGAGCAGTACACTGAAAAACTGATAACATATAACGTTAATAACCAACAAACTTACTTTGCACCAGCTAACATGAGCAAGAATTTGACTCTTACCAGAATTAACTCTGTGTCAAGCACAGATACCAACAATGCAAGCAAAAGGCAGTAGGGCTTCCCAACCTGTAATAGGAATCTTCGAGGACGGGTCCTGGACTGGTCTAACAGGTCAAGGAAAGAAAAATCATCAGGTAAAAATGTCTCCTTCCTTATCCTGCTAGACCAGCCCATACAAGTGGGATATAGCCAAGCAGTCAGATCCAGGATGGTAGGAAGATGATACATTGGACAGGAATGCCTTGCCAAAAGAGACATCCACTAAGGCTCCCATATGCAACCAGTGGCACTTTACAAAGTTGCTCAGAGAAAATCAGGTAACCACCTTGTCGATAACCTCTGGAGACACCAAGGCAAATTGCCCAAGAGGCAGCTTGTGCTGTAAAGGAGTGAGCTTTGACTACCTTCGGCATCCGCTTACCAACCAGAAGGTATGCGGACCCAATGGCCTCCTAAATCCAGTGGGCACAGAGAACTTGGCCACTGCCATTCCCTTCCTTGGACCGCCGAGGAGGACAAAAAGTACATTTCCAGGTATCTGATAGCACCCTCCATATGACCAGACCCACTGAGGGATGCTTCTGAAGATCCCCCTATGAGGGCAGAACGACAGTCTGGTTAAGATGACAGGAAGACAGCACCTATGGAAGAAAAAAGTCCACAAGGAAGCAGAAACTGTCAAGGTGACTCAGAAAGGCTCCCTGCAAGACAGGGCCTGCAGCTCGGCCACCCACCTGGCAGACACTAAAATCAACAGGAAACTATCTTAAGGGTCAAATCCTTAAGAGAGGCCTTAACGAGCTCAAAGGGAGCCCTTTCTATATCAACAACAGAGAGAGACTTCACTGAGGTAAAGCTGGCACACAGGTAGACAGAACTGCTTCCCTCTCTTGAGGAAGTGGGAGACATTGGAGAGGATTGCCAATAAAATCCCTTGGATATGGCCCCTAAAGTACATCAGGGCAGTCACATGAACCTTGAGCGTTTAGAGCAAAGTCGTGGTCCAGGCTGGACTGTAAGGAGGGCAAAATAGTGAACATGCCTGCCTTCCATTCTCCATGAATTGAGAGGAACATACTCTCTCAAAACGTCTACAGACTCACACATCAACTAAAGGACATAGAGGCCAACCTGGCCCTTACGCAGAGTGTCATATCGCTCCAGAATGGTCCTTCTTGGACAGCCAATATCTCTAAAACGGACAGGGCTGTAAGTGAGAAGGGACCAGGTTCCTTCATTACCAGGAGCCCCTTCTCTTTAGGAAGCAAAGGTTGGGGGCCGCACCAACAGGTTTACAAACCACTTATCACGGCCTCTAAGGCCAGTCTGGGGTTCACTGTGATCACCAGGCCTAGATGAGCCAAATCTTGTAAAGACGACAGTTCACTAGGTGCCAGGGAGGCAGACATACAACATCCCCTCCTGAAATAGGGCTACTAAGCCCATTAATTAACACTTCCCATGCTGGAAGAGAAAAAAAAAAAAAGTTCCTTACTATGGCATTCTCCCGAGTGGCCATAAAGTTGAACACTGGAAGGTCCCAGCTTTCCACCAGAAAGTTGCACGTGTAAGCTCTGATCTCCTACTCACCTGGATCCATTGAGTTCTGACTCAGGAAGCAAGCCTGTAAGTTGTCTGTGCCTGAAATGGGCACTGTGGACATTGAAATCAGATACTCCTCCAGCCAACACTACAGCTCTGTCAATACTGAGAGTTCCACCTCTTCTGTTGACATACGCCACCATTGTGGCATTGTCTAACACCACCTAGATGCTTTGCCCACTAAGAAGGGAATGGACCTCTACAGGGCTAGACAGATCACTGTGTCCTACAGGCAGAGAATTTCCCAGGCCTCCTGAGTGAACCAGAGTTCTTGAGCCCACTGGCCCAGGCAGTGCACATCCCAGCCCTTCAGGATTGATATCAGAGGTGACAAGCTCCCAATTTGATGTTTCCAACAGCATCCCATCAAACAGATGGCAGGCCTGCAACCACTATCTCAACTGCATCTTGATCTCCCAGAGGAGAGGATGGGTCTTGTTGATCAAGTACAAACAGGAAGACCAGAGGATTAGCAGGCACCTCTGCAGTGGGCACACGAGTGCCCTAGTGCAAGGGAACAGATTCCAAGGGCAATGATATAGACCCAAGAAACTGAAGGTAGTCCCAGGCCCGAGGAACTAAGCAAAAAAAAACCCTAAGGTGGCTCTGAAGCTTGAGGGACATCCCCGTCAAGGAAATTTTGACCCCAGAGAGAGTGGTACCGAAGCCCCAGGTACTCCAAGTCCTGGGACAGAAGCAGGCTGCTCTTGGGATAAGCTAATCCCCAACCCCAACTTGTTCTCTCAAGCATCCCCCACATGAGCAAGGGGCCGCAGGAAGGCTCTACAAGAGCTCCCATAGAGGCACTGTGGTAATTCAAATATTTTGCATCTTAATTTCCACGGACCACTAACCTTAGAGTTAGAAGGCAGGCTTAGCGAATACACCTTTAAATTTGAGTGAGAACCCCAAGAACCCACTAGTCTGACGAAGTACAGGTTCCCCTCATGGAAAAACACAACACTTCAAATGGCTGCCATTGGGAAGAACCACCAGAACGCACTGAGGAGAATTACTGACGCCTAATGGAGCAGTGGTGGATACTCAAGAACACTGAAGCTCTGAAAAAACTGCCCTTTCCTGGATCAAGATCCAAATGATGTCTCCAGGTTCTATGCACAGCCCTACAAGAGGTGTTCCTGGCACCTCTAAGCTTATCTTTCAGGAGTCTGTGGGCAAGCTTCCCCAAGGATTTTCACCATTTCACAAGGTCCACCCCAAAAAGTAAAAATACTTTAAGGGGAGTTTGCTCAGCCACAGCTGAGGCAGCATCCATTGACATAACAGCACCAGACCATCATCTGGCTACCATGAACCAGCACCAGACCATCATCTGGCTACCATGAACTTGAAGGAGATTCTTATCAAGTCTTAAAGGGTACCAGCCACCTAGGCAGTCCGCTTTAAATCTTGTAGCCAATGGACTGCGCAGCAGTAGCTGGATCCATCAGAAGGCTCAACATCAGGCCCTCACACAGTCACCTGAGATCCTAAGCCAGCAGCTACAAAGACATTCTTAAGGAGACTTCTCAGATGCAGCATCTCGTTCTATAGGGATGGACATGCACTTTGCCACAACTGGGACCAGGGCTCCCATTCCAGGGAGCCCAAAACGCTGAACCTGCTTGCCCTGGAGCTGAGAGTACAGCTGAACCAGGACCTTCAGACTCTTATGGTCCATCTCAGGGGTTTGCCCCCTAAACCTCTATGCGCTGCCACATAGATCAGGTAGAGGAATAAATGCTGCAGGATGCCAGAAACCTTGCAGGAAAAAAGGGAGAGAACCACCTGCAAACCTTGCTTGAGAGCCGACTCTGCCACATGCAGGGCAGCTATTAATTTCCTAAAGGGCATAAAGAGAACCCAGTAAAACAGGCGTATTCCAGAGATCCCAACCTTTCACCATGAAAAGTCATCCTGTCCTCCTCAGACTTATTTTCTAGTGAAAAATGATTTTCTTTTGAGCCCTTCAACCAATCCCCATATGGGATAGGATTTGGCTCCCAGAGGAGAGGTGCAGTGGCACTGCAAGGTTGAAGTGGGGGCCATGACCCCTCTAATTGTCCACAGTTCTCAGTCATACAGCACTATAGTGTGGGCCAGGGGAGATTAGCCTATCTGCATCGCTGTAGTCCAAACACCTTACCACGTGGTTGAAAGCAAACACTGGTTGATCTCAGTACTGCAACAGTGGATATACCGAGTGATGACACACTGAAAGGTTTCTCAAGTCTGTCTCCATCTGTCTGTCTGTCTGGCAAGAAAGCATTTATAACCCACATGTCTGAATTGGTCTAGCAGGATAACAAAATGACATCTGGCTCTAGGCCTCTTGTGGGGGCTCTCGATCATACCAAAAAAAATAAGCTCAGAGTCAAAATGTGGCACCCAGGGCAAAATATCTGCAGCAACAAAACCCTTAAGGCTGCAGGCTGCATCAAGCCTTGTGTAAGCACTGAATCAGCCCAAAGGAAAAAAAAAAGCAGCATGTGAAGAAAAGTCTTCCGAGGGAAAAAACCCACAAACGGAAAAAATTGCTGTGACAAGAGAACCCCGAAATAAGAATCCCTAAACCTATCAGGCCAGCCAGAGGCACCTGAGAAGGGAGGCCCCAGCTACCCGACAGGTCCAAGGCCTAGCTAGTCCCTCCAATTTAGAAATGCTTTATTGAAAAGCAACAGAGATCCAAATAGAGCCCCACTGAAGATCAACGGGGAAGAAAGAAAGATTAAAAAGGTAAAACACAAAAAGATAAAATTAAGCAGATATAGGATGGAAAGAGGGGCTTGGACCAAAACTTGCCTCCCCCTCAGGGACTCCATGGGGTCTTCCTGCGCTCTCTGGATCGAAGTATAATTAATTAGAGTTTACCTGCTAATTAGTGTTCCTGGAGGAACTCCAATCCAGTCCCAGAATTCTGGGTTGTGCACCTCTTCAGCAGCTTGGAGACTGAGCACGTCATCCTTTGATGACCTCCACGTATATATACTGCTGACACCTCCCACCAGGTCGAGTAACCTATTTACAAAGCAGACTCACAGGAGATACAAATAAGTAGTTAAAACAATATTAACTCTAAAATCTATACCTCCCCCCCCCCCCGGCTTGGAGAAAATTCCCACTCCCCCCACATGCTGAAAAGGCTTACCTGTGAGTTTTCCAGCAACAGTGTCCAGACAGAAGAGAGAAAAAGAAAGCATGGCAGACAGGCCAACCAACCCGCTCATGTTTCCGCCGCACCCTTGAGGAAAGGGGTGTCCAGATCTCCCCCAGTGGTCAATCCTCCCGGCCGAGATCGCTAGAGTGAAATCTTCCATAATACCTCTGAGGGAGGGATCCAGGACTGGACTGCAGTTCCTCCAGGAACGCTAATTAGCAGGTAAGCTCTAATTATACTTTCCTCATCGTCCCTCCAGTACAGTCCCGGAATTCTGGGATGAAACAAACAGAGCAGTACCATCAATGGGAGGGACCCACAAGACTGGCCCCTCTCCGAAACAGGCATCTCCCACCAGCTGGACATCCAGGCGATAATGCTTAGAAAAAGTATACAGGGAGGACCACATCACTGCCCTACATATTTCCGCTGGTGGCACCAGGCTAGATTCTGCCCAGGAAGCTGCCAGACCCCTCGTGGAATGTGCCTGCAGCCTTGCTGGCACGTCCTACCTTTCAACACATAAAAGCTGACGCAATAGCTTCTTTGATTCAACAGGAAATGGAGGCCTTGGTCGCTGCTTCCCCTTTAAGCAGCCCCCCACCCAAAAAAACAAAACAATCGTATCTATGGAACGGCTCTGTCCTCTTCAGATACTGCCTCAGGACTCTATGGACATCCAGAAGGTGCAAAAGTGAGTCCGCGGCCTCCTCCACCAGGCTAAGCAGCGCCGGTAGGGAGACCAGCTGCTTCACATGAAATTCTGACACCACCTTGGGTAAGAAGGAAGGGACCAGTTGTAGAACCACTTTGTCCCTGGAGAAGTGAAGAAAAGGAGGCCAGCAGGAAAGGGCTTGCAGCTCCAAAATTCTTGCCAAGCAAATCGCCACCAGAAACAGTCTTTAGCACCAGATCCTTCAGAGAGGCCCAAGCCAGAGGCTCAAAGGGCTCCCCTGTAAACATCTCCAGGGAGAATCACCACTCTATGTGGAGGGCGAAGGCGACGCACTGCTTTCAGAAACCAAACTACACCTGGATGCACTCCTAGCGAGACTCCTTGTACCCTTCCACGATAGCAGGAAATCGCTTCCAGGTGAACCCTTAGAGAACTGGCAGCTAAGCCTTTTTCAAAACAGCCTGCAAAAATGCTAAAATGTCTGAAAGGATCAAGGGAGGCCAGACGACACTGCCTCGCTGAGCGCCATTCCTCAAATATACACCACACCCTGACAAGAGAGAGAAAGTGGTGGATCTCTTCCAGGTCTTCAACATGGTTACAATCACGGAACCCGAGTAGCCCCTCTTCAGCAACCTTACCCTTTCAAGAGCCATGTCATAAGCGAGAACCGACCCACCTGAGGTATTCAGATCAGACCCTGCATCAACAGGTCTTCCCGCTCCGGAAGCTACCAAGGCCGGTTCGTGAGGAGCCGCATCATATCAGTGTACCACCGGTGCCACAGCCAATCCAGAGTGATTAAGGATGACCATCCCTTGGTGGGTTTCTATTCTCTGGATGACGCGGCCTATCAATACCCATGGAGAAAACATGTACAGGAGACCCCCCAAGGTCCAACTCTGGACCAGAGCATCCAGGCCCTCTGACATTCTCTCTCTCTTCCTGCTGAAGAAATGACTGGCCTTGGCCAAGCTCCACTTTGCCATGAGATCCATGACCAGAGTGCCTCATCTGTGCACTATCAGCAAGAAGACCTCCAGGCAGAGCTCCCACTTGCCGTGATCCACTAAAAGCGACTTAGGTAGTCTGCGGTCACGTTGTTGACTCCTGAAATGTGCACCGCCGACAATGCTTGGAGATGGGCTTCTGCCCATTCCATCAGACAACTTTCTGCCTCTTCTTCCAAAGAGGCGCTGCTGCCTGTGCCTCCTTGGCAATTGATGTAAGCCACTGTGGTCGCGTTGTCCGAGAACACCCTGACCGCTTTTCCCTGCAACCAAGGGGCGAAGCTCCGGAGCGCCAGCACCACCGCCTTCATCTCCAGCTTGCTGATGAACCAAAGGGTTTCCTGCGGGCTCCAGCGAACCTGGGCAAGGTAGCCCTTGCAGTGTGCTCCCCAACTGGACAGATATGCATTGGTGATCATGAGGCTCCAATGAGGCGTCTCGAGGGGCATTCCTTCCACCAGGTTCCTTGGATGTAGCCACCACCAGAGAGCTTTTCTGGTCTGAACCAGGCAGGGAAGCCTCACTGAGAGAGGTTGGGTCTGGTGGGACCATCGATGGAGTAGAGCCCTCTGCAACAGCCACATATGGACTCTTGCCCAAGGTACCAAATCGAGGGCTACCGCCACCATCCCGAGCACATGCATATAATGCCAGGACGAGGGCTCCTTCATCTGCAAGAACTAACGCACCAGCCGCTGCAGGTCTTGGGCCTGACGGTCTGGCAGGTACACCTTGCCCCGGGCGAGTGTCGAAATGCGCTCCCAAATAGTCAATCTCTTGGGATGGGGCCATGTTGCTCTTGGCTAGTTTGACTACCCAACCAAGAATGCTCAGAAACTCCACCACTGTGGCTGTTGCCTGCTCGCTCTCTTCTTTCAATTTTGCCCAAATCAGCCAGACATCGAAATACAGGTGTATGAGCACCCCCTCCTTTCGGAGTGCCGCTGCCATGACCACCATAATCCTGGTGAAGGTGCAGTGGCCAGACTGAATGGAAGGGCCTGAAACTGGAAATGCAAAACTGAGATACTGCTGATGGGTCGGCCAGATGGGGATGTGAAGGTATGCTGCCGTCAGGTCTTTTATTTTCAGTTTATTTAAATTTTATAATATAGAAACATGAAGGCAGAAAAAGACCATATGGCATATCCAGTCTACCGGTCCATACCAACTACTATAGTTAAGAACTCCCCCTCTCTCATCACCACTATGACTGACCTCAACTTTTCCATGTGGAAACAGGGAACCCGAAGACAGTGATTCACGTGCTCAAGGTTGAGAATGGGTCAGAAGGACCCCTCCTTTTTTGACACCACGAAGTTCGACCACAGCTATACTAGTTTCTGGGGATAGGCACTATCGCCTTTACCTGCAGTAGCTGCGACAGCGTATCTCACTGCCACGGCTTTGGCAGGGGCCCTGCAGAGAGACAGAACAAAGGCCTGACCCACCAGGTGCACAAGGTCGAGGGCATAGCCCTCCCGGATGACCTCCAGTACCCACTGGTCGGATATGATTTGGGCAGGCAAGGTAAAACTCCCTCAACTGACCTCCCACAGACAGAACCCGCACCTGAGACCCCCTCGCTTCACTGCGTTTTCTTAGGACCTGGGGAGGCAGAAGAAATGAAGCCTCTCCCGGCTCCACGAAACCCCTTCCAATAGGATACCGAGCGAGAAATCTGAAACCCCCTAAACCTCTGTGGTTACATCCGTGCTGGATGAGTACTGCAAGCTTGTTTCTGTTTATCCTATGGAAGGCAACCATTCACTCAGACTCCCGAAGGTCCTTCACCAGTTTGTCCACATCCTCTCAAAACAGCAGCTTCCCTTTAAAAAGAAGCCTGCTTAGACGGGCCTTAGAGGAATTGTCAGCCACCCAATTTCAGAGCTAGAGATAGCAGCAAGCTGCCACCATAGAGGCTATGCTCTTAGAGAGGCCACTAATAAGATCATAGTGGGTGTCTGTGAGGTAGGCCGCCCCTGACTCAAGACGTGCTACTTCACCTGACGAATCCTCTGCCAGGTCCCTTGGCTGCTGGAGCCATTGGGCCCAGCGGAGAAGGCCCTAGCTACCCAGACCCCACAGACAGATGCCTGAAGCACAAGTTCGTCAATATCAAAAGGTTTGTTTCAGCAACGTGTCCAACTTTGTTCTGAAGAGTCCTTAAGGGCCGTGCTGCCTTCCATTGGGACTGTTGTCTTTTTGGTCACCACCAATACTGCCACATTAGGGACTGGCAGCTTCTCTCAGTGAAAAACATGAACAATCCATGCCTGCTTCTCCTGTTCCATAATCTCACCTTCTTCCACCTCTTCCGGGACATCCAGAATCATATCTAGGTCCATTCCTTCCAGGACTTCAGACTGAGGCGACTGGTCTCCCAAGCCTCTCTCCCTCTTGGGCGCTTAAGTGCACGAGCCCCTCCCATAGGGGCCAGGCTAGACTCTTGCTGGTGCAGGCAATACGAATTATGGGTGCGGCTTGCTCCTGTGAGGTGGAGGGCCTAGGGGATGGTTGGGGGATCAGTCTACGTTTCCAGCAAGGGAGAGTGCGAAGCTGACGCATCCCCCTCCAGGTCTGGAGAGTTCTCTAAAACTTGGGAAGGGAGGAACCCCTCTCCAGATCTCTGGTGGCCTGCAACTCCTGTTCGACTGACGCTGCCTCCTGAGCACAGCGGCGGCAAATGTCTGCTTCTGACACCGTCCCCCTTCGGGTACCACAGATCAGGCACTAAGGGTGCCCCAGCATAATGTCCTCCTCAGGAATTCCTTCACTAGAAATCCCTGGGGGCCTAGAAGTAAGGGGGAAGGAGACCCCCCCAAAAGCACCAAGACTAAAACCAAAACCGCTATTCCCTTTTCTTTCTTTTAAACTCAAAATCAGGGTTGTCAGATGGGGAAAAAAACCTTAACTAAAGCTCCACGGCCCAAACCCTGAGTGAGGGAGAGGTCCCACGATTCCCTGGAAAAAGAAAAAAAAGGTGCGAATACAATCCCAGAACCTTACCGACATTTGCTGCAGTTCCTGTTGCACGCTCGCTAGGCCGCTCCTACCACGTGGTTGGACTGCGGCGTGCAGAGAAGAAACCAGGTGCAGTCGAGATCTGCCGCAGCCCTGCGCAGCAGACAGAGGGTTTCAGCGATGGGGCGGTATCAGCGCGCTGCAGCAAGCAATCAGTCTTCCTCCTCCAGGTAAAAAATGAAGATGCTGCACTGTTCTGCCGGTCCCACGCTCAGCCGCAAAGGAGGGCTTCGGCAACGGGGCGGGCCTGGTGTGCTGTCTGATGACCCTCTCCTCGACCACTGACACTGCTGCCTTCAACTCTTGGCTCCTCATCCGCTGCACAGGTTTTTGAGCAGACTGTCTTAACAGGAGCCTGCCACCTCCCTGAATGCTCCATTGTGGGGAGAGAAGGGGAGGGAGAGCGAGATGAATCTCCTGGGTGTTCGACCGTCCCTTGAGACAAGGATGGGTAGGTTCTACTGGGAACTAAAAGAAATGAATAAATCCAAAACAAAACCAGAATTAAAATTGAACTTCTAACTCTTAGTTGTTTCTCCAGTGAGCCCAGAATTCTGGCTCACTGCTACCCCAACTGCTTGGAGACTGAGCATACTGGGGCTGGTGGGAGGTGCCAGCAGTATATATACGTGTAGTTCATCAAAAGGATGATGTGCTCAATCTCCAAGCTGCTGGAAGAGGTGCACAACCCAGAATTCTGGGACTAGACTAGAGGGACAATAAGGAACATGTGTTAAAAGATGCACCTATCCCCCTTGGGTACTGCACAGATCCAGATACCCCCTCACCTTCAACCTGGTCTAAAGCACACTACAGGAATAGGGAGATATAATCTACATGCAAGGAGAAGCAACTGAATCAAGCTCCCCTGGATAGGTATATCAAAACAGTGAAAGGGGCATCACTAAGTCCCATGCCAAGAGGAAACACTCCACACCCCTCCCCCTCTGCCATGATCCAGAAGCACAATACTCCAGCTTGATGAATAGCTGGCAACTGGACCAGGTGGTCTGCCAAGCTTGAGCAGTGTGGAAATATCACTGTAAGCACTGCCGCCCCCCCCCCCCCCACGCATTTCCAGGGTGCAATAGTTATCTAATAAATGTTTTGAGAAGCTGCCACTAGAAGTATCTGGGAGGATTTCAGAGAATTGAAACTGACTGGCTTTGAAGGTGATCATAGAGAGAACTATCCTCTTGGTGACATTTGCCTTGGACCAAGATGGAATAATGTTTTGCATTTATGCATTCGCTATGACAGTTTTTGGGTTCTAATGTTTATTATGCCCTCATTTTTCTCAAGCTTAGCCTAAAACGAAGGAAGGATTTTTGGGGTTATGCTCAAGGGTTCTTATACTCTGTGCTAGCTTTTAACATTATAAAACAGCAACAAGAAAATTTAAGTAAAGTGGTAAAAATTTTGTTTTTTCTTTGATCCCAAACATTTGTATTTTTGTCTGATAGAGCCCCTTTCAGTAAGGGTGTTGAAAGATTCAGAGAATTCTCCAGATGTAAAATAAAGGCAGAATGAATTTACATTCACAGTGATGTTGTTTAAATCCCTTTGCCGATTCCTTTTGCTGCTATTTCCTTTTTCATATTCATGGCTAAAATTCCTTTTGGACCTCAATTTAATTTTGTGGATTAATTTAGAAGAGGATCATTATTAGCATTCTTGTGAAAGTGTACCATTTCATTTTTTATTCTGTTTTTTCCCATCATTCAAGTTTATCATCTTCATGAGGAACTAACTAGCTAAACTAAAAAGTAGACAAAGCGATGGGGCCAGATGGGATACATCCGAGTATTGAAGGAACTTGGGGAAGTTCTAGGGGCTCCACTGTCTGACCTTTTCAATGCTTCTCTAGAGTCAGGAGTGGTCCCAGAGGATTGGAGAAAGGTGCATGTGGTCCATTTAAACAAAAACAGAAGTAAGAATGAAGTTGAGAATTACAGACCAGTTAAGTCTGACCTCTGGTGAGTAAATTAACGGAAAGGCTGCTGAAACACAGGATAGTGAGGTTTATGGAGTCCAATGGATTGCAGGATCCGAGGCAGCATAGTTTTAGTAGAGGCAGGTCAGACAAATCTGATCAATTTCTTTGACAGAGCAACCAAAGAGTTGAACCAAGGAAGAGCCTTAGATGTGGTGTACTTAAGATTTCAGTAAAGCCTTTGACGCTGCTCCACACAGGCGACTTATAAATAAATTGAGCACCCTATGGATGGACCCCAAAGTGACTGACCGAGTTAGATATTGGTTGAGTAAGAGACAACAAAGGGTACAGGTAAATGGAGCTCACTCTGAGGAGAAGGATGTTACCAGTGGTGTGTCGCAGGGATTTGTCCTTAGCCTGATTCAGTTGATATAGTGTATCTCGATTTTCAGACAGCTTTTGAAAAAAATCCCTCTTGAGAGGCTCATGAGGGAATTAAAAAGCCATGGGATAAGAGGCAATGTACTACTGTGAATCAGGAACTGGTTTGAAAGATAGAAAACAGAGTAAGGGTAAATGGCCAATTTTCTCGATGGAGAAAGGTAAATGGTGGTGTACCCAGGGATCTGTGCTGGGCCCGCTGCTTTTTAATGTATTTACAAATGACCCTGTAAATGGGACCAACATGTGAGGTGATTGAATTTACAGAGGACACTAAATTATTCAAAGATGTTAAAACACAAGGAGGATAGTAAAAAATTGCAAGAGGACCTTGATAAGTTGGGAGACTGGGTGTCTAAATGGCAGGTGACACAATGTGGACAAGTGCAACGTTATGGACTTCTGGAAGAACAACCCCAACTACAGTTACACAATGCAAGGTTCCACATTAGGAATCATTACCCAGGAAAAGGATTTAGGTGTCATCGTGGATAAATTGAAACCCTCTGCCCAATGTGCAGCAACGGCCAAGAAAGCAAATAGAATGCTAGGAATCAAAGAAAGGAATGGAGAATAAAACAAAGGATAAAATAATGCTTCTGTATCGCTCTATAGTGCGACCACACCTTAAATATTGTCTGCAATTCTGGTCACTATCTCTTAAAAAAGATGCAGCAGAATTAGAAAAGGTACAGAGAAGAGTGACCAAAATGGTAAAGGGGATGAAAGGGCATCCCTACAAGGATATGCTTAAATGTTTAGGACTCTTCAACTTGGAAAAGAGACAGCTGAGGGGAGATATGATAGAAGGTCTATAAAATAATGAATGGAGTGGAAAGAGTAAATGTAGATTGGTTGTTTTCACCTTCAAAATGTAGAAAGACTAGGGGATACACAATAAAGCTATTTTTTATCGGAGAAAATATTTTTTTTCATTCGACGCGTAATCAAACTCTGGACTTCATTACCAGATGTAGTAAAAACTGTTAGTGTAGCTGGATTTAAGAGGTTTGTACAAGTTTCTGAAGGAAAGGTTCATAAGCCATTATTAAAGAGGACAGGGAAATCTACTGCTTACCCACTGGACAAACAGCATAGTATTTGTGTACTTGTGACCTGGATTGATCGCTGTTGGAAACAGGATACTGGGCTTGATGGACCCTTGGTCTGACCCAGTATGGCATATCTTATGTTCTTCTCATGCTCTTAACGTTTTTGTTAGAGATACTGCAGAAGGGCTGTCGGGTAAAATTTCCCTCTTTGAAGATGATACCAAAATCTGAAATAGAGTAGACACCCAGGAAGCAGTCGATAACACGAGGAGGGATCTAGCAAAAATTTAAGAATGGTCAAGAATATGGCAGCTGAGATTCAACGCTAACAAATGCAGAGCTATGCATTTGGGCTACAAAAATCCGAGGGAGAGGTACAGTATAGGGGTGAAATACTTCTGTCCACGATGGAGGAGCTGGATCGGGGTGTGATTGTTTGTGATGATCTTAAGATGGCTAAACAGGTAGAAAAGGTGACAGCAAAAATCAGGATGCTTGGATGCATAGGGAGAGAAATGGCCAGCAGGAAGGAGGTGGTGATAATGTCTCTGTAGAAGTCTTTGGTGAGACATCATTTGGAGTGTTGTTCCGGAGACCATACCTTCAAAAGGATATAAACAGGTTGAAGTAGGTGCAGAGGGTGGCTACCAAAATGGTCAGTGGGCTTCAACATAAGGCATATGGGGACAGACTTAAAGATCTCAATATACATACTTTGGAGGAAAGGAGGGAGAGGAGATATGCCACAGAGGTATTAAAAAACATCTCTATTATAAACGCACAGGAGTATAGTCTCTTTCAGTTGAAGGATAGCTCTGCAACAAGGGGGCATGGGATGGGGATGAAGATGAAAGGGGATAGATTCAGGAGTAATGTGGAAACATTTCTCTACAGAAAGAGTAGTAGATGCATGGAATAGTCTCTCCGTGAAGTAGTAGAGACAAGGACAGTATCTAAACTCAAGAAAGCATAGGAACAAGACAGAAGATCTCTAAAAGGAAAATTAGTAGCTGGTATGGATCGGCAGACTGGAAATGCCATATGGTCTTTTTCTGCCTTCATGTTTCTATATATGTATATTATAAAGTTTAAATAAATTGAAAATAAAAGAAGATAGACAAGTCAGAAATAAGTAGTATGTTCCTTATTAGAAAAAAAAAAAAAGAGAGAAGATGGCATTCAAAACATTCCTTGGCCACACTAAGAACATCAAAGTACAGAAAGTGTGCTCCGCTAATAAAAGAATGTTGACACATTACCTAAGAAATATATATGTTGGCATGTATGAATAGACTATTAACAAACCACAATGCATGGAAGCAATGATACTTTAAGTTTCTTTGCAATGCAACTAATAAAGATTAAGGTATATATGCTCCTTTTGTGCCTATGTAACACACATTTAATAAAATTTGCATTCCACAAGAATACGAATCCAAACGTTTTATTCTTATGAAAATGGAAATGTAAAGGAGAAAAAAAAGGAGTTATTTGAGTAATCAACTACATTTTGTGAAACTAATTAACCACAAGTAAGAGCAAACTATATAAAGGCTAGATTTGCAAAATAAATATGACAATTTTCTAAATCTTACAGGCAATTCAATCCTGAAGAAATACCAAACAGCACAAATAGTCAAGTATCTACAGATAATTTTGCCCATGGCATCATTTCTCACCCTTCAAAAAAGATGAGTCAGCTAGAAAGGGTGGGAGGAGAGGAAAACAAGTCAACATTGTCTCAAAAATGAAACCTGTGCATAGTACAACATTTGTACATAGTACATAATTTTGCACAGTAATTTCACAGCCTCTTCACTGGAAAGGAAGGGTGGGATGAGGGAAGTCATACAAGGAGGGGGAGTACAGACTCAGAAGGAAATATTTCTTCACAGAAAGTGTGGTGACTGCATCGTACAACCTCCCAGTGGAGGTGCGGAAGACAAGTATAGTATCTGAATTCAAAAGAGCATAAGGAAGCACAGCATCTCTCTGATGAACAGGCATCTACAAAAAAAAGAGACACTCTAGATACCATAGTTTTCATACAAGACAAAAACAAAACCCTAAATAAAAACAAAAAGACAACACATTTCATGACAAATACTAATTAAACTCTATACTTCCATATCACCACAGTCAAGATAGCTAACCTTGCCTCCAAATGCCCAAAAGGTAATTTTTTATTTAAGCTGAATTTCAAACCCATCTTTAAATGCATGCTGCAGTTGCACTGGTTACAATGGTACCAACTCAGCGGCAACTATATGCTTGAATAACTCTTTCACTGTAAACAATTTATTTAACCAAGAATCAGAAATCACCTATGTACAAACAAGTGACCAGGTAAGCCACTGACATGCTAGTGTTGCTAATAGATGTTCTGCTACTCAGAGCTCACTTTTGTTAAATTCAGAGGCATTCCTGATCTATATCTCCCCAAAACAGTAATTACCAAACCACTGCTTTACAAAATGAGCAGTTAAAGACCAAAGAAAAGTCAAATCATTAAAGAGTATATGCATGTGCTTCTTTCCTTCTGTGTGGATTCTGTTTGATAGCATCATAGTCCCTGAACAAATACCACCTGTTTTGATGATGTGATCTACTGGTATGTCAAGATAGCGCATAATTTTAAAGTTTGACATCAGTTACCAACTTTACTTTGTACAGCAAACCAATTTTTTAGAACAGTACACATGAATCATATCTGAATTTAGTGCCCGTACTGACAAAATATCTACAACCTGACAGGGATTCTCTTCACCAAAGCAATAAAATGAGATAGCTATCACTGCAGCCAGAGACGGATTTGACAGACAATATGCTGCAAAAGCTTAAGTAAGGTCGAGATCTCATTCAATGCAATGCCCCAGAGATCCCGGCACTCGGAACCTTCTTCTGTATTTGAAACAAACTATTGGAAAACACTAAAAGGTGACGTGCTATGAGCGAGTGACGTCCAAGGCCCAGCTAATTAAACAGGCGGCTACAGGAAACAGGAGCCTCTTTTTCCCGGTCTGGCCCTCCCGGTGCGTTGTACTTCACCTTCACTGTGCCATATCTTTCTCGCAAGCATCAAATAAAAAAGTAACTGAATCTGGATGCTCAGGCTCCCTCATTAAGAGTTGCATAAACACCGGCAAGGCCTTGAGGCGCTGCGCCCCGAAGTATAACCCTCACTCACTCCGGTCACTACTTACTGGAAAGGCCCGTATACGCATCTTGGTGTCCCTTCTGCTGCCCGTGCCTTTGCTGAGGTTCGACATGATCAGCGGCTTTGGAGGGGGGACAGGGAGGAAGAGGAGGCCGTGTACGACTCTGCGCGTCCTTTGTCGCGAGCAAAAGAGAAAACGTTGACTTAATTTACATAAAAACTAAAAGGGGGAAAATGAATGAGGAAACTGGAGGTAACTTGAATACTGGGGAAGAGGAGGCGAAGCGGTAGAGAAACCGTCCCGGTTTGTTTTTGTGGAGCAGGGGGGGGGGGGAGGGCTTCAGAGGCCCCGGCCCGACCTTCAGTCTTCTCTCACCAGCCCCCTCTCGCTCGCCGCGCACCTCCTGGTGTACCGCCTTCCCCCTCTCTCTCGCCTTCCTTCCGCCGAACAGAGCGTGCGGCACCCAGGCGCTGCGCGAAGCAAGCGCGGATCCCCTCCCCGCCTGCTCCCTTGTACTCGTCGGAGTCGGCAATCACTGTTCTCCGCGATGGCGGACAAACAGCTCTTACTGCGCAGACGCACAAAGGGGGGCGAGGGGGGGGGGAGCCGCATCTACTCTCGCGAGATTTCCAAGCGGTCGGGTCTCTTACTACGTCACCAGTGGCCCTGGGCGCAGTCGTATTTCATTTTCGACTGACGCCGGAACTTGGAGGTTCTGACTTCTGACGGAAACGAGATGGGGGGTTACTGGATTTTGCTGATGTCGGGGAGCTGTGATTCTCAAGGAGGGGGTTGTATTTTGTCCCCGTTATAAGATCTTATTTTTATGATTCGATGAGAGAAAATAGTGAACTTCTTTTGGCTTTTGAAGAGTACTGGTGAAGGGCAAGGTGAAGTGGTTCGGTATTTGCACAGGCCAACGTCCTGCATGTCTGACTGCTGCTGGTGCGGTCTAGTCTGTTGTACTGTTGGTAGGACTCGGCAGTCTAAATAGCGGGGCACTAGCATATTCTGCATATTTAGACAAACAAAACGTGGCTGTGACTGTCCATTCTTCACAACGGAGACCTGCGGTCAAAGTCCAGCCTTTTCTGCTTATAGAGCCTAAGTTGTGTTCTCGCACAGGACGATTAATATTCAGAAGGGTTTATACAAACATAAATTGCAGAAGAGTTGGTAAAAACATATAAACCTTTTATCCATGAATTTTCAACAGCACTATAAATGATAGTACAAAATTATTATAGGCCACCCTGACGCTATCCTGATAGTGCCAGGATGGAGTAAGGGCGGAGCATGGGCGTTCTAGGGATAGCTAGCTATATTAAGCCACTATCTTTATAGCGATAAACGGTTCAATACAAAAAAGTGCATAGACTTTGCACATAGGTTAGCTTGGCTTTAGTATACTATTTTGTGTGCTACCAGTGCAATAACTAGTTTTGTACATGAGCTAACACTATGCAAAGCCTTGAGCAGATAACTGTGCGTTTATATCTATTTAAATGGATGACAATTAAACAATTAGCAATGTTGTGCAGAAGGCTGAGCTTAACACGAGGATTTTAACGTGTTGTTTGAGGTGTAAAGGATCAGTGCTGGTGAGGAATTAATGCCTGTTTCTTGAGCATACAGCACCCACAACTTTATTCTGGCTTTTCTGAAGGTAATAGTGAGATTGTAGAGCAGGTGTATTGAAACAGTGTTATATGCATGCGCTGGAATGCTACCTGGGGCATAAACCTCAATATTCTGAGCAGATCTGCATAGAATAATATCGTTGTGAGCTAGATTCCTGTACAAATGCCAAACATTTTTTTTCTGCGCAAGATATAGGTGCTGTTGGGTAGACCTCTGTGCATATGCATCTAGCTAGCTGTTTTTGTTTGGCACACAGACTTTGGCGCACAGCTTTTTTGAATGCTGTTTGGTTACAGCATCTGTGAGCGAAACCTCTGTGTTAAACTTGTGTTAGGAAGTGCTCTGCTATAGTTCTAGCACTGGGTGCTAGTGCATGGTTTCTGCATCAAGCTGAAATCTAGGTTGGGGAAAAAGGCTGTTTTAAATATATCTATTATAGCTACATGGCTCATAGCCGAATACTCCTGGCTATCCATATAAAGCAGCATGCGTCGCGGTATGGGATCATTTTAAAAGCCTTAGATGTAATTTGGATGTCTGAAAATTTGCAGGTGGACATACAAATCATGGAGACATCCTGGAGCTATTTCACAAATGGCTTTTACAGATGTCTTCAATTTGGGGATGTCCGATTAGGCAGGGGACATGGTGGAAGCATGTCTGGGGCACTAATGGATTTGGATGTCCCTTCTCGATTTCAGAAATATCAGGGACATCTGCGATCCTGTCCATGTTTAGATCTGCTCCAGGCACGAATAAGTATCAGGAAAGTGCTTGTTTTGGTATAGAGAAGATGGGGAGTTAAGTGACTTGCCCAAGATCACAAGTAGCAGTAGTAGGATTTGAATCCTGGCCGCCCTGGTCCTGGCCCACTATTCTAGCCATCAGGCTATTAGACATTGCTGTTCTGAAATACTTTTACAGGGACATCTATGTAGATGCCCATGTTTGTGAAATCATGCCTAAACTTGGACGTGCCTGCTTCCCCCCCCCCCCCCTCCTCCACTGGCCAAATATGTTTCTTGTGGAACTGGGTAAATTGGCAGCTCTGCATGACACCAACTTAATCAGTACCAGCAAATGTGAATTTTGTTTATTATGATTTGTTCGGAGGGAGGGCTTTATTGAGAATCCTTTTATATTTGTATAATAAGCTGTTCTATTGTATATTGATGGACTATTGCTGAATGTTAATCTCATCAGTTTGTTTTAAAGAATGCAATTTTATAAATCTAATAAAATGGTTTATTGGTGAAGAACATCTGACTAACTTTGTAATTTAAAATATTTACTAAGAATGCATCACGCAGTATAGCCATCCCATTATAAACATGTGAGGCATAATGCAGTGATGCAGGTATAGGCTGTTTCACTTTCTCAGCCAAGTATGTTGGAAACTTAGCGGCCCTTTTACTAAAGTGCACTGTGCAGTTAACACAGTTGTAGCATGTGGTAACTGTGGAGTGGAGGAGTAGCCTAATGGTTAGAGCACTGACTTGGGAACCAAGAGATCAGGGTTCAGTTCCCACTAGCTCTCCTTATGGCCTTGGGCAAGTCACTTAACCCTCCATTACCTCAGAAATATCCAAGTTATCATTGTCCCTGTTTAATGTACAATACCAAGTTTACGTTACAATGTAACCCACTTGGACTTAAATGATAAAGCGGTATAAAAAAAACCTGTTAAAATAAAAACATAAAACTGTTAACACATGGTAATTGTCATGCCAGTGTGGTAATTTCCACGGTAACTGCACATCGCATGATGGGGCAGGGACTCAATAGACAGAAAAAGAGCGAGTGTGGAGAGCGTTAGCGCAGGGGCCATTGTTGCCTGCTGTCAGGGTTTTAGTGACTCATATATCAGCTCTTCTTGGTGACTGGGCAAGATGGGGGCATTCTCAGGCGGCGTAGATAGCGCAGGCGCTTTGTGGTCTGTACACAATGCAGGTAGTGTACGTGCATTAATGCCACCTCAATGGGTGGCATTGGTTGCACCTGCAGCCAATTTGCCATGTTGAAGTACATTAACTACAGGGGTCATGAATGTACCCATGTGCAATTAGCCTGAAGCCCCACATGTACATTACCAGCAAAGGACTTAGTTAATATGCCCCATAACCATAACTTTTTTTTGTATAATTTTGATTATTACACCATAATATTGTATTTTTTTTATTCATTTAAAAGGCTTATATACAGGGCCGGCCGTCCACTAGGCAAGCTAGGCTGCTGGCCCGGGTGGGCAGTGGCAACAGCACACATGACCTGCCACCCCAGCTGCCACAGATTCCATCTCGGGCTGCTGCTTTTGGAAAATTTGCCACTGCCCGTCTCCCCCTCCTGAGATGGAATCAGCAGCAGCTGGGAAGGGGGGTGTGGCAAGTCCGGAATTTCTGCTTAAAGCAGCAGAAACCCTTGGTCCTGCCCTGCTTAGAAACCGTCTTATTGGCATAAGTCATCCAGAGCGGTTTACATAAATAAAATGCAATAATCATAAATACATAAATCATGAGAATGTATAAGCAAATTTTAAAATAAAACACAAAATAAACTTTAAATAATTATCGAACAACAAAGAGACTTTCTGGCCAGGACCAAAACCCAATATGTTACTTGATTCAAGAACCCTTCACCCTAATCTTACCTACCCAAAAATAACCCCAGCCACAACCTAACCAAGATATAACTGTCAAACAGAAAATAACCATATCTTCAGATTTTTCTGAAACGTTGCATAATCCTATTCCATCTGCAGTCCTACTGACAAGTTATTTCAAATAAAAAGGCACAACAATAGAAAAAGCCCCTTTCCAGGTCTCCACTCTCTTAGCCTGTTTCACTATTGGAATAACAACTTGATCCTGCTGATTTGAACATAAAGATCTACATGGATTATACTACAATTTATTCCATAAATTGCCATTGGGTAATTGCATTGAAGCATGCTAAACAACTGACGAAACAAAATGCATCCATAGCTGGAATTCATTTGAAATGATTACAAAAGAACAACTTGAAGAGATCATATCTAATCTTAACACTACAACTTCTCCACTGTCTCAAATGAACACACTACTCTTGTACTAAAGTATTTTCACTGGCTCCCAATCATACTTAGAATAAAAAAAATAAAATAATAGTTTGCATCTTCAGAATCCTACATTACCAAACAGCAACAAGCCTTCAAGACCTAATACATAAAGCACCTGACACTAAAACAAGAAGACACATGAACCAGTACCTTCTCTCCATCCCACTCTTAAGCACAAAAAGCAGTCAACAAACCTACTACTACTATGAACATTTGTATAGCACTACAAGGCGTACACAGTGCTACACAGACCCATGCAAAAGATGGTCCCTGGTTATCGGAGCTTACAATCTAATAGAGATGGACAACATGGTAGCTGTGGACATGGGATACAGCTAGGGGGAATGGTAAGGAAACACAAAGGACATCGGGTGAGTTAAGATCTGAAAGCGGCAAGCGAAGAGGTGAGTTTTCAGCCTGGATTTGAAAAGAGTCAGAGAAGGTGCCCAACGTACAGACTCGGGTAGTTTTGTTCCAGGCATAAGGAGCAGCAGGGTGAAAGGAGTGAAGTCTGGAGTTAGCAGTAGAAGAGAAGAGCACAGATAGAAGCAATTTGCCAGAAGAGCGGAGTTCCCAAGGAGGGATGTAGAGGGAGATAAGAGAGGAAAGGTAGTGAGGAGCTGCAGAGTGAATACACTTATAGGACAGCAGAAGTTTGAACTGGATGCAGAAATGGATAGGAAGCCAATAAAGAAACTTGAGAAGAGGGGTAATATGGCGGAAGATCAGCTGCGCAGCAAAGTATTGAACAGATTGAAAGGGAGAGAGATGATTCAGTAGGTTCGAATAAAGTGAATGCTCTATCTGGAACTCTCTCCCAGATGATCTCTGATCTTGTAAAACTGTCTGAACTAAGAGACTCAAAACATATCTGTTCATAGAATACTTTGGGAAAGACACTAAGTATTTACTACACATCTTGTCAAATGTCACAGTATTTGTAACAGTTATGCTTGGGATACTAACACTAGTTTGTTGAAGTAGCCAATTGTACCCTGCCCCTGTTCCATGTAAGTTTAAAATTAAAATTCTAGCGGCACGGTGCGAAATAGCTTGGAAGTGGAAGCAGGGGGGTCATCTGGAGCTTCAGCATTGGGTAACCCGATTACATAAAGCATTGCATATGGAACGCTTGACCGCTATCAGGAAAAATCAAGGGGAGCGCTTCGATCGTCAATGGCGACCGCTGTTGGAGCACTTGGCAGCCTCAGGAAAACGCTGAGCTCTAGTGGGGGCGACTTGGAGGGAATTAGGGGAAATAGTAATCTATTGGTGTAAGAAGCTCTTTGGGAATGGTGGGGGGAGGGGGGGTGAAAGGGGGGCTAAACCTGGGGAGGGGGGAAATGTATATCTTATATCCTTGTACCGCTGTGTGCTAAATTGCGGGAGGTGAGGGGTGGAGGTTCTGTTTTATGATTATTCTTATGTATTTGGATATGTTATAAGTATGGCTATGTTTGCTTTGGAAAATTAATAAATATTAAGTTTAAAAAAAAAAAAATTAAATTTCATGTTAATTGTAAACTGCTTCGATTTGATGATAAAGCAGTATATGAAATGAATTAAATAAATAAAGCCAGGTAAGCCCATGTAATAACTGAAAAGCCACCATCTTTACATCAGGATAGAGACTGATAGGTGAGCCTTCAGACCATAGTTGGTAAAATTATCACTTCTGGTTTTGTTATAAAACATTTTGTCTGCAATTTATTTATTTTAGTGCCATCTAGTCAGTGCTGACTCCTGGTGACCCAGCTGCCACTGGGTTTTTTTTGGCAATGTATCACTGGCAGTAGATTGCCAGGTCTTTTCTTCCAAGGCAGTGGAGGGTAAAGTGACTTGCCCAAGGTCACAAGGCATGCCAGTGGGAACCCTTGATCTTCTGGGTACTAGGCTACTCCTCCACTCTATTTATTTTCCTATTTTTCTATACCACTTTATCTAGAAATCAAAGTGCTTTACATATAACAGTGTTAACATAATTTGTTATATGGAACTTTGAGCTGGAGGCTCATAACGATTAAGTATATTTACAGATCTACAAAGAACATGTTACATAAATATAAATGTATAATATATGTCTGGGATTCTTGAAATGTATGTTTCTTTCAGAAGTTTGTGCTTAGTCTTTGAAGTGCTCTGTGAATAGTTGGGTCTTTAGCGCTCTATGGAATGTTGTGAATTCAGCGATTCTTAGGGGTATGCTTACTAAACAGCGATATCGGCTTCTGTGCGATATCGGAACCGCGGCCCCATTGAATTCATGTTCATGGGGCCGCAGTTCTGATATCGCACGGAAGCCGCTACTGCTGTTTAGTAAACATACCCCTAAGTATCGCTGAATTCACAACATTCCGTAGAGCGCTAAAGGGCGTTCCTGAGGTCTGACGTGTTCGTTGAGATTGCTTTTTATTATTTCCGATGGCAGGGCTAGCTTGTTTTGTGTGCATCTTTGGTTCTGTGCTTGGTGACCCATGAAGGATGGATTTCAAGTAAATTGATGATAAATTGTGTATGATTTTGATTATGCTTAGTAGGGTTTTCTGTATGATACGGCTTATTAGTGGCAGCCAATGTAGTTGTTTCAGTATTGGCATAATGTGGTCAGCTTTTAATACTCCCTCTGTAATTCAGTTTTTTAAATTATAAAAGTTTCTAATTCGGATTGCTTGTGTTATACAAGTACCACATTTGGACCTCTCATAGTACTGAACAGGATCTAGCTGCATATATTTTTTTTTTGTGAGGGGGGGAGGTTTCATAACTGTATATATCGAGGCTTGATAAATCCCGGGTAGCAGGTTACCATGGCAACTATAAATTGAACTCTTATGCCCGGGATTTCACTTGCCCCCTCCCTGAGTCATCATCCGATTATATCTTAGAATTCTAGCCACACTGTTTGCTGCTTTACCATGATCGGCTTTGCATGTAGCTAGAACTGTGCAGTGGAGGAAGTTGCTGATCTTGCAGTTCAAGTCTCATGAGATCAGCAAACTTCCTGCATCGCGTGGCTCGAGCTACATGCAGAGAGATCGCATTGTAGCAGCAAACAGTGTGGCAGAAATAGTAAGATACTTTGGGTGATGGCTGGTGGAGGGGGGCAAGTAGAGAGAGACAGACAAATTGGGATGATGTTGGGGGGGCTGAGAGAGTGACTGGGGTGATGGGGGCTGTGAGAGAGACAGACGGGTGATGGCTGGAGGGAGCAGGGCTATGTGTAACAGTGGTTAGCTGGGGAGGGCTATATGAGAGAGAGAGTGTTTGATGTCGGGGTACAGTGGGCTATGGGAGATTTTTTGTTTGCTTTTTTTTTTCATTTTACATATTACCAGGCCATAGTGACATGTGACACAAAAAGAAGTTGCCTTGGATACAGCTATAAGGATCACCAATATGCTGCTGACGTTTTCATAGGCGTTGGTGGGAGGGAGAGAAGGAGAAAGGTGACTGCCTTCTGTTGGCAGTGTTTAATTGCGCGTTAAGGGCCTGATTTCTTAACTTTTCATTTCCTGTAGAAAAATAGTAAATCTAGGCCCTTAAAGGAGCTGCAATACATCTTTTGGGGAATGGGCAGGGGGGCGCTGTGACGGAGGTCTTGGCAGCCGGCTCCTAGATTCCAAGAAAAGTTTGTCAAGGCCTGGTATATATGGCATAATGTGAGTGTGTGATAGATAGATAGATAGTAATTCTATAATACTTTTCTATAAAGGTCTTATAGTTGTATGCATATGAACCCCTAATATTGGCACAGTGCTGAAATATGGTCATATCAGGTTGATGATCAGTGTGTTAAAATGTGAAGTAAAGATTAACATTTTATGTTTTATTTAACATAAGCATTGCTGGTAAGCCATTAGTTTTGTATATGTTTTGCATTGTTCTCTATATTGACTCTGTGCAAGGATTGCTTGTGTCCATTTTGGTTTTCTTTTGGGTTCACCTACTTGCTGGAGCGTTGTCTTGTTTCATTTTGATTTGTAAGGGACATCTCTGTTCCCAGTAACATCTTTTAGTGTCCTATAGATCTAACAGGTTTCCTGGGGTTAGGATCATATGTTTTGCCAGCAGGTTTGATGTAGGGTGTCTGCATATAGATCAGCTCACTTTCCCCAGTGCTCTCCGGTAGCTTAAATGGCAGTCAGCCAGGTCCCTAGTTCAAGCTATTGGCAATTTTTAGGCTACCTATCTGATTTCCCTCAAAGTCGGAGAGGGCTTGAGGCCCTCTCAGAAGGGACTGCTCATTCAGGAGCTGGTTCTGATGGGCGGCCCATCTCGTTTTCGCCTTTTGACTTGGTCCTTGAAAGATCATGCTTGAGGTGACAGGGATATGCAGAGGAGGTAATTATGACTTTGTTACAGGCGCAAAAGAAATCTAGCTCCTTGGTATATGCCAGTCTGGAGGGTCTTTGAATCTGTGTCTGTGGAGTGTACGAACTCACCGTTTTGGGTTCAGGCATGCACATACTATCCTTTTTTAGGAGGGTCTCAAAAATGGTTGGCATTTGGCTCCTTGAAGGTTTAAGTGATAGTGCTGCTCTGTTTTTGAAGGGTATCTCAAAGAAGCACCATTGGTGGGGTGTTTCCTGAAAGGAGTTTCACATTTTAGGCCTCCAGTGCATTTGGCATTTACTGCTTGGAACGCAAATTTTGGTTCTATGTGCTCTAGGTTCTTCTCCTTTTGAACAGTTGAAGAAGGGACAGTTCCTTCCTTTCAGCTGAAGATAGTGTTGGCCTTTCATGTCAGTCAGGTAATGGTGTTGCTGTCCTTTAGGCAGGAAGATTGTGGAAAGGAGTTCAATTTCCTCCTCTTCCTCTCCCAAGATGGACAGGTCTCAGCTGAGGTGCCAGCCAAAGACCTTCACTTGGTTTGCAGTTTGGCGTGCTGTGAGTGCTTGTGTGCATCAGTGATGCTGAGGGCTAAGCTATCGGTAGTTTAACTACTGGCAGAGTCTCCCCAAGATGGATAGATCTCAGCTGAGGTACCAGACCAAGACAAACCACCCATCTGAGCAGCAGCAGAATGGGACAGTGTTGGCGGCGGAGGATGACATTTCTGTGACAACGGCAACAACACTAAATTTAAACTGCATGAAGGAAAGGCCTGGCAATCTACTTCTGTATCTTGCCATGAAAACCCAATGGATAGTCACAACAAAACAAATTGCACTATAGTGCTGGAAGATGAGATCCCCAGGTCGGAAGGCCCTCTACTAGCTACTGGGGAGGAGCTGAAGACTTTTCAGAGTAAAGCCAGCATTTATGATGTGGTTGGATCAAAGCTCTCGGGATGTCTGACTGCTGATGTAGCTGCACATGAAATGAAAGTCAGAAGCTGTAAAGATGTCTTACATATTGGGACATGGAATGTACGAAGCATGAACCAAGGGAAGTTGGAGGTGGTCAAGAATGAAATGGAAAGTGTTGATCTGTTGGGTGTCAGCGAACTGAAATGGACTGGTATCGGGCACTTTGCATCAGATGATCACATGGTCTACTATGCTGGAAATGAAAGACAAAGAAGAAATGGTGTTGCATTTATAATAAGGAAGAAACCTGCAAGAACTGTAATGAAATACAATGCAGTCAGTGAATGCTTAATCTGTATTCATTTACGAGGAATGCCTATCAACACAACTATAATTCAAGTATATGCCCCAACAACAACTGCAGAAGAGGATTAAATTGAGTTCTGTGAACAAGTACAAGCTGAAATTGACAGAACATGCTAACATGATATCCTGATAGTCATAGGTAACTGGAACTCAAAAATTGGCAACAAAGAAGGTGGCAAAATGGTTGGGAAAATATGGACTTGGCAACAGACGTGAAGCTGGAGAAAGACTGATTGATAGAATTCTGCAAGACCAACAAATACCTTCTTCCAGCAACACAAGCAGCGACTGTACACGTGGACCTCACCCAGTGGATTGTACAAAAATCAAATAGACTACATCTGTGGAAGTCAACAATGGAAAAGCTCTATAACATCAACAAAGACAAAACCTGGGGCTGACTCTGGTACAGATCACCAACTACTAGTCTGCAAACTCAAGCTAAAATTGAAAAAGAGCAAACCACTCCTGAATGTAGCAAAATATGACCTTGAGAATATACCACTGGAATTTAAAGACTGCCTGCAAAATTGATTTGTTGCTTTAGATACAAATGACAGAGCTCCAGAGGAGTTATGGAATGATATCAAGAAGGTTGTGTTGGAAGAAAGCGAGAAGTCTCTACAAAAGGTGAAAAAGCAAAAAGGCCAAAATGGATGACGGAAGAAACTCTGAAAATTTGCCCAGAAACACAGAGAAGCTAAAGCCAGAGAAGAAAGAAAAACAATCGCAGAACTTAACAGAGATTTCCAACGTGCAGCAATACAGGACAAGGAAACGTACTACAATGATGCATGCAAGGAAATAGAAGAAGAAACTATTAGAGGAAGAACAAGATCGGCTTTCCTAAAACTACGAGAGTTAAAGAAAAAATTCCAGCCTCAAACTGAAATGTTACAAGATGCTCAAGGTTCTATGTTGAATGATGCTGAGAAGATCAAGAAAAGGTGGAAAGAATATACAGAGTTTTTATATGATAAAGATCAAGTGGACCAACAGGCTTTTCAACCTGTGCCTTATGATCCGGAACCATTGATGAAAGAAGAAGTTGAAGCAGCATTGAAAGCCTTATCAAAGAACGAAGCACCAGGCATTAATGGCATTCCCATAGAAGTATTACAGCAATCTGATGCAGCTGTTACCATACTTACAAGGCTCTGCCAGGAAATTTGGAAGACAACATCATGCCCAACTTACTGGAAAAGATCTGTGTTTATACCAATACTAAAGAAAGGTGATCCAACTGACTCTGGAAATTATTGCACAATCACTCTGATCCCACATGCCAGCAAGATTCTGCTGAAGATTATTCAATAGAGACTACAACCATACCTGGAACAAGAACTACCTGAAGTGCCAGCAGGGTTCAGGAAAGGGCGAGGAACAAGAGAGATTATTGCGGATGTGAGAGAGATCCTTGAAAAGACTAAAGAATACCAAAAGGATATCTATTTGTGCTTTTATTGACTACAGCAAGGCTTTTGACTGTGTAAATCATGAGAAACATTGGGCCACATTGATCAAGAAGCAACAGTTCGAACGGAACAAGGAGAAACAGAACGGTTTAAAATAAGCAAAGGTGTATGACAAGGCTGCATACTTTCCCCCCTACCTGTTTAATTTATATGCAGAACAAATCGTCAGAGAAGCAGAATTGTATGAAGACAACAGAGGTGTGAAGATTGGTGGAAGACTCATCAACAACCTTTGCTATGCTGATGATACCACATTACTGGCTGAAAGTGAAGATGACCTGAAACATTTGCTTCTCACGATCAAGGAGCAGTGTCTTAAAATGGGCCTGCACCTTAATGTAAAGAAGACAAAGATCATGACAACTGGAAAAATCAATAAGTTCATTGTTGAAGGAGAAGAAATTGAAATGGTGGACAACTTTAACCTACTTGGATCAACTATCAATAAAGAAGGAACAAGCAGTCAAGAAATCAGACGACGCATTGCTCTTGGCAGAATGTGTATGAAACAACCTAGACAAGATTCTCAAGAGCAGAGATGTCTCTCTCCATACAAAGATTTGACTCGTTCAAGCCATGGTATTTTCAATAACATCATATGGATGCGAAAGTTGGACAGTGAAAAAGATAGGAAGAAAACTGATGCCTTTGAATTATGGTGCTGGTGGCGAATACTGTATATACCATGGACTGCCCAAAGAACAAACCAGTCAGTACTAGAGGAGATCAAACCTAAGCTTTCTTTAGAAGCTCAGATGACAAGACTTTGACTTTCATGCTTTGGACACATCATGCGAAGAGAGAGAGATCATTAGAAAAAGACATCATGCTTGGCAAGAAAGAAGGTCAACGCAAAAGAGGAAGGCCAGCAATGAGATGGATCGCTACAATAGCAGCAGCTACAGGTACCAGCCTGTCAACAATGAGCCGCCTGACTGAAGACAGGACACAATTTAGGACAACTATCCAGAGGGTCGCCATGAGTCGACACCGACTCGATGGCACTTAACAACAACAAAAAATAGCGCAAGTCAGATAAGTTTGTCATCTTCGGAAGAACAAAAAAGGGAAATGCAACTAGAAAATCTATCATTGCGCACTGGCTTAAAGAAGTAGTTTCCTTAGTTGGTATTCGCTGAGGCCAGGTGCCTCTTAAGTCCCTTAGGGTACATTTGGTAGAGGTTTAGCAGCTATGTGGGCAGGGTCCCTTGCAGTGTTTTCCAATGGAGGTTTGTAGGGCCATGATGTGGTTATCTTTGTATTCTTTTTCTATGCACTGTAGACTGAATAACTTTGTCAAAGAGGACACAGGCATGCTTAGAGCAGGGATTTTAAAGAGTGCTTTGTTACATCCCATTAATTCTGGACTGGTATAGTCCGGGCTGGGACCTGCAACAGTGGTAGCGGTAACAAACAGCCTCGCAGTGCTTATCTTCAACCTCTGGCAGCATGAGGCAGTTTGACTCTGCCCCCACGGAGGCCCGATGCCAACTTGCTCATCAGAGCTTACAGTCTAGTCAAAACAGACAACACAACAGCTGAGGACAAGGATACACCTAGGGGAATGGTAAGAAAACACATTAGGAAACTAAGCTGGTCAGAATCCAAAAGCAGCCTCGATGAGGTGAGTTTTTAGCCTGGATTTGAAAAGGGCTAGAAATGAAGACGTACAGACTCGGGTAGTTTGTTCCAGGCATAAGGAGCAACAAGGTGAAAGGATCAAAGTCTGGAGTTAGCACTAGAAGAAATGGGCACAGATAGAAGCAATCTGCCAGAAGAGTGGAGTTCCCGAGGAAGTATGAAGGGAGAGATAAGAGAGGAAAGGTAGTGAGGAGCAACATAATGCATGCACTTATATGTCAGTAGGAGAAGTTTGAACTGGATATGGAAACGGATAGGGAGCTTTGAAGCAACTTGAGAAGAGGGATTACATGAGCATATCGAGGCTGGGGGAAGATTAGCTGCGCAGCTGAGTTTTGAACAGATTGAAGGGGAGAGAGATGATTCAGAGGGAGACCAGCAAGTAGGAGAAAGCAATATTCTAGATGGGAGGTGACTAAAGAGTGGGTAAGTATCTTAGTAGTGTGTTCAGAAAGGAAAGGGTGAATTTTGCTGATGTTATAGAGAATAACTACGCACCAGCGAGAAGGTGCTAATCCAGCAATTCTGAGCCAGCAACCATATTCGTATGGAGAAGGGATTTATTTTTTCTTCGCTAGAAAATTGGCTACAGATGAACAGTGAGGGTTTTATTTTCATTTTACCCTTGATCATAACGTAGAGCAAGCTGTTTGGCACTCACAAGGCTTAACTTGATGGACCTCTTTCTTTCTTTTATCATAAACCAACTATGTAAACAGTGTCCTTTCCTTTCCTTTGGATACAGCACTTCACCTTTATTAACATAAGATGGCAATTGCTAGGCTAAAACTTATTTGTGCAGAAAGCACAGGTTAGTGGTTAATACCAAGACACTTGACTGTAGATACTCTATTTATCTGTTAAGCTAAAACAAGAAGGGAAAAAGCCATGCCTTCATGAACTACATTTTATGCTTCAAAATGAATGTTTTCAGTTGTGTGTCTTTATCTCTTATTTTTTGATGAGTCTGTTACACCTTCCTGTGATGATGTTCCAGCTTAGCCTGAATGTAAGGTGGAGGGGTAATCTAGTTATTAGAGCTGCAGACTAAGGATGAGAGAAGTCTGGTTTCAAACCCTGCTTCTTACTTTGATTTGCCTTATTACTGTGGGCAAATACCTTCACCCTTCATTGCCTCAGATAAAACATGGATTGTAAGCCTATTTGCACAGTGAAATAAGTTTCTTTAGCGTTCCTCCAGTTTAGTCGTCCACCACTGGGTAGTGCACCACCTCCTGCAGCTTGGAGACTGGGCATGTCAAAAAAGTGACATCACTGGATGTAGTCTGCAGGTCTCTCCCATCAGCCCCAGTGTGTCCAGTCTCCATGCAGCAGGAGGACGTAGTGAGCCTAGGTGCTGGGCTCACTTGAGGAACGAATAAGGAGCTGTTAGAGTAGCTATAGATTAGTTTCTACTTGATTTGTTTGTATTCAGTTGTTTTTCTTCCCTTGATTTGGTTACTGTCCCTTTAAAAAAAAAAAAAAAAAAAAAGCTGCCTGTACCTTACTGCTGGTTCCTGCCTCTCGTCTCTCTTCCCTTACCGTCTTTCAGGCGCAGGTCAGATCTCTCCCCCTTGAGTGGATGGGGGAGAGCTCTACATCACTTGGCGGCAGCAGCAGCAGGTCAGCAGCGATTTGATCAGCCGCGACTTGACTTAGTCGGTGCAGTCGGAGGCTCTTCTGTTCACTGGACGGGTGACAGGAACGCCGCTGCATCGGCGGGTGAACTGGGGTTCAGGAGGAGAGTGATTGTTTCGGGGGCAGTGAATTGGGACCGACAAGCAGAGAGTGTGCTGGAGCAGTGTGAGGCTCGGCGCGGCATTTTTTACACCATTTTATCCTTGTCACAGCGGTGGCCATTTTAGCGGCGTGCTTGCCGCGTGGCAGGCAGGCGCGGCAAGAATCGCAGAGGTTACTTTATTTTCTGATTTCTTTGCGGTTCGTTCATTTTAGTTCATTTATTTTCTTTGATTTCTCTTTGATTTGGTTTCGGTTCTGGGGCTCTCTGCATTTCGGGAAATGCTGAGAGTGCAGGACACAGTAAGTGCTGCGGTTGCAGTTAACGTGTAATTGACTTGCTGAGATGGTTGCTTTCGTCCTGGGGTGATTGCTGGGACTGTCTCTGATCCGAAAAAAAAAAAAAAGGGAAAGTAAATAACTAACTAAACCCGTGTTTCAACGTGGGGAGTTTTGTGACCCTTGTAAAACAGTTTGGGAGCGGAGTGATGTCTTCACACCCTCAATGTGTAGTCTGTGGTACCCGCAGGGGAGCTATCGCTGACTCTGGGATTTGTCGGGACTGCACGGCGGTCTCTACTAGCGTGGAGAAGCAGATGGATGTTAAGGTGGGGCAGGACCTTCCCGGGACTTCGGCTGGGGAGGTTCTGCTGCCCGTTATGCCAGCAACTGGTTCGGAGACTCCAGGCGGGCCCTTGGGGGTGGCTGCGGCTGGGGGATCAGACTCGCAACTCAGTGATTTCTGTCCAGACTTTGTGTTAATTATGCATCAGGCGTTTTGTTTGAGATGGCAGGGGAAAATGCTGGAATCCTTATCTCTGGCTACACTGCCTCAGCAGGCTGGTTCTGCTGAGGCGGGTGGCAGCTCTTTGAGGCCCGTTAAGAGGCTGAGACTTCGGGAATCTTCGCCATCAGAAGTAGAGTGGCAGGAGTCTGAGTACGTCGAAGACAGGAATGGAGGAACTGCAAGAAGGTGAGATCCCGGAGCCTGAGGATCAGGCAAAGATTAATCACATATTTCGAAAGGAGGAGTTATCAGCACTTGTCAGAGTCCCCCCAGAAGCTAAAGCTGACTGCGGAACAGCCTGCGGAAGAGGACGAAGGGGAAGACCCTATTATCCAAGCGGTGCGGCAAACACAGGTAGTGTTTCCTGTGCACCGGGTGGTGGACCGCATGATTCAGGAAGAATGGGATCAGCCTGAAGTGGGGCTGAGAGGAATGCGGACGATGAACAGGTTGTACCCTTTATCAGGGAAAGACAGAGAGCGGTTTTGGTTTCCCCGGATTGATGCAGCAGTGTCAGCGGTGACCAAGAAGACCACAATTCCGGTGGAAAGTAGCGCGGCTTTAAGAGATGCACAAGATAGGAAAGTGGATGGTTTATTGAAACAATCCTTTGAAACCAACGCGTTGTCATTGCAGGTGTCCATTTGTGGAACGTGGGTGGCAAGAGCATGCCTACAATGGTCCCAAAGCTTGCGACAGTCGCCGCGACTGGAACAAGAGAAGTCTGGAAGAGCTAAATTGGCTCGAGTCAGGGGTCAGCCTATTTGGCAGATGTGCATTACAACCTGATTAGAGCTCTCTCTAACAGAATGGCTTCACTGGTGGCCGCCCATAGATCCCTGTAGTTATGTAATTGGGCAGCAGATGGCTCGGCTCAGTAAGCTCCCCTTCAAAGGAAAGTTGTTGTTCGTAGAGGTTTTGGACAAGTTGGTTAAGGATTTAGGGGAGTCGAAACGTGGCAGGCTCCCGGAGGATAAGCCTAAGCAGGGACAGTCCTCTCCGGCGTTTCGAGGTCAGTTTAGAGATTTTGGACTTCTTGCTTGGGTGGATTCCAGAGAGGCCGATTTGCTCCTAGAGCCCAGGGGTTTCGGGGGTTGTGTGGCACAAGTACAGGTTTTGCATCGGCGGCTGCAGAAACCTCTCGAAAGACTCAATGAAGTGAGGCGGGCCCCGGTAGGAAGCAATTCGATAGGTGGGCGCCTTCGGGATTTCCTTCCTGCCTGGGTCCAAATAACAAGTAATGGAAAAACCTCACAAAACGCCAACTATTATCAATGTGGAACTTAAAGCTTCAATGTGGAATTTGGAGCTTACTTATACCGCCTCTTCTGGCATTTACTATCAAACAAGTTAAATTTGAAATTCGTTAAAGGTCCCAGACTTATATGGCACACATTTTTTCGGACTTGCAATACGTCCAATATCAGTGCCTAATAGCATCAATGACCTTCTCACGAAAAAATCAGTGACTAAGAAAGCGAATGGAACTGCTCCCTCATCTCCTCGGTTCTCGTTTTTGTTAAACATCCATACATGACAATATCCGTACTACAAATATTGTCACTAACGTTCCAAGATTCAACTCTGTAGGGAACACTTAGCTTCCGATGGTAAATTAAGTCTTTAAACTCTCTTTGCTTTCAAATCCCGACACCTTCCCCAGACGTCACATTAGCGTTTCACCATAGTTGTTTCTTCAGGGGATCACCGTCTTCAATTTTTATCAATTTTTTACTACAAAATACAACAATACAAGCCCTTACCAAAAAACCACTCACTCTAGCTCATTCCCAACCTCGTGCCCTATTACTAAACAAAACAACTACCATAAAAACAAGCTGCAAACGTTTCTCAGGGAAGTTATCTTACTTATACTATGAATGTCAATCCCATTCTCTCCCCTAAAACGCCGTGCATGCGGACTAACTAACCCATCTAGTCATTTAAAAACCTCTAACATTTACCCTATTGGTGGTTTCGCAAGCCTACGTCAGACAGCATTTCTCCAACCATGGAATTTCCGAAAACGTTTTTTCAACTGTATTCTAAAAACATATCAAAAACCGAATTGCCATTTCTTCTCCATATTTATCAGATGCTAGAGGACCAATCAATGGTGGCATTGAGTCCCGTCGGCATTATAGAATTTAACTCAAAAATCCACTTCTGCTCTCGAATCAAAAGAGTTTGTTCCAGTGATTTTCCCATTGTCCCTATCTCAACCTGATCAATACAGAAGCACCTCAACTGTTCAAAAATATGACCTTGTTGTATACAGTGTTGTACTAATGGTGCTTCCCTAATCTTACAATTTATGCGGCTCCTATGTTCCCCCATTCTGATTTTAAACTGCCGTGTTGTTTTACCTACATATAATAACATACACGGGCATTGAATAATATACACCACATTTCGAGATACACAAGTAGTGTGACCCCTTAATTTATATGTTATCCCTTTATGTATGAAAACATTAAGTTCTATGGTGATATCACACATAGTACATTGCCCACATTTCTTATGCCCCTTCTCTTTCTCCAACTCAGTAATAGATGGAATTATTGGTGGCAGCACCGTCGGACTGAGCTGTTCTTTCAAGTTACGGTTGCATTGCCATACGCACCGAAACTTCTTTCCCTCCAATCCCGGGACATTTTCTATAACGGTACTGTACTTTTTTATAATTTTTTGAATCCCTCCACTCAATGGGGAATAACAGGTAATCAAATTTACAGTACCCAGATCTGTATGTCCCTGATGTACAACCTCCTTATTCTCTTTCCTGGCGCATAATAGTAAGCTTCTGTTATTATACAAAGCTCTAATGTATGCTCGTTTCACCACTGATTGTGGGTAACCTCTTGCTCTAAAATTATCAGACAGATGTTTTGACAAATTTCTAAAATCATCATCGTCTGAGCAATTTCGTCTATACCGTAAAAACTGGGAGAAAGGGAGACTCTTTAACTGTGTAGGATGTGTACCACGGAAATGCAAAAATGTATTACGATCTGTATTTTTGCGGTGGACTGATGTCGACCATCCTGTTTTTCCCCTCGAGATTTCTATATCTAAAATACGCCAACATATCCCTATGATACATGTGTGTAAAATGTATATTCACATTTCGTTGATTCAACCAGTGTATAAAGGACACCAACTGATCTTCAGTGCCCTGCCAAAGCATAAATATATCATCTATATAGCGATTCTATGTTATCGCATTGGATGCGTAAGGAGATCGCAACATCCAACGGTTTTCAAATTGTCCCATATAGAGATTAGCAATTGAGGGCGCACGTAGCCCCCATTGCCACTCCAGATATCTGCTGATACAGAACCCCATCAAATACAAAATAATTTTGAAAGATGGCCAATCTCGCTAGACGCAATAAAAAAATAATTTGCATCTCCGAAAGATCACCCCCTTTGAACTAATGCCTGTACAACTATCTGATACGCCGCCAACTGAGGAATACTCGTATACAAAGACACAACATCTAAGGTCACCAGTACGGTGTCTGCATACATCGCCCATTGTGCTATATTATCTACGATGTTCAAAAAGTGTGTGGTGTCTTTCACATAAGATGGAATGTCAACTAATAAGGGACGCAAGTAAGAATCTAAAAACGTAGATAAAGGTTCCATTATGGTACCTTTTTCGTAGACACTACTGGACGCCCCGGAGGTTTTTGTAAATTCTTATGGATTTTTGGGACAGTATAGAACTTCACTATTACTATCGACTGCACATTGAGATATTGATACTCCTTTTGACTAATCAATTTATTACTTAAAGCTCCCTGAGTAATCTCTTTAATTTCCATTTGCAAGGTGGGACCTGGATCCACTGTCAAAACTCTATAAGTCTACTGGTCCTGCAACTGCTGTTTTGCTTCTGCTCTATAATATTCCCTATTCAATAACACCACTGCTGCCCCCCCCCCCTTATCTGCTCGTCTAATAACTATGTCCCTTCTACATTGCAATTCCCTTAACACCTTTTGCTCCGTATATGTTAACACTGTACACTGTTTCCAACTTTTTAACTTCTTTCAAAACTAAATCTCTTAGTCACTGATTTTTTCGTGAGAAGTTCATTGGTGCTATTAGGCACTGATATTGGACGTATTGCAAGTCCAAAAAAATGTGTGCCATATAAGTCTGAGACCTTTAACAAATTTCAAATTTAATTTGTTTGATAGTAAACGCCAGAAGAGGCGGTATAAGTAAGCTCCAAGTTCCACATTGAAGCTTTAAGTTCCACATTGATAATAGTTGGTGTTTTTGGGAGGTTTTTCATTACTTGTTGGTAAATGCTTAGAGAGACCATCATTTATTGTTTCATTACACATATGGGTCCAAATAACGACAGATCAGTGGGTGTTGGAGATAATCCGCGAGGGTTATGCGCTGGAGTTCGCAAAGCCCGTCAGACTCGTTTTGTGATGTCTCCCTGCAAAGGGCAGAGGAAAACTCTGGCGGTTCGACACAGACTAAATCAACTGTTGCAGTTAGGAACGGTCATTCCGGTGCTGATAGAAGATTACGGCAGGGGTCGATACTCCATTTATTTCATGGTGCCAAAGAAGGACGGATCGCTTCGTCCTATTTTGGACTTAAAAGGTGTAAATCGTTGTCCCGGTGTGCCTCATTTCAGGATGGAAACGCTGCGGTCCGTCATAGTGGTGGTTCGACAAGGAGAGTACTTGACGTCCCTCGATCTTACGGAGGCATATTTGCACGTTCTGATCAGGGAGGCCCATCAAAGGTTTATGCTTCACTCTTCCTTGGGGGCACTATCAGTTTTAAGCGTTGCCCTTTGGGCTGGTGACTGCGCCGCACACCTTTACCAAGATCATGGTGGTGGTAGCAGCGGCATTGCAAAAGGAAGGGATCCTGGTGCATCCCTATCTCGACGATTGGTTGATACGAGCAAAGTGGTGAAGTGTTTGGAGAGTCTCGGCTGGGTAGTCAATATGTCAAAAAGCCATCTAGTGCCAACCCAGGAGCTCGAATATTTGGTGCTGAGGTTCGACACACGGACGGGGGCAGTGTTCCTTCCGACCCGTCAAGTTCAAGTCCTACGACAGCTGGTAAGCAAGTTCAGGGCTGCGTCAGCACCTTCGGCATGGAGTTACCAGCCTGTGTTGGGAACGATGGCGGCAGCCTTGGAAGCAGTACCATGGGCCAGATTTCATATGCATCCGTTGCAGAGGGTGCTACTTCGCCGATGGTCTCATCAGGACGACGCGCTGAGCAAGCAACTTCCCTGTCCTCTCGGGGTCAGGAGCTCTCTGCGGCGGTGGCTCCTTCCGAGCACCTTTCAGACGGGAATGCCTCTTCAACAGCCGGAGTGGCTCCCATTGCTGACAGATGCCAGTCTCGTGGGCTGGGGGGCGCATTGCAGAGAGAGATTTGCACAAGGAATGTGGAATGCTCAAGAGAGCCAATGGTCAATCAATTGGCTGGAGCTGCGAGCGGTGTTTCTGGCGCTACAATCGTTCAAGGCGACGGTCACCGGTCGAGTGGTGCGATTTCTGTTGAACTGTTCCGCAACAGTGGCTTACATCAACCGTCAAGGCGGTACGGGAAGTGCAGCCATGGAAGAGGAGGCAGAGGCATTGTTCGCTTAGGTGGGAAGCACGACTGCCGGCGATCTCAGCAGCCCACATTGCAGGAAAAGACAATGTGATGGCAGATTTTCTCAGCAAGGTTCAGGTGGATGCCGGTGAATGGGAGTTGCATCCAAACGTTTTTGCACAGGCGGTTCACAGGTGGGAACTGCCGGTCATGTATCTCATGACGACCTTTCGCTCAGCCAAGGCGAGTTGTTTTTTCAGCAGACGACAGGAACGGATGTCAGAGGGGATCAACGCATTGATGCAATGTTGGCCGACGTCGGGTCTTCTCTACATCTTTCCTCCGTGGGCACTCATAGGTCGCGTGCTTCAGCGTATCAAGTTCCATCGGGGTTGAGTGGTGTTGGTGTCTCCGGGCTGGCCAAGGAGGCCGTGGTACGCCGACCTCATCCGGCTGCTAGACGGGGAGCCGTGGAGGTTGCCGGTGTCGGAAAATCTGTTAATACAAAGGCTGCTTCGAATGCCCCAGGTGGATTGATTCTCGCTTACGGTCTGGCCATTGAAAGGGCGAGGCTGAAGAAAAAAGGTTTCTCGAGTGCAGTCATCGCGACTTTGCTTCGGGCATGGAAGACATTCACATCTCTGGCGTATGTTCGTACATGGCGCTTCTTTGATTGGTGCTCGCGCAGGCAGGTGCGTACGGCAACAGTGTCAGTGCCGGTGGTGCTAAGTTTTCTGCAAGAAGGATTTGATAAGGGACTGGTAGCCAGTTCCTTGAGAGTTCAATTAGCAGCTTTGTCTTGCTATAGAGGCAAGGTGCAGGGACTATCACTCGGCGCCAACGCGGACATGTTGCGCTTTTTGAAAGTGTTTACCAGGTTGCGTCCCTCTCGTAGAATCGTGGTGCCTCCGTGGGATCTTAATTTGGTCTTAGGAGCGTTGACCAAGGAACCCTTTGAGCCTTTGCACAAAGCATCAGTGAAAGATCTCACTTTGAAGACGGTATTTTTGGTAGCTATTTGTTCAGCGAGGCGCATTTCGGAATTAAAGGCGTTGTCTTGTAGAGAGCCGTTTTTTTTCTTTTTCTCGTAAAAAGGTGGTGTTGCATCCAGTACCGTCCTTTTTAGTCAAGGTAGTTTTCTCCTTTTCACCTTAATCAGATGGTGTCCCTTCCGGTGCTAGATTCGCTGGAGGGCAGCACGTCGGACCGGGACTTGCGCCATTTGGATATAAAGCGGGTGCTGCAGTGCTATTTAAAGGTTTCTGAGACTTACTGCAAATTGGTTCGGCTGTTTTGTGGTGTTTGGAGGTCCTCAAAGGGGAAGCGTAGGCGAAGGTATACATTTCTCGGTGGATTAGAGAAGCGATTAGTTTGGCTTATCTTCTGGGGGGGCCAATCGGTGCCTACGGGGCTGCGGGCGCATTCTACCAGGGCGCAAGCAACTTCTTGGGCGGAGCACAGTTTAGTTCCGCCAGGGGATATTTGTCGAGCTGCCACCTGGTCATCTCTTCATACTTTCAGTAAGCATTATCGGCTTGATGGGCTTGCAACGAATGATGCCCTTTTCGGGTCGGCGGTGTTGAACACCGGCTGGAAGGGTCCCTCCCAATAATTACTGCTCTGTTACATCCCAGTGGTGGAGGACTAAACTGGAGGAATGCTAAGGAAAGATAATTACACTTACCTGGTAATTGTAGTTCCTTTAGTGACTCCAGTTTAGTCCTCAATCCCGCCTGGGCTGTTGTCTTTAGCAGTGGAGGTTCAGGTGGAGGAAGTGTGAGATTACTGGTAGGTATACATATTTCTAATCTTTTCTTTCTACAGTAGCTGTGATTCTCCTTGGAGAAGGAGGAAAAGGCGCAAGTGAAAAGGCCTGGCTGTTCAGGGTAGAATCCCGTGTTACATAGTTAATTGATAACAATTACCTAAAAAACAGTAAATGGATAATATATTAGCTACTTATTTGTTGCTCCTTTTGAGTGTGCTTTGTCAATAGTTCACTGGGGCTGATGGGAGAGACCAGCAGACTACATCCAGTGATGTCACTTTTTTGACATGCCCAGTCTCCAAGCTGCAGGAGGAGGTGCACTTCCCAGTGGTGGAGGACTAAACTGGAGTCACTAAAGGAACTACAATTACCAGGTAAGTGTAATTATCATATACCTGATTTGTAACTCAACTTGAGTTTAAATTTGGAGAAGACAAGTAGTTTGTTCTAAATATTTACACACAAGTGATGACTAAAGTCAGGAGCTCTACAGACTTTCATTTTTGCCAGCCTGGTCTTCCTCCCTCTTCTGGAAGCATTGATGAGGTGTTTCAGTTACAAACTCTCTACCATATTCTTATAAATGAAGCCCCCATATGGGCTTTTGCTTAGGCATAATACATACTGTTCATGTCCAACATGCATCACTGTCTTAGACGTCCTTCTCCTAAAAAGAGAATCTGCTGTCTTTACAGTGCACTCTACTCAAGTTCGTTGCATAAGCATGGATTCAGGTCTCCTGTCTGGTTGTATTAAAGCTGAGGATAGATGTTCTGGAATCGGTTGGTGATGTGAAGTCATATGTATGTATATTTTGGGGATAATTAACTTTTCCTGTGCATTCAGGACTGGAATCAAAGGAGTGGGCTAAAGATCAACCTGAAAAGACAAAAATATTATGGGTTGGAGGGTTGTATTGATTTGCATTTTGCAACCCTTATTTCAGATTCCACTATTCCTCTTAGCAGTGAGATAAAAATATTGAGAACTTTTATTAATTCTCAGTTAACTATGGAACTGCAGGTCACAGCTATAAGACACATTTTTTTGTAACTTGCGGGCATACCTAGAAGCGAGTCATCTTCAATATATAGTCCAGGTGACCATCCTTGCTCATTTAGATTATTGTAGTATAGTCTTATTAGGTCTCCCAGAAAGACAGTTGTGCAGGTATTATAGAATGTAGCTGCTAAACGTATTTTGAGAGGATCTTAGTGGGAGAGGGCAGCTCTTCTTTTTTTTTTTTTTTTAAATTATGTTGCACTGCGGGTACAAATATTTTTCTTCTTTGTATATTTAGGCATCTGACTATTTGAGTTCCTCTGTTAGTCTGTATGTCCTTAATCGACAACTTCATTCGTATAGGGAAGTTCAATTAGCCCTCTCGAAGCAGAAAGAAAAGAAATGGAAGCAGACCTGCTGATGAAGACAATTGATCAATAGCGTGATAACCAATACAATATCTGTGAGATTTTGACATCTGATTGAACTATTTGTTTGAAAGCAATTTCATTTTTCTCAGGCTTTTGCCATTTTTCTGCAGTTAAACAAGGCAGCAAATGTGAACTGTAGAATTTAGTTGTTGAGCCAGGTGAGGGCAGCAGAGAAAGCCGAGTTTAATGATGTCTAGTTGAACAAAGAGTGACAAAATTGTGCTGCAGTTAATTGTTTTATTAAGCTGAATCACACTGCTCAACTCCTGAAAGTCTGTCTTCCTCTTCTTTTTCTACTGACAGGGTTAGTCACTAAGAAGAATGAAACATAGTGAAGTAACTATGGTGAATGCAGTTAAAAGTAAAATTTATTTCCACATCATCCTGCTAGACCAGTCCAGACAAGTGTGTTCTGTTTCTCTGCCAGCATGTTGGTGGAGAGAAAGAACCAATGAAATGCCCAGGTTTCAATGACATCACTCCCATATACCTCAGCCACCAGAGGTTTCTTCAGTATTTCTTTGTCTCCAGTAGATGGTGGATGGATTTTCTCATCTATGAAGAAAACTCTGGAGATTGAGAGAAAATGATTGATTAAATGCTCGTAAATGACCATCTCAAGGGCGACTCTCTCACTTGAGCGTGATGTGGGAGGCTCCACTAGATTGCGGGGGTTTTCAGTAGCCATAGGAGGAGGGAAAATTGGTTCAGCTCCACGCTCTTAATATAAGAGCCTGTTCCTTATCGTTCCTCCAGTTTAGTCCTCCACCTCTGGGTTGTGCACCTCTTCCTGCAGCTTGGAGACTGGGCATGTCAAAGTCGTGACATCACTGGATATAGCCTGCTGGTATCTCCCATCAGCCTCCAGTGTGTCCAGTCTCCATGCAGCAGGAGGACATAGTGAGCCTAGCTCCTGGGCTCACTTGGGAGGAACAGATAAGGAGCATTTAGTGTGACAAATTCTATTCTGATTTTACTTTTGATGTTTACCTTTAATTTACTTTTAATTCAGTTACCTTTGGTTAATTGGCAATCAGGGATTAGTTCCCTTTAGTTAGGAGCAAATTTCCTTATTTACAGTAATTTTAAATTTTAAGCCTGGCTCTTTAAATTAGTAGCAGCTCTCGCCTTCCCTCCTTGTCAGTTATTTTCATTTGCTACAGGCATTTGCCGGTGCGGATCTCTCTCCCTTGACTGTACAGGAGAGAGCTCTGGGACCCGTACAGCCACACTGAAGCTGTGTGAGATGGAGCCTCTCCGTTGCTGCGGGATTTTAATTTTACTCTGTGGAACCGGCTGAGCAATCCTCGCCGCGGCTGCCAGGCACATCAGCGTGGCTTGAGGATCGGAGGAATTCAAGGTGGTAGGAGCAGGCTGTGTGGCTTTCTGCCCTGCAGGTAAGGCCTTTGGGCTCTGTCAGTCGGCTGAGGCCTCCTTTTTGCAGCAGCTGCTGTTCTTGGCGCCAAAATTCATTGGCGAAGGGGCGGCCATTTGCTCTCTAGGTATTTGGACTGCATGGCGAGAGTTGCAGGGAGCTGCCTGTGTGAGGAAAACAGGCAGAATAGCTAGATTTTTGGGCCTAGTGTTTCTTTCTTTTGTTTGTAGGTATTTTGAGGCTCGGGGGGTTCCTCAGCCTTAAGGGGGCTGTTGTCAGTCCTCTTTATTTTTAAGTTTATTCTTAGTTTTATAGGACAGCAGTTTTGGCATTGATCTCTGATGCCACATGTTCTTTCCCTCCTAATCATGTCTGAGGAGCATCTGTTAAGCCCCAGGATATTGCCAGTTTTTAGGTTCAAGAGCAGAGCCCTAACTTGTAGTTGGAAGGCGGGACAGCCTGGAAGTGTGCTTTTATGTATTCTATAGTGAAAGTTGCTCAAAATTCACAGGGACAGGTTTAGGAAACCTTAGGATATAAAAACATAAACTGACAGTTAAACTGTCAACCAAGAAGTGCCTGTGCTACGGTCTATGGCCACCAGAGGGCAGCTGGTACACTCAATAGTGCCTTTCTATGACTGTGTCTATGCAGCCCTTATCAAATTGATCATTCTCTGCAAGTCAGGAAAGAAATTACCACAGAGAATGATTATATGAGCAAGATTTAAAGCTCTTAAGTTCTGTATTGTTAGTCGGGCTCTGGTGCCCTAAAGGCCACCGGATGGCAGCACTGCTCATGAATCACATATAGTATTCAGTGCCCCCATCCCTGGGGGGGGGGTGGTAAAATACAAAATCGTATTACTATCAAGTTCGCACAGGCAGCAACCTCTAAGACCTCCATTTGCAAGGTTGTCGGGGTATCCCACTGCTATTTCTCTGACTGCAGGAAGTCCGGGGTGGGGGGGGGGTGCCTGTGTGTTTCATAGCTCCACTTAGCATGCCCTTCCCAGGAACTTCTCATCTATTTCTAGAGCAGGGTTTCATTTAATTTCGTTTCTCTGGTTGTGGTTAATGCACAGCGTTAGGGGCTGTGTTCGAAAGCTTGGGTCCCACGGACTTCGGTGGGATTTCAAAAAGAAAAAGAAACTCTCTTTAGTGAGGGATAGATAGCCTTGTTTACTTTTAGCTAACACTGATTTATTTGGTGGCCTTTGCGTCCTGAACCCCAAGGTCAGGACACTGTTTGCTTACAGGGGTTCTACTTTCTATTTTGCTCTTCAGCTCCCTGGCAGACGCAGCAGGCTGGCAGGTAGTGCGCATCGTGTCCTGCAGTGCTGAATCCCTCAGGATAAGGGGGGAAGGAAAACTGGGTGCAGCGGGGGCTGGTAGCTTCTTGCAAAGCTATAGGAGCAGTTCGGGTAATTTTAGCTGATCTGCTTTGATTTCATTGGAGTTGGCGGAAACTTGGTTTTTGGAGTTCTATGTTGATTTGCAAGAATCTCCTTCCGCTATCCATAGAAGGTCCTATAAAGCGTTAGTCGGTTTATATGGCAGGGTAATATTTTGGCTTAGCTGCTGTGATATAGCACTATGATCCTCTGTGAACATATTCAGGTCAAAAGGAATTATGGTGATAACTCTCTTGGACAGTTGTAACAGGTGCTTGGGTGAGCGCCATGGCCAGTCCACAGAATGCGCTGCCATAAGCATTATGTCATGAGAGGGGTTTTGTAGTTGTGTGGTTTGTTAATGGAAAATATTCCCGTTTAGTTTGGCTTGCCCAAATTATAAGATTTTACGGTAGATTTGTAGTGTCTTAATTTTGGCTATATGTGGTTTAATTTTACATATGGAAAAGGCAGCCCAACGGAGAGAGGTTGCAAAATAGAACTCTGGCCTTTGAAGCTATCTATGCTCCCATTCCATTTATCAGAGGTTCTCCAGTACGGAGAGTCTCTGCTAGTGTTCAGCGAATGCCTTAATGAGGGCCAGAAGCACGCAGCCAGGCTAGTTCTCTAGCAGCAATGGCAGCAGCTCAGATTCTAGTAGGCATACATCATATGCTGGGCTTACAAGACGGCTTCTGCGCTGATCGGCATCAGCCAAGATGGCTGCTGGTTTAGACTGTGAATGTGGAGTCAGCCTGGATGAAGGACCTTGCATTCTCTGGACAATGCCCTGCATACACTGAATCATTTCAATTCGATCAGCTACTGGCAGGTCACAAGGCACTCTCGCATGCTTTTTTGCTTCAGTGGTCTAAAAGTGGAGTCTTTACCAGGTGGTATAATGGGAACTTGTCTGCATTTTCTCGGCTTCTTCATTGCTGACTCAATTGTCACTGCGGAATGAGAAAGCTGTGTTTCCTAACACCAGGTACTAGTTGAACTTAAAATATAAAGTCCATCTTTGAGCAGTCAGACGGAATGGGGCATTACTCTAGCAGGAAGGCCGCGGATTAGTATGCCTGTGTTTGAGTTCTTTCTATTTCATATTGGCACGGAAAGAGCGTCTCTTGTTCCCTGTAAAATAGTTATCTCCAAGTTATAATGCCCTGTTCAGTGTAATTTCAGTTTGTTCAATGTAAACCGCACTGATGCAGAATAGCGCGGTATATAAGAGAATGTAAATAAATTAAATAAATAAAATATGCTGAAGGAATTTTTGGTTAAGAGATGTTTTTGTAAAAAAAACAAAAAAAAAAAAAAGTATTCAGCTGTCCTGAATTCGCCTGTTCTTGATTCTCTTAACCTGGAAAAGAGACGGCTGAGGGGAGATATGATAGAAGTCTATAAATTAATAAACGGAGTGGAACGGGTAAACGTAGATCGATTGTTTACCTTATCAGAATATAGAAAGACTAGGGGACATGCAATGAAGCTACAGGGTAAACTATTTAAGACTAATAAAAGAAAATATTTTTTCACTCAACGTGTAATCAAATTCTGGAATTTGTTACCGGAGGATGTAGTAAAGGCTGTTAGTGTAGCTGGGTTTAAAAAGGTTTGGACAAGTTCCTGGAGGAAAGGTCCATAAACCATTATTAAGAAGTGACCGAAGATATCAATGCTTGACCCAGTACAAGCATTGTGGAACTTGTGTCTCTTGGGGAAACTGCTAGGTACATATGACCTAGATTGGCCACTGTTGGAAACAGAATACTGGGCTTGATGGACCTTGGTCTGACCTAGTATGGCATATCTTATGTTCTTATGACATTTTGAGGCTAAGCAGAGGCAGGCCTGGGTACTATGTGGGTGGATGCACACCTTGCACTACCAGGGGGTGTGGACTCACTGTATGGAAGAGAGCCCTAGCAATCTTCTTTAATGCAAGATAGGAAAGTAGATTGTTCACTGAAGCGATCGTTGGGGGCAATGCTCTGTCCTTACAAGCTTCCATTTGTGGAGCCTGGGGAGGCGAGAGCATGCTTCAAGTGGTCGCAGGGTTTACGGCAGTCTACTCGCCGGGAACAGGAAAGGATCAGGGAGTTGAATCGACTAGAGCCTGATTTGCTTTATGTGGCAAATGTGCATTATGGCTTAATTCGTGCGCTAGCTAATATTATTGGCTTCCTTGGGGTTCTCCCGGAGGTCTCTCTGGTGGAGGAATGGGGCGGCTGATGGTTCGTCCAAGTCGAGGCTCAGTAAGCTCCCAGTTAAGTCTTTGTCTTGTCCTTTCCCCGTGGGCTCTCATAGGGCAACTAGTTGGCGTATCGAGGCTTTCGGGGAAAGGTACTCTTGGTAGCGCCCGGTTGGACGAGACGGCCGTACTAGGCTCATCTCATTCGCCTACTCGACAGGTTTTTCCTAGACGTTGCTGGTAGCGGATGTTCTGCTGCGGCTAGGTCCGCGACGAATGTCTCAGGTGGATCGGTGCCCGCCTACGGTTTGGCCTTTGAATGGGCGGGGCTGAAGAAGAAGGGTTATTCTGTGGCAGTTTTCGCCACCTTGTTGAGAGCAAGGAGGCAGGCTGCTTCTGGTACATAGGTCCGTGCTTAGCGCCTTTTTGAAGGCTGCTGTTCACGGTGGCAAGTCCCGGCGACAAAGGTGTCTGTATTCTTGGTCTGAGTTCTCTGCAGGACAGCGTCTGAAGGAACTAGCAGCCAGTTCCTTAGAGGGTCCAGCGGGCGACAGTTTCCGGCTGTAGAGGTTCTGTGGAAGGAATAGCACTAGGTGTTCGGATCGATGTGTAGCGTTTCCTTAAGTTGGGACCCGACTGCGCTCCTCAAGGAGAATTCAGGTGCCACCGGGGGACCCCGATTGGGCCTTAGAGGCTTTAACTAAAGAGCTCTTTGATTCTTTACTCCAGGAGTCGGTAAAGGATTTGCTGTTATAGACAGTGGCTTTGATAACTCTTTGTTCGGCGCGACAAGTTTCGGAGTTTCAGGCGTGGTCATGTAATGAGCCGTTTTCACCCTTTCTGGATAGAGGGTGGTGTTTGCGACCAGTCCCGTCGTCCTTCCAAAAGGTGGTATCTGATTTTTCTCCTGAGTCTCTTGGTTTCTCTTCCAGTTCTCGGTTTTTCTGGAAGGGGAGGTTTTTCTTCGTAGCTTACGCCGATAGGAAACATAAAATGCAGGGTGTGGCGTTCGTCTCTTTGTTTTTGTGTGTTGGTTGGAGGTCCCCGCAAAGGGGAAGCAGCAGCGAAAGCGGCCATTTCGCACTGGGTTAAGGGGGTGGTTGCCTCAGCTTTCTGGTGGCGAGGTTGTATGATTCCGGGGGGCTTTCTGACTCTTGCTAGCAGGGCGCAAGCAGCTTCATGGGTGAATCACTGTCATTCCACCAGGGGTGATTGGTAGAGCAGCTTCCAGGTCGTCTCTTCATTTCCTCAGTAACCACTACTGCCTAAATGTTTTGGCAGTAAAGGATGCCTGTTCCGGGTCGACGGTGTGGTGAGTTGGCTGGATAGGTCCCTCCCAATGATTACTGCTCTGTTACATCCCAGAGGTGGAGGACTAAACTGGAGGAACGATAAGGAAATAGAAATTACACTTACCTGGTAATTGTCGTTCCTTGAGTGACGACAGTTTAGTCCTCATTCCCGCCCAGGGGTGTGATTTCTTCAGAGTTTATTTTCAGGCGGAGTGGAGCATCAATTTCAAGGAGTAGACAGATCCTTTCAGTTTCTGGATCGCAGTGAGTATTTATTTATTTATTACAGGCTCTTATATACCGCTCTATTCAGAATCAGCGCGGTTCACAATGTAACAACATACCATAACAACAAACTGTTAGGTTTTACAGAGAACAAGGTCAGAGAACTTGGATAAAACATGGGACGTCATTACTGCAACTATTTACAAGAGTATTTACAAGAGTATTTACAAGTATCCCTCTGTTTCTTCCTTCTCTCTTATTTAAACGAGGGGATGGTATAGGAAACGTGTTTGCATAGGGGGGACGTGAATGTACAGTTAAAAGAAAAAAAAAATAATAAGACTACGGTTAAAAAGGTTCCTCAGGTTGAGGAATGGGGAGTTATTTAAAGTTCTGGTATAGTTACTTATTTGTTATTCCTTTGAGTTTGCTTTGTCAATAGTACACTGGAGGCTGATGGGAGATACCAGCAGGCTATATCCAGTGATGTCACGACTTTGACATGCCCAGTCTCCAAGCTGCAGGAAGAGGTGCACAACCCAGAGGTGGAGGACTAAACTGTCGTCACTCAAGGAACGACAATTACCAGGTAAGTGTAATTTCTATTTGAGCAGCAAGAAATGATAAAGGCATTATAATATTCTTGGTTTTATTCTCCATTCCTTTCCTTATGATTCCTAGCATTCTATTTGCTTTCTTGGCCACCGCTGCACAGTGGGCTGAGGGTTTCAGTGTATTATCCATGATGATGCCTAAATCTTTTTCCTGGGTGGTGGTTTGGAAGGTGGTACCTTGCATTTTGTAACCGTGCAGTAATTTGGGTTGTTCTTTCCTAGGTGCATAACTTTGCATTTAGCCACATTAAATTTCATCTGCCATTTGGACATTTAGTCTTTCAGTTTTATTAAGGTCCTCTTGCAATTTTTCAATCCTCTTGCTTTTAAAATTTGAATAATTTTGTCATCTGCAAATTTGATCACCTCACTTGTTATGCCTTTTTCCAGGTAATTTATGAATATGTTTAAAAGCAGCGGGCCCAGCACAGATCCCGGGGGTACCCACTATTCATCTTTCTCCATTGAGAAAATTGGCCATTTAGCCCTACTCTCTGCTTTCTATCTTTTAACCAGTTCCTGATCCACAATAATACACTGCCTCCAACCCCATGACTTTTTAAAATTTTGCCAGGAGTCTCTCATGAGGGACCTTATCAAAGGTTTCTGAAAATCCAGATACACTATATCAACCGGCTCACCTTCATCTACCTGTTTATTCACACCTTCAAAAAAAATATAACAGATTAGGATCTGGAAGTGTGCAACAGTCTCACAACCTCAATGTCCCCTCCCTCCCCTCCTCCTCTGTTCCCCCGGCTCTCAGGGGATCTGCCTGCCAGCCATCTTAAACACAGTGCTGCAAAAGCCAGTCAAACAGGCCTGATAATTCTGGCATGGAAATTCAGACCCTGCGGCCTCTGAGTTCCCCCTAGCGCAGTCCCGGAATGGGTACACTGAGAATGGAAACCCTGTTCAGTTGCCTATGGCTAAACATCCCCGGCAAAGGGTGCCTCCTGGAGATGGGGATCAGCTGGGATCTGTCCAAGATTTGGACTGTGGCTTGGATTCAGATGTCTGATGTGGATGAAGTACTTGTCCCTCCAGTCCAGTCCCGCACCTCTGGGTAGTGTACCTCTTCCAGCAGCTTGGCACCGCCTACCAACTCCAGTATGCTCAGTCTCCAAGCAGCTGGAGGAGGTAGTGAGCCAGGGTGCTGGACTCACTGAAGGGACATAAGTTAGAGTTAGGAAAGGTTTACATTTTTATTTTCCTGTAAGCTGCAGGTCATTTGCTTTATGGTTAGGTTAAAGTTAGATTTAAGTTTTAAAAACAACAAAAAAAAAGGTTTTAGTTATCTGGCAGAGGCAGCCAAGCACAGGAAAGCTGAAACACCCAGCAGGAAGCCAGATTCTCCTTCCTCCCCACCCCTTCCAGGGTGGGGTTATTTGAGGAGACCTGCCGCATGGGCAGGAACTGCAGGCGGGCAGCCCCGGGTTCCCCCCCCCCCCCCCTCAGTGCCGAAGTCGATTTGCAGGCTGAGTATGAGCGGACTGAGAACCGCGCAGTGTTGTGCTTCCCTGAGATAAGGTGGGGAGAGGGACAGTAAGAGCTACAAAGACCACTGGAGAACGCGGCAGCAGAGCGAGGCCTACCTCATAGGGGGGGGCCCTGCAGCAGCTTGGGAAAACCGGCACACTCTTTATTACCCAGAACAGTGTGCTCTCCACTGTGGCCTCTCACTGGAGTGTTTTGGCGCCCGGAGGAGCTCAGCGGGTTTTTTCCGTGTGCTTCTCACGGTTTTTGACAGAAGTGAGATTTGAGATTATTTTGATTTATTTTGTTTCTTTTGCCTTTACTTTGTTTCCTTTTGTTTCGGGCCTGTCGGCTTGTAGTTTATTTAATTATCTATTTGGCTCTAGGGAGCTCAGCTGGTTTCTGGCCTTTGTGGTCTGGGGTCCATGGGAGGGAGCACTGGGTGGATTCCTTTTGTCCCTCTGACTACAGTTTTGGGGAAGGAGGGCCTTGTGGAGAGCCAGTCCCTCTTCCCGCCATGCCAGCCAACCGCAGTGCCTGGTGTGCGGGGCCCAGTGAGGAGCTGTCTCCGAGGCAAGTGTTTGCCTCGGCTACACTCAGGAGGCTACTACGTTTGGAGCAGGATCTGCAGGGCAAGACACAGCTGGTGAACTCCATCCTAGCACAGGAGGCTCACGAGGAAGGGGGTTTAGCATTTTCTTTACCGGAGCCGGCCCCTGGCCCCTTCACGATGCCTGGACCTTCCACCCCTCAGATCAGGGAGTGGCAGGGCATCCAGGGGATTTTCATCAGAGTTTGTCATACTCTTGCACAAGGCGTTTTGCTTAAGTCAACAGTGGTTGGCGAGTGACTCCTTGGCGCTGGAACGTCTGATGCAAAGGAGGAAGAGTGGTTGGGGGCCAAGAGGCCCAGAGGCTCGGAAGAGTGGCAGAACTTGCCATTGTCAGAGGGGCCAGATGTAGAGGATATGGATATGGATCTTGATCTTCAGGAGGAGCTGGAAGTAGGAGAGATCCCAGAGCAGGAGGATCAGGCCCGGATCGTTGGGGTGTTCTGCCAGGAGGAACTGCCAGCGCTCATTTGGAGTCCTTGAAGGCCCTGAATATATCCACTAACCCCTGGCTGAGGATGAGGCACTGAAGAACCCGCTGCTCCAGAAGGTGCAGAAGTCTCAGACACTATTTCCGGTGCATATAGTAGTTCGGCAGATGATCGGCCTCTGGTAGATCCCACTCCTCCTGGTCTGAAAGGAGTATGAACCATGTCGTGCCTGTATCCGCTCCCTGAGCAAGAGTGAGAGCTCATTCAATTACCCAAGGTGGACACAACGGTGTTGGCGGTTACCAAGAAGACTACAATCCCGGTTGAAGGCAGTACGTCTCAAGGATGTCCAGGATCGGAAGTTAGACACCTTATTCAAGCAGGCATTTGTTAACATTTTTTCATTACAGGCTTCCATCTGCGGGGCCTGGGTGGTGAGAGCCTGCCTCCGCTGGTCGCAAAGGGTCCAGCATCTCAGAGATCCTGAGACAGACTTGTCGGCTGAGGTAGCCAAATTGGAGTTGGAAACGACCTATTTAGCGGACACCCATTATGATCTCATTAGGGGTCTCTCTAAAAGCATGGCCTCTGTGATAGCGCCGCGCTGCTACCTGTGGCTCTGGAACTGGGCGGCGGCGGCTGGCTCCTTCAAGTCCTGCCTTAGCAAGCTCCCCTTCAAGGGTAAGCTTCTCTTTCGAGAAGAGTTAGATAAGCTGGTTAAGGGTTTGGAGGAGTCCAAAGGTGGTCGTCGCCTGCCTGAGGGCAAACAGAAGCAAGTCCATAACACTGTGTCGACTCGAGGGCCGGCGAGGGACTTCAAACCTTTCAATGCTCATGCTTTAGCCATGCCCAGAGAGGCAGATTCCTTCCCAGGGGACAGAGGTTTTGAGGTTTCCAAGGTGCAGGCAGTGGTTTTGGAGCTACCTCTGTCTTGGGTCACAAGAAAGCACAATGAAGTGAGGGGGGCCCAAGTAGAGGTGCAACCCGTGGGCAGTCTCTTGTGAAAGTTCTACCCTGCCTGGGTCTAGATTACTTCTGACCACTGGGTTCTGGAACTCATCTGAGAGGGCTATGTCCTCGAATGGGCCCATCTAGTGAATTGGTTCTTCATTCAGTCCCCCCTGCAAGGCGCGATGTAAGGCAGTGGTGGTGAAGGAGACCTTGTCATATCTCCTGCGGCTCACAGCCGGGGAGCCGGTTTCCCCAGACCAGTATGGCTGCGGTCAATTTACTCCATTTATTTCAGTGTGCCAAAAAGGAGGAAGGGTCCTTTCACCTGATTCTCGACCTCAAGGGCGTGAACCGCTGTCTCCGGGTGCAGCATTGCCACTTGGAAACACTGAGATCTGTGATAGTGGCGGTAAGGAGCGGAGAGTTCTTGACATCTCTCGATCTCACGGAGGCATATCAGCTTTTTCTCTGCTTCACGGTATCAAGGGGCCATTTCCAGTTTCGAGCTTTGCCCTTTGGCCTGATGACTGCCTCCCGGACCTTCACAGGGTAGTGGTGGTGGTGGCGGCGGCGGCGGCAGTTCTCCGCGAGGAGGAGGTTCTCATCCACCTAAATAGGCTGATCCAAGCAAAGTCCAGGAATGAGCGAAGGTGCAACAGCACGGGTGGTAGTTCCTTCAAAGTCTTGGTTGGGTGGTCAACCTGGCCAAGAGTCAATTACGGTCAACCCAGGAGCTAGAGTATTGGGAGCATGCTTCAATACCCATGTGGGTAGAGGGTTCCCATCAGACCAATGGGTGCAGGAGCTACAGGGGTTGATAAGGCAGTTCCTGTCAATGTGGCATCTGCAGATTCTGGGAACCGTGGCGGACACCCTTGAGCTAGTCCCATGGGCAAGGGTGCCCATGGGACTGCTGTAGAGGGCTCTGCTCCATTTGGGGGTGCCATCAGAGTCGGTCCCTGTCCCAGGTACTCACCTGCCTGCGGAATGCCAGGAGAGCCCTTGGGTGGTGGCTGCTTCCAGGGAACCTGGAAGGGGGCATGCCACTCGAGTCTCCGGTGTGGGTTCCTCTGATGACCCATGCCAGTCTGTCAGGTTGGGCAGTCCATTGCGAAGGACATTTTGTTCAGGAACAGTGGAGCCCACAGGAGGTCTGGGGGTTGATCAACAGGCTCGAAATGCGAGCAGTGACCTTGGTGCTTGAAAGATTTGAACTGTGGTTACAGAGGAAGGCAGTCGGCGTTCCTTCGGACAATGCGACCACGGTGGCTTACAGCCTCAGGCAGGCGGGCATGGGAAGTGAACCCTGGGAGGTAGGGGCCGGAAGACTGTTCGAACAGGCAAAGACTCGTCTCCAGGCATTGGGGGAAGGCTAGTCATGGATCTAATAGCGACGTTCATGTCGGCCAAGGCCTGCTGGTTTTTCAGCAGAAGAGAAAAAGGCTGTCTGAGGGCCTGGATGCTCTAATCCAGGGATGGCCCGAAGACTGGCTTCTCTGTCTCCTGTGGGCTGGGGCGACTGTGGTATGCCGACTTGATTCTGATTCTGGCAGATCGACCGTGGCAGCCTCCGGTTTGTGAGGATCTCTTGACACAGGGGCCGCTGCGCATGCCGCAGGTGGATCGATTCTCGCTTACTGCATGGCTCTTGAGAGGGCAAGGTTGAAGAAGGGATATTCAGGCTCAGGGATATCGACCTTGTTCCAGTCAGGAGGAGATCACCGAGCCTGGCATACATCCGCGTGTGGCGCATCTTTGAATCATGGTGCAGAGGGCAACTAGCGTGTCCTTCCGCTGCATTTGTTTCCGGACATTTTGGTTTCTTGCAGTCCGGTTTTGGATAAGGGCCTGGCTGCCAGTTCCTTGAGGGTACAGCTGGCAACGATTTTCTGTTATCGCAGGAAGGTTCGTGGGATGCCATTGGCTTCTCACCCAGATGTGTGGAGATTTCAATTGACTGTGACCCACCTCCAGCCACTGAGGAGGGCGGTGGTACTGCCTTGGAATCTCAGTCTGGTGCTGAAGCGCTGTCTGGGGAACCCTTTAAGCCACTGGGTCAAGCTTCCCTGAAGGATTTAATGCTGAAAGTGGTGTTTCTGGCGGCGATTTGTTTGACACGCAGGATTTCGGAGCTTCAGGCCCTGTCATGCCAGGGGCCTTTTCTTTCATTCTCCAAAGAGAAAGTGGTCCTGCGCCCAGTACCTTCTTTTTTGCCCCTGGTGTTATCGGCATTTCATGTGAATCTCCTCGCCGGCACTGGTGAGCACGGAGGCAGGCCCAGGCACATCACAACTGCACCACCTGGATGTTAGAGTCCTGCGAAGGTAGATGATACAGACATCCTCCTTTTGTAAATTGTACTGTCCGTTTTGCTTGCTTTTTTTTTTTTGGCAGGCCGCGCATAGGGGAGGCAGCAGCTAAGGCCTATTTTTCCAGGTAAATTAAGGAGGCCATCACATTGACTTACACCTTGAAGGGTAAGGCAGTACTGGCAGGGCTTCGGGCACATTCCACAAGAGCGCAGGCAGCTTCTTGAGCAGAGTATAGTTTAGTTTAGTTTAGTTCTGCTGGTGGAGAACTGTGGGGCAGCAACATGGTCGTCGCTGCATGCTTTCTGTAAGCATTCTTGGCTGGATGTCCAGGCGGCAGAGAACACTCATTTCGGATCGGCAGTGCTTCAGGCCAGTTGTGCGTGTCCCTCCCATTAGTCTAACTGCTCTGATACATCCCAGAGGTGCGGGACTGGACCGGCGGGATGATTAAAGAAGGTGAAATTAGACTTACCTGCTAGTTGTTCCTTGAACTCTAGTCCAGTCCCAGAACCCTCTCTGAGTGCTTTCTGTTCTAATCTGTGAGCACCCCAGTTCCCTTGCTGGGAGAAGTGGCCAGAGAGTGGAGTACAAGTGGCTTGTTGGGGGGGGGGTTGGACCGAAAGAGTTATCGGTTTCTTGCTTCCCGCTGGTTGCAGTTGCTCGGCTGCTCAACAGGTAGGCCTTCTCATCGGGGGGGGGGGGTATTCTTCTCAGGGGATGGAGGGGGTGCTAGTTTATTTAGGAGTGGAAGCGTTTCTTGCATGTTTAACTACTTATTTGTTACTCCTGTGAGTCTGCTTTGTGAATAGGTACTGGGACTGGTAGGCAGTGCCAGCTATATAAGTACACTGGTGTCATCAAAAAGATGACACACTCAGTCTCCAAACTGCTGGAAGAGGTACACTACCCAGAGGTGCAGGACTGAATTGGAGTTCCTTAAGGAACAACAATTAGCAGGTAAGTCTAATTTCTCTTTTTGGAAGAAGGAACTGCAGATGTTGATTCCCAGGGTCTCATCCACCTTGAGTTTGGTGGTTGCTCCAGGCACGGAACAGGAACTGAGGATGCATCCACTCCTCCAAGGTATGCAGAAATCCACTACTGTCTTCCTATTCCCAGAAGTGCTCATGGGCCTGTTCCAATCGGAATGGGATTCCCTGAACTCCCTGCTTCAAGGGCAAAGGGTGTATAAGAGGATGCATGCTCTCCCAAAGAAGGAGTGCTTTGTATGGTTTGAGTTTCCAAGGTGGATACGCAGGTCACAGCAATTACCAGACAGACCACTTTTCCTTTGGAAGGCTGATCAGCCTTAAAGGAAACTCTGGACCAAAAGGTGGATTCCTGTTGAATATCCAGTTCGCTGTAGCAGCTGCTATTCCTCATTTGGCAGCATGTGCAAGCCTGAGATCTTGAACCCTGCTCCTGTGGATTCACTCTCTTCCACCGAATGATTGTACCCCTTTTTTTGGAATCTGCTATGGCCTTCCTTTCTGATGCCATGTATGACCTGGTACATCTAGCCACTGCGGATTGTGTCCTTTCAATGTTGGCTTGGCTTGGACATGGGGCAGTGGACACATCTTCCAAGGCCCATTTGCTGCCTATCTGGCCTTTAAAGGAATGCTTCTGTTCGGTCCAATTTAGAGAAGCTGGTGAAGAACCTGGATGAGACAAAATCTTACTGCCTTCTGTAGGACAGATCCATAGGGCCTGTGAAGCGGGCAGGAGTCCTTTTTCCATCGGCCTCTGCCCGCTCCTCACATGCACCCTGGTTGGACTCCCGGGGATCTTTGTGAGTCCTGTCACAGAGTCTTTCTTCTCCTCTGCTTATGGACTTCAGGATTGTTCTCAGTCCTTTTGTGGAATGCTTGGGCCCAGTGACCTGGTCCCTCCCAGACTGCACAATGTAGGTTTGGGGGCCCATTCTCTGGTTCCTCCGGTTGGGGGCAGTCTGCCTCTTCTTCAGGAATGGGCCTGAGTCACCAAGGATAGCTGGGTGCTAGTCCCCATTCAGTACGGCTATGGCCTGGAATGCAAAGAGCCAGTCCTGGCCACTTGTCTTCTCCCCTTGTGGATCTGCAAACAGGGCTACTGTGCAGATCACCTTGGACAAGTTGCCTCTCCTGGTCAGTGGTGTCCGCTTCCCCAGACAAGTGGGGGGGGGGGGGGCAACAGGTATTCTATCTGTTTTCATGGTGGCTGACATGGAAGGAGCATTCCGGCCCATTCTGGGCCTCAAGAGTGTTAACAAGTGCCTGTACATTATGCATTTCTGGATGGAAACTTTGCGTTCGAGGATTCAAGCGGTGCGCAGAGGGGGTTCCCATCATTTCTGGTATTGGTCGAGGTACATTTTCATATCCCAATCTGGGGGATCAGCAGGCATCTGTGTTTTGACATGCTTGGTTCCCACCTTCAGTTCACCGCTCTTCCATGTGGACTCTCCACTGCCTGAAGGATGTTCTCCAAGGTCATGGTTGTTGTATCTGCGGCACTGCAGTGCCAAATGATTTATGTGCACCCACATCTGGACTACTGGCTCATATGAGCCCATTCTCCTCCAGAGACGTCTCGAGTAGCTCCCCGAGTGGTGTCCTTTCTGATGAGTTTCAGCTGGGTGATCACTGGTTCCTGGAGTTCCTGGGAGTACATTTTCGATACTCGAGTGTGCAGAGTTTTTCTGCCAATGGAGAAAGTCAAGGCTGTTGGATTGTCTAGAGCTATTCTGTTTGCAGCAGACTACCAGAGTCCAGTTTGATTTTCATTAGCAGTTAGAGCTCAGGCTCCTGCTCCCAATGAAGGCAAAGGCCAGCCTGCGGTGGGGGTGGCACACAGCCTTCTGAGGAAGGGCTTGCTGCTGGACAATTGCTCATGGATCCTTCTGGCAATGAATTCCAGTCTCTTGGGCTGGGGAGCCCATTGCTAAGGCTGAATGGCCCAGGGCCATTGGAACCACTGGGAATTGGTATGGTCCATCAACTGCCACAAAGCGAGGGCTATCAGGTTGGCTTTTCTGCATTTCTGGCCACTGATCGGGGACTAGGCAGTTCGAGTGTTTTTGGACAATGCCACGGCGGTGGCTTATGTCAGTCAGCAAGACGGCACAAGGAGTGCTGGGGTAGTTCTGGGGATGGCCCTTCTGTTTGTCTGGGCAGAGAAGAACCTCCTAGCCTTGTCGGCTCAGCACATTACTGGGGTGGACAATAGAGAAGTGGACTCCTCAGCCCTCTGTGGATCCTGGAGAGTGGGAGTTGAGTCGGAAGGAGTTTCTGTTGATTCTGTGCCACTGGGATCACCCCGAAATGGGGCTGATGGCGACCCACTCCATTGCCATAGTTTGCCTCTTCTTTAGTTGCCACATGGAGATGGGGTCCGAGGGCATTGACACCTTGGCCAAGTCAGCACCTGCTGTATGTGTTTCCTCCATGGCTCCTGGTGGAGCCTATGATTCGGTGTATAGACTGCCACCTGGGCAGGATTGTTCTGGTGGTACCAGATTGGCCGAGAAGAGCGTGGTTCAGAGACCTCCCAGCAGGCACCACCTCTTCGTTTGCCTCGGTCTCGGGGCCTATTGCTATAGGGGCCAATTGTCCTGGAGGATCCAGTTCCCTTCTCGCTTACACCTTGGTTCTTGAAAAGGGACAGCTAGTGCTTAAGGGTTACTCTTCAGCGGTGGTCTCCACTCTGCTTGGAACCTGGAGGAGGTTTACTAAGCTAGCATATGTGCGGGTCTGGTGCCTCTCTTGAGCACTGGTAATGCATTCAGCAGTTGGCTCCTGAGGCAGCCAAGGTGCCATCTCTGTTGGCCTTTCTACAGGATGGCCTTGAAAAGGTCCTTTTCCTTAGCTCCCCGAAAGTTCAGGTGGCAGCTTTGACCTATTTCCAAGGTCTGGTGTCTGGTACATCTCTAGCCTTGCACTCGGATGTCTCACACTTTCTCCAGAAGGTTTGGCATCTGCATACTCCCCTCCGGGCTGTGATTCCTTCCTGGGATCTGTGTCTGGTGCTCAGAGCCCTGATGACAGTACCCTTTGAGCTGCTGGAGTGTGCTACTTTGAAGGATTTGATGGTCAAGACGGTCGTCTTGGTTGTGATTTTTTTTTCTGCAAGGTGATTTCCAAGCTGCAGGCTCTGTCTTGCGAGGTCCTTATCTATCTTTTCAAAGGAGGACGTTTCTATTTGGCTTGTGCCTTCCTTCTTGCCTAAGGTGTTTTCTCCCTTAATGTGAACCAGGTGATCTGCCTACCCTTCTTTTCTAAAGAGCAATGTTGGTGAAAGGATAAGGGTCTTCGCCTTGTGGATATCCAGAGGCTGCTTCTCCGGTACTTGGAGGCTACGAATTCCTTTCATAAGTCTGACCATCTTTGTGGTGTTTGCTGGCACAAGGGTGGTGCGGTGGCTAAGTGACTTTGGGGCACTGGATTAAGGTAGCTATTTCCTCAGCTTATCTGTTGCAGAACCGGTTGGTTCCGGAGGGTTTGCACACCCATTCTACCCGAGTACAAGTATCGTCGTGAGCGGGGTGGAGTTTAGTAGCCCCTGCAGACATTTGTCAGGCAAAAATGTGGGCATCACTTTCCACTTTTGTGAAGCATTACTGCTTGGATGTCCACGCACTGATGGATATAGCATTTGGCTCAAGGGTTTTGAGAGCTGCTGTGTCATCCTCCTGCCCAGTGGAGTTGTAGGTTTAGTACATCTCACTTCTCTGGACTGATCTAGCAGGACAGCATGGAAGGTGAAATATTTTATTTACTAGATAATGTCCTTTCCTGCTAGACCAGTTCAGGGCCCACCCCTGGAACTGTGTTTGCTCTTTTCTGTTGTGGTAACCTTGGGTCCACTATGGCTTATATATTTGGCTCTGCAGGTTCATCTTCTACGATCAGCTTTCTCTTTATGCTTTTCTCTACTTGGTTCTCTACTGTTTGATTGCCCATGATAGCCCACATTGAGGTTGTGTGAGGTTGGCCATGTTCTCTCATATGCTTTGGGACGGATACTGAAGAGACCTCTGGTGGCTGAGGCATATAGAGGCATGGGAGCAATGTTATTGAAATCTGGGCTTTTCATTGGTTCTTTGTCTCCACCAAACACAACCCACTTGTCTGGACTGGTGTAGCACGACTCGAGGAAGGGACATTATAAATGTCAACTTAGACACTAAAATTGTTCATCTGCTCTTCCGGATAGGAGACTGCACCATCCTATTGACATTCTTAATTTATAGCCAGATATATTGCTGCTATGATTATTTATCTAGTACACTGTGTTCCTCTCTACTCCCTCTAGTAAATTATCTTTCTCTGCCTCAGGTTGAAAATATATTCTCCATTTTATCATCCCCCTTTTTTTTTTTTTTTTTCTCTTTGCTTTCCCGTTATCCTTTCCTCAGTGTGTTAATCTATGCTGTCTGCACATCCTTTGTGAGCTAGTGGACTTTGGCAATACTTTGATGTTGTGATGTCATATGATTCCCCAATGCGATTCAAAAGATACCATGGTTGCACCATTAGCCAAGATTGATATAAGCAGTTATAACCTGGAGATAATCTTTTTGTATTTGAAACTGTATTAAAATGTATTCTACTCTAATGCATATTTGAATTACATAATAAAAAAAAATCAAGGAACAAAGAATCTGGACTTTCAGAAAGCCTTTGACAAGGTCCCTCATCAGAGACTTTTGGCAAAACTAAAAAGTCATGGGAAAGGAGGCAGTGTACTATTGTGGATCGGGAACTGGTTAAAAGATAGAAAGCAGAGGGTAGGGCTAAATGGCCAATTTTCCCAATGGAAAAAGGTGAATAATGGAGTACCCCAGGGATCTGTACTGGGTCCGCTACTTTTTTGACATATTCCCTTTTCCAGGTCATTTATGAATAACTAGTGGGGTTATCAAATTTGCAGACGACACAAAACTGTTTAAAGTTGTTATAACCCAAGAGGACTGTGGAAAATTGCAGGAGGATCAGGATAAATTGGAAGACTGGGCATCCAAATGGCAGATGAAATTTAATGTGGACAAGTGCAAAGTTAGGCACCTAGGAAAGAACAACCCACACTATGGTTACACAATGCAAGGTTCCACATTGGGAACCACCACCCAGGAAAAAGATTTAGGAGTCATCGTGGATAACATGTTAAAACCCTCTGCCCAGTGTGCAGCGGCGGCCAAGAAAGCAAATAGAATGCTAGGTATCATAAGGAAAGGAATGGAAAATAAAACAAAGGATATTATAATGCCTCTGTATCGTTCCATGGTACGACCGCACCTTGAATATTGTGTGCAGTTCTGGTCGCCGTATCTTAAAAAGGATATAGCGTTATTAAAAAAGCTACAGAGAAGAGCCACCAAAATGGTAAAAGGGGTTGGAGGATACTCCTATGAAGAGAGGCTAAAAAGGTTAGGGCTCTTCAACCTGGAAAAGAGACAGCTGAGGAGAGATATGATAAAGGTCTATAAATTAATGAGCAGAGTGGAACGGGTAAACGTACATTGATTGTTTACCTTTTCAGAATATAGAAAGACTAGGAGACATGCAATGAAGCTACAGGGTAAACTATTTAAGACTAATAAAAGAAAATATTTTTTCACTCAACGTGTAATCAAACTCTGGAATTTGTTACCGGAGGATGTAGTAAGAGCTGTTAGTGTAGCTGGGTTTAAAAAAGGTTTGGACAAGTTCCTGGAGGAAAGGTCCATAAGCCATTATTAAAAAGGGACCCAGGATATCAATGCTTGACCCAATACAAGCATTGTGGAACCTGTGTCTCTTGGGGATACTGCTAGATACGTATGACCTAGATTGGCCACTGTTGGAAACAGGATACTGGGCTTGATGGACCTTGGTCTGACCTAGTATGGCATATCTTATGTTCTTAACTTGTGGTAATCTCTTTTGAATTTTCTTTCATTATTTAGTGGTGATGAGGGGTTCCACTGTAACTTTACCCATTTTTATATTATTGCCCCTCTTCTCAAGGACTATTATTGTGCTAATATCTACACCTCTCCCACACTATATAGTTATGAACCTCATAAATGAAAGAGGTGATATTTGCATATGTAAATTAATTTACTGTATATTTGTCTATGATTAAGTATTTTAGGGGCTTATTTACTAACTTGTGCCAAGGTTTTGCACCTAATCCTCATTTAACTACAAATGGTTGTGTGGGTTATAGGTGTTCCTGTCATTTTGGGGAAGGCATCCATACAGCTAGCACAGAGCAGTGATCACTACCATGCCATTAACAGCATAGCTAATAATGTGGAAAAATCAGTATCCCTACTTGGAAGACACAAAAGTTTATCATTTGATTTCAAATTTCTGTTCACAATGACATGTGGTCAGTGATTTTAAGTAGCCACTACGCCACTGGTTCACATTATTGCATGCTCATGGAACGTGTTCTTTTGACAGCCAAAAATATTGTAGTAAATTAACAGTCCAATATTCAGCAGTACTTAGGCCCAATCATTTTGTCTTGATATCTGGCTCTTTTCAGTGGCACAACCCAGATAGTGCCGCAGTGGTTGGTCATTATTTCACTGGCACTGTTTGGATAGTGCTGGGGTGGAGTGTGGGCGGAGCTGAATAGCAGCAGTGTGCCGTCTGCTTTCCGGATAACTTAGGCCAAGGGGAAGGCTGTCCTAAGTTGTACAGATAAGTTATCTAGATAGTGGACTGAATATTGCTGCTATCCAGTTGAGGTCTGGTGCTGACCATATTATCTGGATATTCAGCGCCAGCCAGTATCTGAATAGTTTTTGGCTGCAGCAGCCAGTGTTTAAAAAAACAAAACAAAAAAACAGACCACCGCAGCTGAATATTGACTCCTAAATTTAACTTTCCAGCATTTGAATTTTTGAAGTAGTGCTCATCTTATGTATGCTGGGAACTATTTTAAAGTGTTTTTCTTTATTCTTTAGGCCAATCACTATCTTTTAAAATGTTTAAAGATTTCATGTTTGTCACAGTGTCATAAATAACTGCATATTACTCGTATCTCATTGGTTATTTTGTACACCAGTAGACGTCACCTTTTTTCTATTCTCTTATCTAGCCGTAAGCATTCAAAATAATTTTTGCTGAAGAGGGCACATAGGGCCTTGGGAATGCTGTGGAACTCTGATTCAGATGCATATTCATAGACTGACAGAGCTGTATTTCCATGAGGAGATTACTGAGGCAGAAAATTAAAAATTACAAATAAATAAAGTGTTCAACCATGAAATTGCCATTAAAAAAGACTCTGCTTAAAAAGAACAGAAGAATCAGTTCGTAAATGTACGAGTTCTCATGTGAAGTACAATTAGAGATAGAGATGGATAAATCTTGAAAGGAGGCTGGATGAATTGAATGTGACCAGCTTGGTGCTCATTTTTCTGTAATATAATTTTACCAAAGACAATGAAAAAAGATCATTTTATAAAAGAGCACCCAAGCAAGGAAAGCACATAGGCACGCATGGTTTACCTATTTTGTAAAAGCACCTAGGTATTTGCTTCTGAGCCTTTATAAAACTACCCAGCACCCCCACCCAGTTACACCCACTCGGAGGCAGATGTAACTCTGTAAATGCGCCCGTAGAAATCGTTACATATGCATATGTGGTTGCTGATCTTACTTCCTCCTCCCTCATCTAGTCTATGGCCCTGGAAACACCTAGGAATATATTGTATTGAAGTAGATGCTGTGTTTTCTGCACATCTCTTTTTTATGTGTGTATATCCCCGAGCAATTTTGTAGCACTTGAGAATATCAAGCACTATTTTACATGCTCAGATTGCTTATACAATTACTGCCATAGTGTATTAGGCAGGTTCAAGTTTAGGTTCTACAACTCCAAAACAAAGGATAGAACTGGACAAACAGCCAAGGGCAAAATTACAGATTTTATGTGGCATAAATACCAGCGCATATCACTTGTGCTATCCAGGAAGATTGCCACGTCCAACAGTAAACCAAACAAATTTAAGGAGTGGCATAGTCGTTGGCCTAAGTTACCTCAGGCTGGGGGTTTGATTCCCACTCAGGGACAGCAATTGCAGGCCGGAGAGACTGGGGTCTCTACTCCTATAGGTGCTCCTTGTGGCCTTGGGCAAGCCACTTAACACTCCGTTGCCTCAGGTACACATGTAAATTGTGAACCCTGCGGGGACAAGGGAATATATTCAGTACTTACTTGTAGCATTTGTAAACTGCTCTAAGGCCTTTCAACCTGGGCAGTATCAAGAAATTAAGTAAAGATAAAAAATATATACCCAATTATTTAACCCCAGCAATTAGTGGTTTTTTATTTTTATTTTAAACATTGGCCACCATGGTTATCTGGGTATTTGTCACTGGTATCCAGAAACTAGCTGGCACTGAATATCAGGACAGATTGGACACCAGAGGCACTATCCAAATAGTGATGATATTCAACTGCTATCTGAATAGTCTTTCTGCTATCCTAACTTATATGGATAATTATCCAGTGCTAAATATTACCGCTATCTGGGTAGTACCAATCAATGACCATGGACAGCCCCAGATAGTGCTGAGACAGTCTGTGTGCTACTTAGTGGCACTATATAGATGATGCTGCTGAATAACACAGTCAGAAGCACTTAAGTTAGCAAGTACTATCAATCAATAAGTGGTGTTGAATATCAGGCCCATAGTATGTCTAGCACTACTATAAAAGGATTAGTAGTAGAACCAGTAAGTCATAGAGCTCTAATGTGCATTTTCCATACTATGGGGGTACCTCTTCTTGGCACTGGATCTGAATGATCATCTTCCACCCCATATCTTACCCTTGCAGCTGTTCCTGACTTTAGGGGAAGTATTTTTCCAGGGCTATGACTCTGGATCCCACCCTCATCAATTCTGACCATTGAGTCAGAAAGCAGAAGAAATCCAGGTGGACATGGGCTTGCTTGCTTGCTCGCTTGAACAAAAATCTCTTTTAACTACACAGGTACACTACCAAAAAACTGCCTCCAGTTTTGCAACTGATTCCTATAGATTTTGGGGTGCTGAATCCAGGAAAAATAGCCAAAATGTTCCATCACGTCACGTTTTCTTGCAAAATTAGATTTCTTACCCATATAAGGAATGTTCACATAATTTCTTTTTAGCCGACTGCAGTTTATTTTCTTGGCCCAAAATAGAGGTTGTAATGGTTAACTAACTAGAAACACTCCCTCATGATATTTTAGAGTGTTTTGTATTCATTTTATACATTAACAGGACAATTGGGAGGCAGGGGGCTAAATCCAGTACTCGCGCTGGCGCATGTTCTTTCCTGTTCGCCTCGCCTCGTTCGCTCGCTCAAACACGGTGGTTGCGACATGAACGTTCCTGTCAAATTTCAGTTTCTTGCAAGTTCATTATTACCTTTTGTTTGCTCAGTCGTAATCCAGCTTTATTCCGAAGTGGTTCACTACAGTTGTAGTTTGCAGTGCTGTGTATTTGTGATGGCTCACAGAGCCAGAGGTTGCGTCAACTCTCCGGACAGTTTTTGTTTTATTTGTGGGGAATATACCGTGAAAAAGCGGCAGAGGAACATTTCTGCATTTATTAAAAAAGTATATTTCGCCTATTTCGGTTTGAAGTTAGGCGATCAAGACAAACCGTGGGCTCCTCACAAAGTGTGCAAGACATGTGAGGAAGATCTACGCTTATGGATGAAACGTAAAAAACAAGAATTTCGTTTCGGAATACCTATGATGTGGCGTGAACAAAGAGACCACAGCAGTGACTGCTATTTTTGCTCTTGCATTGTGAAGGGATACAACTTAAAAAATAAGAACGTAATAAGTTACCTCAACCTTCCCTCAGCAATTAGGCCTATGCCTCATAGCAACGAAGTACCTGTGCCTGAACCACCAAAATCTTTGGATCATATTTGTGTGGACGGTTCTGATCATGATGAGACTCATCAGATGGCTTTTCCCGATGAGTCCAGTACTTCCGAGTTTGAAACTGAGCCAGATCCGAAACCTGAACTTTTCTCTCAAGCTGAATTGAATGATTTAGTCTGGGATTTAGGACTCCCAAAAGATGCTGCCCAACTGCTAGGTTCTCGGCTTAAACAGAAAAATCTATTGTCACCAGGAACAACTTTTTATTGGTACCGCAACCGCGAGACAATTTTTGAAGTATTTCAGCAAAGAGGAAGATTTGGTATTTTGCAACGATATATACGGAGTGATGGAAAAGTTTAAACTCAAGTATGATCCTGCTGAATGGCGGCTGTTCATTGATTCGTCAAAAGACAGCATAAAAGGTGTTCTTCATAATGGCAACACATTCGCTTCAGTTCCTATTGCTCACTCTGTTATTCTCCAAGAAAAATACGAGAATTTGGCCCTGATTCTTCAGAAGATTCGTTATGATGAGCATAAGTGGATGATTTGTGGAGACTTTAAAATTCTATCCATGCTATTAGGGCAGCAATCCGGTTTCACCAAATATCCCTGCTTCCTTTGCTTGTGGGATAGCCGGGCCCGCGACCTACACTGGGGGGAAAAAAGACTGGCCAATTCGGGAGTATTTGAGACCCGGTGAGAAAAATGTTCTTCATGAGAGCTTGGTACCTCGTGATAAAATTCTATTACCACCTCTCCACATTAAGTTGGGTCTCATTAAGCAATTCATCAAGTCCCTTCCAAAAGATGGTGAGTGCTTTCGGTACCTTTGCTCAAAGTTCCCCTGACTTTCTGAAGCAAAGCTAAAGGAAGGAGTGTTTGTTGGCCCTGATATAAGGAAACTCATTTCAGATGGAGCATTCGCTGAAACGATGTCTGAGAAGGAAAAAGAAGCCTGGGATTCCTTCAAGGATGTTGTTCTCAAATTCTTGGGGAACAGGCGGGATGAGAACTATAAGGGTATTGTTGCCAGGATGCTCAATGCCTTCAAAGAACAAGGCTGTAACATGAGCCTGAAAGTCCATTTCTTGCACTCCCATGTGAACTACTTTCCCGAAAACTTGGGGGTGTACAGTGAAGAACAAGGTGAAAGGTTTCACCAGGACATCAAGGACGCAGAGAGAAGGTACCAAGGAAGATGGAGGAACACTATGATGGCTGATTTCTGCTGGTTGCTGCTGCGGGAAACCCTAGATGAAAAATACTGAATATTGAATTTTTGTTCCCCATTAATAGCTATCAAAAATTCAATACCAGGAAACACAAATCAGTTCAAATTAGCCTGGATATGGTTTGCTCTGAAATCTTTAGACAAAAGGGACAAATTGTGATAGCAGGCAGACCTGTAGAGTCACAGACCTTATCTTCTCTGTAAGCTTCAATGCATTTTCCTTTGCAGGTTAGGATGGGCTCTTGATCTGAGTACAATTTTGCTTCATTCTAGCTCATCTACGTCTCCAACCCAAACACTCCCTCCTTTCATCATCTTCTTCCTATGGGGATTATTGCAAAAATAATTCTAACCATACAAGATCCTCAGTTCAGTTTTTGTTGACATTCGCAAGTCCTAGGTCTTGCTGGTACTTAAGGACCCTTCTCATGCCAAGGCATAACCACTGCCCCAACACTCAAGAAGGTGAAGGAGAAAGGATGAGAACATATCCAACATGCGAGTTTTGTTAAATATACTTCTCCTTTAATATCTCCCCTTGGAATTTTATAAACTCTACTGCTGCCATTTTGATACCACCCTCCCTCCCCCCCCCCCCCCCCCCGAACTCATGGAACCTCAAGTCACTAATAAAGCAAAATTGTTGACTTCCTTACATAAAATCTTTATTTAAAATCTATTATCTTATGAGTCCTTGGAATTTATTCATATGTTTGCATCTTGTGCTATATTCTGGAGTAAGCTTGTTTGGAAGTGGAAATGCAGATACATTTGATCACTTCTACTGCTTGGCAGATGCAAGGTTTTTTTTCATATCACTAGAAAATTAGATCATGCAAGCAACTGAAATGTATAACTGCATGAGAAACAAAGCACTGTAAGAAGCAGATGCACAAAAAGAGACCCAACCCCTCCGGCCTAAAGGAACAACAATCAGCAAGCTGGCAGGGGTTGAAGCAGCCAGCCCTGGATCTGCTGGAGGAGCTTGCTAGGATAAGGCAAGCAGAAAAACATGGATCAGGACCAAATCGGGAGGGAGTGAATGCATGGGGGAGGGATAAAGCGTGGCTTCAGGGGATATGGAGGGAGAGGGAGTTGAGAAGTAATCAAAGAGGAACGTGGAAGTGACTATATAGAAGAGTGCAGCAGAAGAGGATGTGGAGGGGGCAGGGATGGTGTTAGAAAGAGGCCATCCAAGGTGCAAGTGTGAGAGTGTACAGCACTCGCAAATATGCAATCCTCCCACTGAATCGTGGTCATGTAGCACACATCCACCCCACAAACATAAGTCAACCCAATGCAATCCAATCACATGTGCAGCCCACACATTCACATACCCATGGCCACCAATTTACTAACACAATCCCACACTCACATATACACATCCCACCCACTCCATGAACCATGCCTAGTTACAATGGTTTTAGCAGGCACTTTACAGCTTGTTGATTGTGTTCTAATTTTTAGATAACCTATTCAAGTCAGTGTACTGAACTAAAAGGTTTTAAATTTCTAGTAGTTTAGCATCTGTACAAAAATGATGCTACTAAAATTCTAAATGTTTACCTGTGTCTGCTGTTTTGCATGGAGTGGAGGAGTAGCCTAGTGGTTAGAGCACTGGCTTGGTAACCAAGCAACCAGGGTTCGATTCCCGCTAGCACTCCTTGTGGCCTTGGGCAAGTCACTTAACCCTCCATTGCCTCGGAAGAAAGGCCTGGCAATCTACTTTCGGTGACACTGCCAAGAAAACCCAGGAGCTTCTGGGTCGCCAGGGGTCAGGACTGACTCAAAGGCACGCATTGCATTTTTGCTGTTCTGCATAGCTCTGGAAATGCTCATCCTTTGATTATTAAACTGAGCAGTTAAGCTGCTGTTTCAAAGGGGTTTCTATATACAGTAGGAGCGGCTAATCGTTTCTCGACAAGGGTTGAAATTTTGTACCTTGCAAACCCTGTTTATACTTTTTTTTTCTGTTTAAGAAGATTCAGAAATTTAGATCATTAGTTATTTTAAAGTTTGAGGACCTATTTATCTGACCGATTGGAACCATGAGAATAAATGTAACTTCAAATTTCAACAGCGGATGCCCTATAGAATGGTACTCTGATGGGTTACTGTGCTGGGCTTAACATACCTGTGAATGTGAGAGTTGTATTGGCAAAAATAAATTCTTTAGTTTGTTTTTGGTGTAATAAACATTTCTATTGTACTTGAAGACTATGGGGTGCATTCCAAATGGTGAATAGCGCCTGTGTATGTGTGGGCTGGATGGATAATCTGCAGTTCCTTATCGTCACTTCAGTCCAGTCCCTTAACTTCTGGGTTGCGCAACCCTTCCAGCAGCTTGGAGGCTGAGCCCATCATCCTTTTGATGATGGTGTGGTATAAATACCACTGGCACCACCCACCGGCACCAGTAATCTCAGCCTCCAAGCAGCTGGAGGGTTCCTGTAAGCCAGAGTGCTTACGGGGTTCTTAGCTTTTAAATTACTTTAATTTGCTTTAGTTTACTTTAATTTACTTTCTTTTTCTTTATTCTTGCCATTCCCTTCATTGGTAGTATTCCTTTAAGGGTTTGCTCCTTGGATCTTTTGGTTCCCTCCCCCTCCCCCCCCCTTGAGCGCCCTTCGTGTAGGCCCGCTCCTCAGAGGGAAGAGGTTTACAGGAGCCGCGGGGCTCGGGAGAGCTCGCCTCCTGCACCCTCCGCATCTCCTGAGATCGTCAGAGCAGGACTCCCTCTGCCTCACGCCGAAGCCCCCTTGGTTGGCTGAGCGCTGGAGGCAGCTCCGAGGATCCTCCCGGCGGCGTCCCCAGCCTCGCGCTTCAGCCCCGAGGCGGCTGGGCGCTTGAGGCATCCCCGGAGTGCAGAGCATGGGGGACAAGGCAGACGGATTGCAATCGCCGCAGCACATCGGAACGGGAGTCGGGGAATCAACAGCTCAGCTACCTCCCGTGGTTCCGGCCTCTGCATGGTCTCAGCCTTCCACGTGGAGAGTCAGTGAAGTGCGGCTGCTTCTCTAGGGTGCTGGGCAGCGCGCGCCAGTTAATCAGCGAACCGCAAGTATTTGAGCAGGAAAGCTCCCTATTTTATCTTATTTTCTTTTTGTTTTTTGCTTTGTTTAATGCTATTTGCTAACTGCGGCTGGGGGAGGGGACACGGAGAACTATTGTTAGTCTGGCCTGGTTCTCTACTTGGCGCCATTTTTCTTTTGAGTTTCTTTTGAATTTCCTTTGATTTTTTTCTTTTGAATTTCTTTTGCATTTCTGCTTTATATTGAAGTTCCTTGGACCAAGTTTTTTCCTCCTGAACCCGGTTTATTTAATTGTTGAATTTCAAGCCGCTCAGTGCCTAAGGGGGCATGCCGAGTAAGCTGCGGTGTCCTTCTTGCGGCACTCGGAGGGGGACGGCCTCAGAAGCAGGGATTTGCAGAAGCTGCGCTGCAGAAGCTGCTTTGGTGGAGAAAGAAATCCACTTGAGCATGTCTCAAACCACCCTCGGGTCAGGAGATCCTCTGGAAGGGGTAAGGGAGGTCCATTCTCCTCCGCCTTCATCCGTAGAGGGACCAGGTCCTTCCTCTTCCTTTCCCTCCACCTCCGCCGGGGCGGAGGGAAGCTGGGATCACTTTTCTCCAGAGTTTGTGCTCCTATTGCACAAGGCCTATTGCTTGCGCAAGCAGGGAACTTCAGAACCAGTAGCGGCGAGGGAAAGCAGGGACACTGAGACCGGGAAGTCTAGATCCCTGGACCTTGTCATCCCTGCTAAGCGCGTGAGGCTTCTGGACAAGGAGCCTTTCGAATCCCCGTCTCGGGACTCCCTTGAAGAGGAACCCTCGGACAAAGAAGGAGGGGAAGATGGGGAAGAGCTGGAAGAGGGAGAGATCCCGGAGGAGGAGCAATCTCGCATAGTCCGGGTTTTTCGGCGGGAAGAGCTCCCGGCGTTGATTATTGAGTCTCTAAAAGTGCTCAATATGGCCGCGGAGTCTCCGGCAGAGGAAGAAGTCCTGGAAGATCCGTTGATCCAAGCCGTCAGAAGGTCTCAGAGCGTTTTCCCAGTCCATAGAGTGGTTCGTCACATGATGCAGGAGGAATGGAACCAGCCAGAGTCTAGCCTAAGGGGGTTACGGGCTATGTCCCGTCTCTATCCACTATCTGAATCGGACAAAGACCTGCTGAAGTTGCCCAGGGTGGACGCTGCAGTCTCAGCGGTGACTAAGAAAACTACGATTCCGGTCGAGGGAGGCGCTGCTCTGAGGGACAGTCAAGATAGAAAATTGGATACGCTGTTAAAGCAAGCCTTTGATGTTAGTGCCCTCGCCTTGCAGGCCTCAATCTCGGGAGCTTGGGTAGCTAGGGCCTGCCTGAGGTGGTCCCAACAACTTCAACTGGCTGACGATCCCTCAAGTTAGGCTCAAGCGCTGATGGCCAGGTTAGAGTCCGGCTCGGCCTACCTAGCAGATAGCCAGTATGATCTCATTAGGAGTCTGGCAAAGAATATGGCCTCGGTGGTGGCAGCCAGAAGGTACTTATGGCTACGTAACTGGTCAGCTGATGCCTCTTCAAAGGCCCGCTTGAGTCGTCTTCCGTTCAAGGGGAAACTACTGTTTGGCAAAGACCTGGATAAGTTAGTTAAGATCTCGGAGAGTCAAAGGGGGGCAGGCTCCCGGAAGATAGGCCCAGGCTAGGCCGCCCTCCGGCGCAGAGCCGAAACCAGCCGAAGGAATTTTGGAGATTCTGTCAGGCCAGATCGAACCCCTTTCCCAGGGGCTTTTCCTCCAGGGGTTTTTCCTCCAGGGGACAAGGCTTCAGAGGGTTTTGCGGAGCAGGCAGAGGTTTTGGGGCCTCTTCCTCCTCCTCAGGTCCTAGAAAAACACAATGAGAGACCGGGGATCCAGGGGGGAGTTCTGCCGGTGGGGGGTCGACTAAGGCAGTTTCTCCCCGCCTGGTCCTGGGTCACATCCGATCAATGGGTCTTGGAAGTAATTCGAGAGGGGTACGCTCTCGAGTTCACAAAGCAGGTAGTCCCTGCTTTTGTTCAATCCCCCTGCGGTCCACCAGAGAAGAAGGCGGCGGTGGATGCCACTCTTTCAAGACTTATAGCGCTGGGAGCGGTACTGCCGGTCCCTCCAGCTCAGCAAGGGTCCGGTCGATACTCCATCTATTTTGTGGTCCCAAAAAAGGAAGGTTCCTTTCGTCCAATTCTAGATTTAAAACAAATCAATCGCTGTCTCAGAGTTCCTCACTTCCGCATGGAGACCCTGAGGTCGGTGATTGCGGCCGTTCGTCAAGGAGAGTTCCTCACGTCCCTAGATTTGACGGAAGCATATTTACATATCCCGGTCCGGCGGTCTCATCAGCAGTTCCTAAGATTTGCCGTACCAAGGGGCCATTTCCAGTTCCAGGCCCTCCCCTTCGGCCTAGCAACGGCTCCCAGGACGTTCACCAAGGTGATGGTAGTGGTGGCCGCGGCTCTTCGCAAGGAGGGTATCCTAGTCCATCCCTACCTCGACGATTGGCTAATCTGAGCAAAGTCAGAAGAGGAGAGTCGCTCGGCAACGGCCAGGGTCGTGGATTTCCTGCAAGAGTTGGGGTGGGTCATCAATCGAGCAAAGAGCAGATTGACTCCCACTCAGGAGAACGAGTACCTAGGAGCAAGGTTCGACACCAAGGCAGGGAGAGTGTTCCTATCGAAACAGAGACTAAGAGACCCGAGGAATCTCGTGTCTCGATTTCTTTGGATGAGAATCCCCACGGCCTGGCATTACCTTCAGCTGCTGGGTACCATGGCAGCAGCAATAGAAGTGGTACCGTGGGCCAGGGCACATATGCGGTTTCTCCAGCGCACGCTGTTAAGGCAGTGGTCCCATCAACATCATCCACTATCCAGGAGGATTCCCTGTCCCCTCCGGATCAGGAGGTCTTTGCTTTGGTGGAGAAACCCAAGGAACCTGGGCTGCGGGATGCCCCTCGAAACTCTGCAATGGATCCAACTGACGACGGATGCGAGTCTAACAGGCTGGGGGGCCCACTGCCGGGGACAGTTTGCCCAAGGCAGCTGGACTTCGAAGGAATCGCAGTGGTCGATCAACAGGCTGGAGCTGAAGGCGGTAACCTTAGCCCTCCGGGCGCTCGAGCACTTGGTGCGTCAAAGGGCAGTCCGCGTCCTATCCGACAACGCCACTACGGTGGCCTACATCAACCGGCAAGGGGGAACAAGCAGTCCGTCCTTTGAAAAGGAGGCGGATATCCTCTTACAATGGGCCGAAGTCCATCTGTTGGCGCTGTCGGCACAGCACGTGGCCGGCGTAGACAACGTCACGGCCGATTACCTCAGCAGGTTCAGGATAGACCACGGGGAGTGGGAGCTGGCGCAGGAAGTATTCGATCAAGTGGTTGCCCGTTGGGGAAGGCCAATCATGGATCTCATGGCACGGTACACGACGGCGAAAGCATGACGGTTTTTCAGTCGCAGAAAGGAAAGGATGTCCGAGGGCCTGGACGCCCTAGTCCAAAGCTGGCCTTCAGAGGGTCTGCTCTACGTGTTCCCTCCCTGGGCCCTCATAGGGAGGGTTCTGCGGAGGGTGGAATCCCACCACGGACTGGTAGTTCTCATTGCCCCCGATTGGCCTCGACGTCCTTGGTATGCAGACCTAGTGAGGCTGACAGTCGATCAGCCCTGGCGACTCCCCTGCAAGAGGGATCTCCTGCGACAAGGCCCGGTATGCATGCCCCACGTGCATCGGTTCTCACGGCCTGGCTATTGAAAGGGCCAGGTTCAAGAAGCGGGGGTATTCGGGGTCAGTAATTTCGACTTTGTTGAGCGCACGCAAACGCTCCACCTGTCTGTCCTATGTGAGGGTTTGGCGTGTCTTTGAAGCCTGGTGTACGGAGCGGCAGATTAGGGCCCTTTCAGCTTCGGTCTCCCAGGTTCCGGACTTCCTTCAGGCGGGGTTCGAGAAGAGTCTAGCGTCTAGCTCGCTGCGAGTCCAGCTAGCAGCCATCTCTTGTTATAGGGGAAAAGTCAGAGGCAGATCCCTAGGGTCTCATGCAGACGTTGGCAGGTTTCTCAGAGCGGTCAGGCGGTTACGGCCGCAACAAAGATCCGTCATTCCTCCTTGGGACCTCAACCTAGTCTTGAATGCCCTCTCCAGGGAGCCCTTTGAACCCCTAAGGAAGTCCTCTCTGAAGGACTTGACCCTAAAGATGGTATTTTTAGTGGCTATTTGTTCGGCCAGACGCTTATCAGAGCTTCAGACACTATCTTCTTGTCCTCCTTTTCTCTCATTCTTTAGGGATAAAGTAATCTTGCGTACGGTTCCGTCCTTCTTACCGAAGGTCATCTCTCCTTTTCATGTGAACCAGTCAGTTTCCCTTCCGTCTTTCCCTGACAGGGATCAAAATGGGGACGGGGAGAAGCTTAAGTTTCTGGACGTGCATAGGGTCCTGAAGCGTTACCTCTCCCGCACGGAGTCTTTTCGAAAGTCTGAACGCCTGTTCGTTCAGTTTGGAGGGCCACGCAAGGGAGAGGCAGCGGCCAAGGCTTCCATCTCTAGGTGGATCAGGGAGGCGATTGCCTCAGCGTATATCCTCAAAGGAAAGCAGGTCCCAGGAGGCCTGCGCGCTCATTCAACCAGGGCGCAGGCGACTTCCTGGGCGGAGCATAGTTTGGTGCCGCCTCTGGACATTTGTAGGGCGGCAACCTGGTCGTCCCTGCACACCTTTACCAAGCATTACAGGCTAGATGTCCAAGGTGCGACAGATGCCAGGTTTGGTAGTGTGGTTCTTCGGTCTGCACTAGCGAACCCCTCCCTGGGTGGAACTGCTCTGTTACATCCCAGAAGTTAAGGGACTGGACTGAAGTGACGATAAGGAAGAATTAATTAGTCCTTACCTGCTAATTAGTGTTCCTGAAGGAACTTCAGTCCAGTCCCTGATCCCGCCCGAGTTCGAGGAGTTTTATTTCAGGGGACTGACCGAAGACAGCGTACGAAGACAGTGTGGCGGTTCCCGTGCTTAGGGTCCTGAGGCCGGGAGGGCCGGCGAGAGAGGATCTGCGGGGAAAAGAGGGAGGACCAGCTCGGCCTCATGTAAGCCTCTTCCTTCCTTCCTGCCCTTCCTTTCCCTCATTGATTGGAAAAAAAAAAAAAAAAAAGTTTAGACGGTTTAGTGACCTGAGTGGTCAGTTATGTTATTTCGTTTTGAAAGTTGAGTTCTTCATTATCTATCCGTTAAGTCTGCTTTTGCAATAGGTTACTGGTGCCGGTGGGTGGTGCCAGTGGTATTTATACCACACCATCATCAAAAGGATGATGGGCTCAGCCTCCAAGCTGCTGGAAGGGTTGCGCAACCCAGAGGTTAAGGGACTGGACTGAAGTTCCTTCAGGAACACTAATTAGCAGGTAAGGACTAATTAATTCTCAGTCCCCCAAGCTTATGCTGCACCCAGGGTGCCCAGCACCACTGTTCCCTCTAAGCTGTGCGCGTGTGTGCGCACACACACCTTGCCAAGCAAGCGCACATACTTTACAACAGAGCGCACAAAAATTATGGTTCTGATTCTGATAGAAAACAACACAGATGTCTTAAAATTTTAAAGTTGTGTATTTATGGTTTTCACAAGTTCTACAATATGTTCTAGTGCAATCAATGTGTACATACTGTATTCTGACGTGTAGTCAAATTTTAAAGTATATAACTCCGAGTGTCGTTATGTGGCGCACAAAAATGTAACCTTCCTTCAAAAGCTGCACAGCTGATATTTTATGTGCACACAGCCTACAGAAAATTAGAGGGAACATTGCCCAGCACGTATACAGTATTTGTGCAGGGAGTACTGTACATGGATGGGAGGGGCCGGGTAATGGGACATAGAAAGTGTATGCAGGAACAGCCCCTGTATGTAGCCAGGTACCCCCACGGATGTGCAGCCTATACCTCCCTGACAGTAGTATAAGGGCTGCATGCTACTCTGTGCCGGCTGAACCCGCCCCACATGACGATGGATCACTACAGAGCCCCTGCCACCACACTCTGGCCATAGGAGCCCCTGCTGATGATCAGACAGCAGTGAGCAGAGGCTGCTGTTATTCTGTGCTGTCAGGTAGACGTATTGGTGCAATGGCGATGGGACATCATTGAGCAAGTGCACCAGCTGTAGTGTTGTGGGGTGGGGACTGGCAAGTTCGGGGATGTCTCCCACTTCTGTGTCTGGTGAACGCATAGCCATCTATCTCCCCAATTCTGCCATCGTGGGTGCGTCTAGACCGCACGGTTGCAGAATCTGGTCTAACTCTGCCCCATACCAGCTTTATGCATGCCCTTGGCCCAGGCATATAGGGATTGGAATCAGCCTCCACGAGGGTAGTTTTATAACAGCTCTAATGGGTAGGAAGTTCAAGTAGGCAGCTATTTTGAGGCTATTTTATAATGACAACGTAGACACCTATGTGTCTTTGTTTCAGGGTTTGTAAGGCTATTTTATAATTGGGGTAACTGCACCTATGTACATTTACACCTACTTGAGAGATGGTGTAAATTAACATTTATGAAATGCATGCATACTTGTGTATTTTATAAAATATGTGCGTATGCTGTGACTGCCTAACCCCTTCTGAGCATGCCTACATTGTTGGAGTGGTGTAAAAATAGGCACAAACATTCCCCCTACATGCATATTTTATAAAAATGAGTGTACTTTGTGACTCTATCCATACCCCTCCCTTGCACATTCCTCTACTGGGTCACAGATGTTCTCCATGCCTGCTTTATGCACATGTAACCCAAGCGGTAATTTTTATAAAAGTATTTTTCTGCAGGTGGCATGGAGGAGTAGCCTAGTGGTTAGAGCACTTGCTTGGTAATCAAGAGACCAAGGTTTGATTCCTTCTGGTACTCCTTTTGACCTTGGGCAAGTCACTTAACCCTCCATTGCTTCAGAAGAAAGGCCTAGCAATCTACTTCTGGTCACGCTGCCAGGAAAACCCAGGAACTGCTGGATCACCAGGAGTCAACATTGACTTGAAGGCACACATTGCATTGCATGGGGTCAGGCCATAGGTCCATCTAGTCCAGCACTCTGTCTCTGGCAAGCAGAGTAGAGTGTGCAAGTAAAGGCAAGGTGAAACATGCAGTACATAGGTGGAGCGGTCAATCTCTAGCCAGGCCTTTTAATTTCTAGGGCCCGTGGTTTAAGGATGTATTTGAGAGAGTGCTCACATTTAAGCAGGCTTCTTCTTTAAGAGATTTCCTTTCTTGAACTTCACAGATTATTGCACTAGCCAGAAAGAAAAGTAAACATACAGGTTTCAAAATTTTTGTTTGCTGTAGTCTTAGAGTTGTCTTTAAGAAAGTGTTATGAGACTGAGATAAAAGATTTCATTATCGGAGAAAGTGTATTTTGGATGTGATGATAATTCTTGGAGCATTGTTTTGTGCAGAAAGTTGCTCTGAGCACTTGAGCTCAAGTGTCCTTGGGAGCTTGAAGAAGGCTCTTTGAATTATCCAGTGTTAGAGGGAAGATCCATCAACACTAATTCAAAAATATACTTCTTTCTGAAAACAGAGGAAGATCAGCTGAAACCTCTCTTAGAAAAGCAGCTAAATGTTCTTGAAGCCAAGAATGGTTGAGCAGTCTTGTTTACAAGTGTTAGGAGCCCAAAGCTAGTACAGTATTGCACAAAAGTAACAAGATCAGAGATGAGAGAATAATGATAAATGTATCATTTGCAAGCATCTGATGTTACTGCTTTTAACTATGGTTAACATATGATCATATTTATAATTGTTTACATTTATGTACTGCATGCACCCTATCAGGTAATTCTGGCAGGATAAGAAAACATAAAACTCGATCCTGGGGAAAAGTAGTACATAGAGGAGGGCAGGCGCAACTTCCCAAGAAAAGTGCTGAATTGTGAAACTTCATCCTTCAGTTCCTTAGAAAAGACTTCCTCTGAAGAGGGGGATATATGTAGTTAATTGAACTTTCAGAATGCTGACCCCAGGATGTATCTGATAGGGTCTGGCAAAGTGTTAACCGAATGAGTGCTATGACCACCAGCAGAGAAAGCAATACCGTGGAGCATGTCTGCTGAAGTGTCTTAGGCTTTTGCAAGTAACACACCAAAAAAGCGCAGATAGCACCGTGTTAGCTGCAAAGCCCTGCTATTGGTTGGGGGGGGGGGGGCGTGCAAAGCATTTCTCCAGCAGATAGCACACGAAAAGTGCAGTGGACGTGGTTGGGCAGATTGTGGATGCAGCTAATGTCACCCATTGATGTGGATGCAGCTAACCCCACCCACTCCTGCAGATAACGCAGCCATTTTCCGCATTATTTGCAGAAAGCACGCTATCTGTGGTGACCCCACGTTAACTGTGACTGCATTAGGTGCACCTGTGCATTTTCAGAGTTCATGCATTTTCAAAGGCAAATCCTGCTGAGGGCTCCTCTTTGAAAATAAGCTTGCAGATCTGTGCAAGGTTTAAAAATTACCCTGTAATTAATTGACAGTTTGATGTGTGTGAAACCATGAGTCGTGAAATAAATTGTTTTCCTCAATATTAAGTATATGTTTTGTTACTATGGTTGCTGTATTGTAACCATTCCCTCTACTATGAGATATCTTCCTGGTAATTTCCACTGTAAACCTTTAATCTGTCCTCGATTAATCCACATTCAAAAATATTGTGAAAGATGGCTTCAAGGGAACAAAGATGTTATCTAAATCAGTCTTTCGGTTTTTAATAACATGTTTAATATATAATAGGCATCCAGAAATATAATAAAGCAACGTTTATACCAGCATTGCATTGTCTGTCTTCTATATGAACTGCATTTCGGCTCCTTAATGTAGCTGTGAGAGCTGAGTTTGAATGAATGAAAGTATGATAATACATGAATTTTATAGTGACATTAAGGGGTACGATTACTAAAGGTTAAAGCCCTTTAAGTGCTGCAGTGGCTCATAGAAATAAATGGAAAGCACTTCGTGTGTTAACCTTTAGTAAGCATGTCCCTAAGATTTTTTTTTTTCCAAAATCTAGTTGAAAGCAACCATGATAAAAAAAATATACATATACATATGCATATACATTCCCTTTGATTCCCAAGTGTCCAATGTAGCCCATTCTGCATTTTTTCTCTTTGACAGATTTGCATGATCAAACTGTACTTAACTGCCTCTGCACTTCACTGCTTGATCCATGCTACAGTCGCCTCTAAGCTATATTACTGCAACACCGTCTGTTGTGGCCTCCATGCCACCAATTTTGAAAAAACTCCATATGCTTCAAAATACTGCTGTCCTGCTTCTCTCTAAGATATGATTAGGTGTTCCCACTTTTGCATAAACACTATTGGCTTCCTCTTTCCTTTCAGTTCTGTTTTAAAATATGGGTCTTCACACACAGAGCTTTTTACACCGGTTTTCCTATTTCTTCTCTCTTCTCATACCCTACTCCCCAGCTAGATCTCTCAGGTTGCAAAATGGAAGTCTTCTGGTTCTCCCCTCCGTTCAACGCACTAGATATGAATCAACTTGTCACTCTACCTTTTATTTCCTAACCCCCCCCCCCCCCTGGAATGCATTACCCGATTACATCCACTTGGAGTCCTCTTAAAAAAACAAAAAAAAAAAAAAATGTCTCTCAAATCCCTTTACTTTGAAGGGGCTGTCTTGGAACTAGGGGTCTGGAACTAGCTGGCTTCCCTGTATGATTAATCTTCCTTGTCTCTCCTCTGCTTTTCTTTCTTCCTACTGCTGCAATATTCTTTTATTATTTCATGGGGTTCCTTTTCCTGTTTCCAGTGGTATAAGTTCCAAAGGAGGGGTCTTTTGCTGAGGGCCACCCATTATCACAGTGGCACACGCTCCCTCACGGCCCCCCCATATGCAGCAACCATCTTACATGCGGCAGCGGCAGCAGTGATGACAAACTTACTCGATCTTTACTGCACTGCCTCTGCTCTTGTAAGTTTATTGCATGCCTGGTGGCTCTTATCCGCTGGGCCAAAGTCACGGTGCAGCTGTTATTGCAAGACTTTGGCCCGGTGGGGAACAGTATCTGGTATGAGGGAAACTTAAAAGAGCGGAGGCAGCATGGCAAAGATCATCAAGTATGTTTGCTGTGTGGGCCCCTTTCTGCCTGCCCCCCCTGCATTGTGGGCTGCTTGGGCAGAATTTATGCCATTGCCTGTTTCTTATTATTTTTATTGTAAACCGCTGAAGTACCTGCCCAAGTCGACGGTGGTATAACAAGTGTCTAATAAACATAAAACACATAGATGTGGGTTGGGGGTTGAAGAGACCAGTCAAGAAAATGCTAACAATGACAAAATTTACTGGAACTTCAGTGTACACACTTTTCTTTTTTTCTTTTTTTCTTTTTGAGTCAGAGCAAAGGAAAACATGCGTAGGGGCATATTTACTAAACTGTGCAATAAGCCCCAAAAATGAACATAGGGAGAAGCACCTGACCCATGTCAAAAGAAGGACGCATGCCTGGCATGTCTGTATGTTGCTGGCATGAGTTCCTCTCCACCCCCACACTCCTACTGTTTGGCACAATCAGTGTGAGTGCACTTAACGCCATTCATTGAGACAGTGGTAAATACACCTATGCTAAGTGCAACATTGCTGGGGCGTGTGCGCCAAGAACACCGCGCTACCTGTCATATGCATGCTCTGCTGCAGAACCATCTGGTCTTCATCCCAAGCCATGCTGCTCCAGTATCTCATGAGTTTTAATGCAGCTGCATTTTTAGCATGTGGTACTTTTAACCACAGTGCAATTGGTGTGCGCTATGCCTCAGACATACCCCTTAATGATGCTAGTGCTTGCCCTTTTGTAGAGTCACTGTTTTGCCTCAGAATATTTCATGGGATAGGCCCAAGATTCCTCTTTGACTTTGAGCTTTTTAACCAGGATGAAGACAGGTATACAAAATGTCCTTAGTACTCTGGGATGGAACTATGTTCTATTAGAACTGGTTGGTGTGTTAAAATCAAGCTTTCTCTCAGCAAAAAACACTCAGTAAGAAACAGCAAATTGTTCATTTTACAAAAAAAACAAAAGTGTCTGCCTTCTGACACTGAAGTATACAGAGAGAGGCTGCCTTTCAACAGCTGCAAAAGAAACCAGCCCTTTCTGCTCTCCTGAAAACCTTACCAATAGCTATCCCTGTGAAAGAAGAATCTAGCCCCCTCTCTCTGCTTCTCTGATAGCCGACTGGAACTATGAGTCTGTGCCTGACTTTCCTTGTCTGCCTGGCTGATGAAGGACAGCAGGATTCTTCCAGCAAATAGAGAATTGCGTTTAGCTTTAACTCCTTGCTTTCCAGAACCTGTATGGGATATACACCCTCCCCTCTCAATGAGCAGCATATAGGCTTGTACGGTGGCCTTGAAATTTGATAGAATGTTAACTAGCAGGAGAAAATAATGCAGCAGATGCTGGCATGTACACACATGTTACATGGTTCCCAGATACTTAATAAAAGCAAATTAGTGGTAGTGACATGCAGCTGACAAATGTTTTATTTTTGTTTCTTATTTAATTGTAACTTGCCTATCTTTGTAATTCTAGATGAGGAACAATAAATGTAAATTTACAATGTAAAATGCAAAGAACAACCACAACAAAATATATAAAATATATGCAGTATATAATATAAAACAAGCAACAAACCAATACATTTCAGGCACTTATGTTATTCATTTTAATGCATGCAAAAATATTTGCATTCTATTCCAATTTATTGCGCACTAATTTAGTTTGTGGCATGGTATTTTCATTTAGTCCTCCCTGTTTACTCAGGGTGTATGGGGTTCCCCTCCAAACACTCTATTTACAGAGCTAGATCTGTTAAACAATAGTAAATTGGTTAGTAATTGCCCATGAGACCTTTCTGGAATACTATTTTGTAAGTAAGCAGGCTCTCTGCTGTCAAGTCTGACAACTACAAATGATAAACAGCATTTCAGACATGGTTCAGTAAACGGGCGCTAGACAGGCGAAAATAAAGCTTATCATATGTATGGCATGACTGCAAAATAAGATCCCAAACTGCTTGAGAATTTAAAAGCTTTGCCGAGGCCTCCAAACCCAATGCTAATGCCACTTATTTCTGTGGTGCTACTAGAGGTTAGCACCCTTCAAGGGAAAGATTTGCAAGGCGCCAGCACTTTATTATATGGGTAAAACTAATGTTAAGCTCTCTAAGCATTTGGCTTTTTAGTCATTGGAAAGTATGCTTGCACATTCGTAATGTGTGTACAATTAGCCATACAGGCATTTAGAAGCAAGAGGAAGGGTTTTTTTTCAGAGGTGTTCACACATTTTTTTAAAAAGGCATTGCACATATTTTCCACAATCATTCTGAAACTTGTATGTGAATACTTGTATTTTAAATTGCATTATTTAAACAAAAGACACATGTGCCTTTTTTCTTAATATAAACTTACAAATTTCCCGTAAGGGAATTGGATTTAGCTCATATCTTTCTCAGAGATCAAGGTAAGTTGCATTCACTGTTTTCCTATCTACCTGTGGGTTTTACAAACTAAGGGGTATGTTTACTAAACTGCGTTAACATAGCAGATGTTACGTTGCAATGCAATGTGTGCCTTCGAGTCAGCCCTGACTCCTGGCGACCCAGAAAACGTTCCCTAATGTGTGTTAACGTTCCTGGGCGTGGTAAGTCACGCAGAGGGTGGAGAGAGGGCGGAGAGAAGGGGTCAATGGGCAGGGAGTGGGCGGGGAGAGGCCCCTTCCACACTAACGCGGGGAACTGAAGGGCTGAATCTTACTGCGACTGAAAACGTGGTGTTAGCACACATTTGCAAGAGAGAGAAACCATTTTAGTGTCAGCAATGTACAGCATAAGCAGGGAGCCCAAGAAAAGTAATAGTAGTGTTCCATTTGCAACAACAGCATAGTGCCCAAGTATGAAAGGCCACTATGGTGATGGTGCAAATGGGGCATAGGGGACTGCAGGTGGGACATGTATTGGTGGCAGCTGGGGCACAGGGTGGACTAGGCGGCACATAGGAACATAGAAACCGGACATCAGCAAGACAGCAGCCGGCAAAGGCCAAACACAATCCACCTACATCTACCTGGTCCACCCTATCTAACAGTTGCCAGGGCACTGACCTGACATCCCCCCCCCCCCCCAGCCAACCCTACCCCAAGTGGAAGGGACATAATATTGGCAGGCGGTGATGGGGTGGATGTGAGGATGCCCATGTATGCCTCCCCACCCCAGACCCTGCTCCCTAGGCAACTGCCTACCCACACAGTGGATGGCCTGGGACTGCACATTACCAGCACTGACAGCATATGATCATGTCAGCATGGCGGGGGGGGGGGGCGCGCGGCGGCGGCGGCAGTGGCACTGGCACCTGCCTGTAGTGGACCTAGGCCATGCCCTGTACCAGTATGTGGTGTGCAGTGCAACATAAAAGGTCTGGCTGAGGAAAAGTACAGGTAGCTCCAGGGACTACTATGCATCTGTGGCAACAGTGTGGTGCAGTACACACAGCCAGTGTGTCCAGAAGCAGAGGGTCACAGGTTCAGGTCCCAGCTGTGGATCCTGCATAGCATGTCCCTATATTTTACCCTACAATGCAGATACAACAGCAACATGTGCAAAGCCCAAAGCAGGGGTGAACAGGGGTACAAACAGCCACTCACACAGGCTCCACAATCCAAAGCTGCATGGAGAGTCAGGCTGTTGGCCCCAGCACAGAGCTGCAGTTATCACCAGAGCACTACTACTACCTCCTGCACAGTTTATCAATGTCAGCACTGTGATCAGGATCAGTGTGGTGGGCAGGGTTGCCAACCACCCCTATCTTTGCACAATGCTGCAATAGGAGTGTGTATGTCTGTCCATTGTTCTGTGGCTGCCCATACCTCACTGGGCCCACAATGTCCCACTGTTACCAGTGTTAGCCTGAATATGTGCATAATGAGGAGCAAGGTATTGTGGGTATGGCCTGGACAGGGCAGATTGGCCAGGATGCATCTTCACAGGGTGTGGGGCAATGGCTGGGACACTGTAGTGCCTGACCACCGTCTGCATGGACAGGGTGGCCACAGCATGTCATGCTGGGAGGGCACTCACTCTGACCGAGCAGTGACCATGGCATGTCTAGGTTCCCACATAGCGCTCTACACTATCTGCCTCCAGTGATACTTGTGTGTTCCTAGTGCTGGGACCCAATCACTGAGATATCTGCTTGGTGCACCTAGTTCTGTGAGCATGCATTATAGACTGGCTTGTGGACTGTCTACAATTAGCCTGTGCATGGTTGGAACCCCTTGTAGAGTGTTGCAGGTGCAGTCTGACTGTGCCATCTGCTGGTGAATGGCAGATGGTGATGTGAGGCAGTTGGGGTTTTCCAGATCTAACCCCAGCATTACTGCTTGTCTGCCACTGCTCCAGTCACAGGTATGGCTCTGGCCCACCAACCCTGGAGGGCTGTCTTATATTAGCAGGATGGAGAGTGCTTCACCGGGGCTCAGGTACCTGTCCCTTGACTACAAAAAGGGTGATTGTGGGCCCTTTGGGGTATATAGTGTATACCAGATGGACACCAAATTACCTTCGGATGCACTGCAAGGAACACCTGTCACACACCAGTAGTGATGGGGATGTACAGCAGGACCTATCTCTAGCACCACATGTACTGCAGACCTAGTGCTGGGCACCCATCCTGTCCCTCAGGGAGAACACAGAACCTGCACGATGGCATGGTCTGTAGCTACTCTGTTCCAGTATCATGCACTGTCAGTTCGTCTTTCCAAGCTGTGGTACCGGAGAGGTGCTGACCCCATTTGGTGATCAGCTGTAGAAAGCTATTCAGCATGTGCATTGCATCATGGGTACTGGTGGGGTTACCCTATCCTGGCACGCAGAGCAGTTTGTGCGGTGACCTGCAGTCCTGTACCTAGCCATCGCTGTGAGATACGCTATGGAGGTATAGCCTACTGGTTAGTACAATGCCATTCTCAGCAGTGTTCATGGGTTCAATTCCTCGTTGTTCCCTCCTTTCATGCCTGTCCTACTCAAATAGTTTGCATGCCTGTTATAGTCATAGTTTTGCAGAGCTGTGCTGCCAGTCCATAATACCCTTGCCACAGTTGTCAACATTCCTTCGGTCCGTCTGTCTGCTGTGTGGAGTCCTGTCTGCCTGTGCAGGCTGCTACCCCATGTCCTGCACTGCTACCCTTTCCTGCATTGCGCCTCATCGTGCTTGCCTCACCTGTGCCTGATCTGCATGGCACCACCACTCCTCTGTCTACCCATCATTGTAACTATCCTGCCACCTCCGCTCCCACTGGGGGACACATATTCCCATCGTCTGCCACCAACCGTCTTTCCAGTACTTTACATTGCGAACACCCTGTGCTGTGGTACATTTGCCCCCACCATGTTTGTCAACAGTACTGGCAGCCACATGGGATGCCCACAGATATGGCAGGTCCAGCAGCTCCCTTCTCTCACCTGTTCATTACCTTTCCTCGGTGCTCTATCTAGTGTTAGGGCTACATCTGTCTCTGTGCCTCACAGATCATGCATGTCATCCTGAAGCACCTTGCAGCCCTTAGGGCACACTAACCTAGGGCACTGTAACCTTGCTAGACCACCTTAACCTATGGTTCTGTAACCCAAGGTGTCTTGTCCAGGGGTGCCTAATACAGCGCTTAGCCTAAGGAGCCCTATAAGGCACCTTACAAAGCGTCTTATGAGGCACCTTACAAGGCACCTAACAAGGTGCCTTGTAATGGGCCTTATAAGTAAGGTGCCTTATAGGGCACCTTGTAACATGCGTTAATCTAAGGCGCCTTGTAACACACGTTAGCTGATATGGCTTGCCATAACGATGCAATGCCCACACCTTTATATGGGCATCTGTAACATTACTGTGGAACCTAATGTGGGTAACATTACCGTGGTTTAGTAAACATACCCCTAAGTCTGTACCTGAGGTAATTGAGGTCTAAGTGACTTGCCCAATGTAGCAAGGGGTAGTAGTGGAATTTGAACCCTGGCTTCCCTAGTTCTCAGTCTGCTGTTCCAACCACTAGGCTACTTCTTCATACCTGTTGTAGCTGGGCTTAAATGTTATGCACATACTGTAAAAGGTGCCTTATTGAAAACATATCCTTAAATATCTGTCACAAAATAAAGTACCATACTGACAAATCTTGTAAATACTACCCACATAGTGGTACAAGCTTAGAATATGTTCCCATCCAGAATTTAACAAGTCCTAATTCAATGACTATAGAAATTTTCATATTTAGCAACATATTTGTTATTATAAAATGATAGGTGAGATTCTAAGATTTATAAGTCCCATCTTGGGTCATGACAAGTGGAACCTCGACTGCATTATTCAGAAAAATGTGGACTAGATCCTGAAGAGTGAAAACTCCAGGAGAGACTTGTGGAATATACAGACTAGATTCCAGATAGAAAATCCAAGACTGGGTCTGCATTCAAATCTGGACTAGACTGGACTCTGGGAGGGGGAAAATATTAACCAAATCTTTGGAAAATGCTGTTAGATCCTGTAGGATTGACTGGGGAGGAAATTCTAATCAAATTATAAGAATAATCCAAATTGGATCTTGGCAGAAAAGTCTTATAGCATTTCTCAGAAAAATCTGGACTAGATTGGGGGGGGGGGGGGGGGAGAGAGTGAGGAAGGAGCTGGACCAGATCTGACAGGAAGCTTAAACAAGATTATCACCAAAATTGATGAATCCTGAGGGGAAAACTAGATTAGATTGTTAGAAAAATCCAGAACAGATCTTAAATGGGTAGGGAAGGCGGTAACCTGGCCCAGATCTTTGGAAAACCCAGCCTGGGTCAAAAGGGAAAGCATGGCAAGATTCTGCACTTAGTGTGCATTTAGCACAAACATTAACAGGTAGTAAATGCAAAGTTTCTGTGGTAACTGTAGGGGCCTAACCATCATGTTCCCAGAAGCTACTGCAAGCTATTGTTGGACCCATGAACAATTACTGTGGGTGTACTTATCACCACCCATTGAGGAGGCACAGAGACACCTGTGCTAAATGCAACATTAACAGTGCACGACAACTGCCCCTGTGCTAACAGCAATGTGCTTTCCCCACGCACTATCCTCCTCTGACCCACCCAGTCCCTGCCTCATCATGTGATGTGTGGTTGCCATGGAATTAGTGCATGGCAACTGTTACGCCAGTGTGGTAAGAATTACTGCAGATCTGCACTGACAGTTACCCCAGGCTAAAATGTGCACTAACCGCATGGCGCACTTTATTTTATTTTTTAAATTTACTTATTTAATATATTTTCTATACTGTGCTCTTTATCATCAGTGTGGTAAAAAGGCCGCTAACACTGGAATTTTGTAAAAATCAACATCCAAGTATTTGATGAGAAGTTGGAGTGGATCTCGATGTGAAAAAAAAAAATTCAAACCAGGTTTTTGTAAAAATCTAAATTGCTTGTATCTCTCTGTCTTTCTTACAGAATCTCCCAGAAGGCCACAAAATGGTTTATAAATGGGCTACAATTGGAAATGGATTTCTGAAAAATCTGGACCAGATCAAGCATGGAAACCCTGAGTGCATTTAAAAAAAAAATATATATATATAAACCCACTCTTGGGAGAAAATCTAGAGCAAGGTTTGCCAAAATTGTCAGCTGGTTCCAGAATATCCAAAAGATAAATATTCATAGATGGAGACACACTATATGTACGTTTATCTGGTATCTGTATTGTGGATATCCTGAAAACCCAGCCAGCTGTGGTATCTCCAGGACCACTGTTCCCTCTAAGCTGTGCGCGTGTGCGCGCGCACACACCTCGCCGAGTGAGCGCACATACTTTACAACAGAGCGCACAAAAATTACAGTTCTGATTCTGATAGAAAACAACACAGACATCTTAAAATTTAAAAGTTGTTGTGTATTTATAGTTTTCACAAGTTCTACAATATTTTCTAGTGCAATCAATGTGGTGTACATACTGCATTCTGATGTGTAGTCAAATTTTAAAGTATATAACTCCGAGTGTCGTTATGTGGCGCACAAAAATTTAACCTTCCTTCAAAAGCTGCACAGCTGATATTTTATGCGCACACAGCCTACAGAAAATTAGAGGGAACATTGTCCAGGACCCTAACCTGTATTTCTCAACCTCTTGGCCATCCTGACACATCTGATAAATGATGCTCACTGGTGTGACACGATACACTACAATCCACAAGAAGAACTAAAAACAAGTCTAAATGTTTTAACTCACTTATGTTCTCCCTTTCCTGGGGAACGCAAGAAAAAATATTTAAATATAATGTTTGGCCCCTCATTTCCTCTCATCCCCTTCCCTGTGCCCCCCTCCCCCATGAAAACTCACCCTCTCTACCTGGTGATCAGAGCTATCAGGGGGAGGAGAAAGAGAGCAATGGGATACTTTCTGCCTTCTCCTTTGCAATCTGCAAGTAGCAATGACTGCTGCTGTGGGGGAGGGAGCAGGAGCCCATCTTTCCAGGCTGCTGTCAGCAGCAGAGTAGCTGTAGAGGAGAGAAGTGCAAACCGCATTCCCAGCCAGGTTTAGTGGTGTGCAGGATATGCTGGGGAGGAGGGGAACACAACACAGCAGAACCACAACATTTCCAGCTGGGCCTGACAGTGGCCGTGATTATGAAGAGTGGGAGGACTTCCATAATTGAGAACGACACTCCCTTTAGCAAGCAGATATAGTTGGGCTTGCTCTTCAAAAAGTTTTGTGATGTATCTCCTAGCTCTTGTCACAACGCCTGATTGATTAAAAAAAAATCTGAACCTTTTATGGGAAGGTGAAGCACCTGGATTGATTTTTTTTTGACAATTCAGACGAAACCTTGAGTGAGAAAACCTAGACTGCATTTTTCAATAAATCTGGACCAGATTCTCTTCAGTGGGAGTAGAGGGGAGGCATTTTCTTCTCTTCTTCTGTCCCACTGTCCCTGCAGCCTGTTTCCCACTTTTTCTCTTCTCAATAATGTTTTTCTCATCCCTCTCAATATCACCCCCTTTCATTATATGAATTCTCCCCTTCCTCTCCATCCCAGATTTCTTGCCTTCTCTCAAGTACCTCCTCTATGCTTCCCCCTGACATCCACCATCTTCTCTCTTACCCCTCGCTCTCTGCAAGCGTCTTCTTTTCCTCGGCTTACTCAGCATATGTCTCCTACCCCCCTTCCTCCCCACCCCCCTCCTCCAAGTGTCTCCTTGACTATATGTTTCTTCCAGATAGGTTCAGCACCTCCTTTTCAGGGATAGCTCTCATCCTCTCCCAACAGTCAAGAAGACATCGTGATTCTCATGGATCTCCCAATTCGATCACCACAGCTAAGTCAGGGGAGCCTCAAAATGATCTCCAACCTACAGGTCACAGAAAACTCCCAACAGGACCCCTGTATTTGTGGATATAAGGAAATTCCCAACAAAGCTTACCAACTGTGGCAACAGGTAAAAGAAGTTTCTCAGGAGAGATCAACGAGAAATGTTAAGACATTTCCATCACAGGAACCTAGAGAAGATCCGTGTGGAACACTAGATACCTCCCTAACGTGTAGATCTCAAACGTTTTCCACAAACACCATGAACGGAGGTTACTCAGGGAGTCACCATGAACAGGGATCAGAGTAGCAATAGATCCGGATAACAAACGATGCTCTTTGACCATGGTGACTCGCTGAGCTTCCATCCAGAGTCCTAGACGCACTTCAAATAAACCTTCTCTAATGAGAGGCACAGAGGAACCGTGCAAACGTGCGCCCCATAGGAACCCCATAGAGATAAAAAAACGGACCTTCAGACTAAGACCACAGAGTAATCGTAAAGCGCCCCATCTCATCTGGAGAAACCCTGAAGTACCCCCACCGACAGGGGCTGCTTAATAGTAGCTGTAAATAGGAAAAAAAAACCCAAACCCGTCTGTAGCCTTCGAGACATAGCACGTCTGCTAGTGTACTACAGTGTGCTGGGAATTCATTCATTTTTTTGAGAAGTGGAACCGAGAAGAAAGCGATGAAATCTACGCCCGCTCCTCAGCGTCGTGTTTACACAGGGCTTGTTCGTCTACAACAGTGATCCGTTTCCCCTTGCAGTGAGATGAGATTGTGAACGGATGAAAGGCAGGGAAGACAGCCGCTGATTTCTGCGGGATGTTGTTCTCGTTGCGGGAAGAACGAGGACGCCTCCCTCTCCCCTACATCCACCTTATTCCGGGTCTGCAGAGATGCGCCTGTGGGGTCGGATCTTAATACCCTATCCGTGTCCCTGAGGATCCGAACCGAGCATGGTGTTCCTCTGGCTGAAAAGTCAGTCTCGGAGCTAAGCATTTGGATACAGCCGACTTGATCGCAGGTACCGGCAATTCTGTTTTTAACGTGAAGGAATAAAAGCGTCGCCGGATTAAAATCTTTACGGCGTATTTGGACCTGTTTCATGATCTTTTGTAAGAATGGTAAGTTCCTGGTCCACATCTGTGTCAACAGGCTGTGGGCATTTATTTTACTTCTAAGATTATACATGGTGAAACAAAAACAAACAAACAAAACAACTTAACTAATTTTGCAGCATATATTGATAAAATTGTGTTATTTTCCTCAAATAACCAGTAGCTCTTTTTTTTTATACATGCAGTTGGTTTCACTAGCTTGGTGAGTTATAGCATGAAAAAAGAGAATAAAGGCTAAAACAGGGTAACTATGGCCTGAGTCTCCTAAAGGGAACATTTACACATTTAAGGGGGAATAGCAAAAAAAAAAAAAAAAAAAAGAAGCAAATTAATTCATAGTATTTTTAGAACTGTGTGTGCTATGTTTTATCAAATGCATCTTACAGGGTCAGTTTGCGCAGGATTATTAATTTTACTATGTATAATATTATTCTTCTGTAATTAGAACATTTCTTTTGCAGTATGGATTTATAAATACATGTTTGAAGTCCCTGGTAGTAGAAAAATATGGCGAAGAAACCTGGGAAGAACTAAGGTATTTTTGTTTATTCCCCGAAAAGATTCTGTTCAGGTTTTTCTCCTTGTTATCATAAAAATGTTTACTTTTCTCTGCCCACGAGAATAATATTTTGAAAGCCAAAAGCCTAGTTAATCGTGGACATTATTCTTTTGTGTACTGCTCGCTTCCTCGACTTGCATTACTTAAGTACTGAGGCTTTTGGAGAGCACAGTTGGATCTACAGGGACTTTCTATTAAGATTCGTAGTTGTCTCTTTTAGTTGACGCAGTATTTACAAACAATAAAGTTGAGTGAACCAGAGAAATGGCTGTTAGGTATAAACTTGTCAAAAGAGGGCGCTGCTATATTTTCGGATTTTGACTTTTCTCAGACTGCAGTTTCTTATCAGCTGATGAGCTGGGGAGCTGGGCCGATGTCAGCTTTATCTTATTAAACTATACGCTATAGAAATAGTTAAAGCATGCTTTTATGCCTTATCAAAATATTATTGTATGCTGAGCTACTTATATAATATTGTTCTGCGGTATTTTTGTGGCGATGCACACTTATAAATAGCAAATCTACGAAAGTGTTATTAGTCTATTGGAATGTCCAGAAATAAACATAGGGCTAAATCATATTCTATTATTTACCTGCCAAAGTAAAACGCCGTGCTAGTGGGCTGCCATAGCTAGATGGACCATTTTTATATGTTTTCTTATGCTGACGATATTTTGAGAACGCTTATATTCGCATCTCCGAATCCCTCATATTTCTCTTTCTTTTTCTGATAACAGTATTTTTTGAGTGCATCCCAAGGTACCCGGATATAAGAGGCATACATTTACTGTAATTAAATTAATTTAACCAGTTTTCTATACCACCTTCAATCAAAGCAGTTAACATTGTGTAATCACTACAAATAGGTACTGGATACATTCCCTTGCCCCCATGTGGGATTTGAGCCCTCTGGCCTGAGGTACCGTGTCCTAACCACTAGGCAACTCCTCCTCCTCAACTTGAACAGGTTGTCAGTATTATAAAAAAGATGAGAAATGTGTATATTTATCTACATATATATATATATATATATTATTTTTTTGACAGAATCCAAGCCGGAGTACAAGATACTTTCATGACTTTTGAGGTTTACAAAGACGATATCACAATGAAATTAGTTGAGAAAGCCTGCAAAATGCTAGGTAGGTTTTGACAGCTTGGAGATACCAGTTTTATGTTTAAATTTGTTTTATTGAACATAGTTATAGTAGCATCATCAACCCCCCCCCCCAAAAAAAATACTTTGCAGTACATTCCAACAATACAACACTCACAGTTTTAAAACAATTCACAATCTTTTAAAGTTTTCTCCCCCCCCACCACCCACCTCCCCCTACCCTCCCCACTTCACACACATCAAAATTACGCTAGTAGAACAATAACTTGTCCCCTGTACTATAAAATAAACAGAGTATTCCAAATTAACAGATAACAGCAGACGCTATACACAGGCACTACCAATAATAACACCCAAGAGTGCAACCAATTCCTCGGGGCGAAGCATGGATGGTGCAACAATCATCGAACCCCAAAGAGCCAAGATCCAATATACTACCCCCATTCACCACTCTACCCAACCACCGCCCACCCTATTTCACAGAACCCAGGAACCCTCCCCAACCACCTATTGATATATCTCCACCCCTCCCCCCTCCTGGGTCTTCAGTCCTTCACTCTCCAATAACCCTAACCCCTATTCCTCCCTCCCCCAGTTCCACAGACACAACAGATCTACCCCCCCCCCATTGACCTTCAATGAAGTACATTAAGAATTCTACTCCTATTCCGTGGCGACAATCTATGTAAGAAGGGGCCCCATTCGTCCAAAAACAACCCAGTGGCCACTTCCCCCTGCCTAACGGAGATACCAGTTTTAAAAGTGCAGGGTTCAGTTTCCCTTTTAGAGACATCAACAAACATAAGTCAGCACTGCTAGAAATATATACCAAAGGAAAAATCCTTATACAGTACATTCAGATACTTTGAAAAACAGAACTCCTTTAGAGAACTGATTGGTGTCTCTTCCAGCAGATATTCCACCGGAAGTGGTTTTGAAGCAGTTTGGAGAATATTTTTTCGAGTTTTGTAAAAGATCTGGTTATGACCATATGCTGAGGACCCTGGGCGGAAATCTTTATGAATTCATAGAGAATTTGGATGCATTACACAGCTACTTGTCTCTCTCCTACCAAGTAAGTTTGCATGATGTGTATAACTTGACTGTTCTCCTTTGTGCAGACTATACTAACACCATAGCTCCCACTGCAGGCTGGTTATATGGTAATTCAGGTGAGGAGGACCCCCCCCCAAGCTGATCTGAAAGGTTACCCTATGTAGTATTGCCCTTAGAGAATCCTTCTTTCAGAAAGTAATAAAATATAGTCATGTTGATTACCCTTTTAGAATAAGTGGTTAGAGCATAAGCTGCCAAATCTGAAGATTTTATTGGATTCCTCTATCCATCACGCTCTGTAGCAATTTTAATAAATCATCAGTTCTGTCTTCCTCCTAGTTTCCATCAGTAGAAGCTTCTGGAATTTTTGAACTACAGCGAACATATCCTTTATAACATGATTAGCACAGAAAATAGACTATCAATATTATTCCAGCCACTGGAAAAACTTGACAGTGGAATGGCCTAAAAGATTCCCAGTCCTTTAGTCCATCTTCGTATTTGTAGTTTGCTGTTGGTGATAAAAATAAAAGGAAGAGAGAAAAATGATTCCTGAAGGAAGCAAAGTAGCTACTACGAAATCCACAGTGGAGAGGTTTGAGGTTTTTTTTGTTTTTTTTTAATTATCTGAGTTTATCTGCTACACGGTCTTCATAGCTGTAGTTGTGTTTTAATGATTGACTGGACAGCACACACTGAGGCTTTCTGAGTAGTTTGATACACAGCTAGATTTCAGGGGTGATTAGATATTGCACTCGCTCTGTTGCACTACTGCTGCTAATCAGACATTATAAAATTGTGTCTTTTAGGAAATGAATGCGCCTTCCTTTAGAGTAGAGAAAAATGAAGATGGATCAATGTATTTGCATTATTACTCAGACAGGAAAGGCCTGTGTCATATTGTTCCAGGTAATGAACAGAACAATAAAGCTTCTATAGTTTAAAAAGCGTTTCAATCTGATCCCTTTGGTGTTCTTTTACTAGAGTGCTATGCCTGCTTTCCAGAGATAGGAGATGATAGATGTTTACTCCGGAGGCAGAACTTAAATATTTTTCTCAGTTTAAAATCCCCCAATTAGTAAAGGTTACAGGAGAGAACAGTTCAGATGTGTTCTGGTGACTCTAAATATAGTTAATTTTGATAAATCAATATTGCATCTGAGCCTTGAAAATAAAGGTCTTTGTAAATTGCATCAGTAGTAAATAGGGTTTTACTGCTTATGTTGACTGGGAGCATCGATACCCTGCTGATCCTTAGTTCTTTGTCTTTAGTCCCAGGGCCTGGCATTGTGTGTTCTTTGTGGAACTAAAAGTCTCTGAGGTCTCCCTAGGCTCTCAGAGACTTTTCATAGAAAGGGGCGGCCCAAGGGTGATGCAGGCCATGTGCGGAGACTCATTGCGGGGCCTCAGTTGCATATTCACTGGACCTCATTTGCATAAATTTAATTAATTTATTTTTTAAAATGTATATGTTGCCCATCTAAAATTTTAGGTGGCTTTCAAAGGAGCCTTTCATAAGCCTCTTTTTTGTCCTGGCAATTTCTTAGGGGCATGTTTACTAAATATTAATGTGCATTAATAAATAGGGGTTGCTGCACTTAGCACACATTAACATTTGTTAATGCGCATTAACGTTTAGGAAACGTGCCTCTTAATGAGTGTCTGAATACCATTTGCATGGGCAGGGAGGATAAAGAAAGACTACCAGATTTCTATATTACTATACTCCAGTGCCAATTGCAAGGCACATTAGGAAGTACTATAAACCCTGCTCATTTAGAACCCATAGGAAACCCGCCATATCATAACAGCGCTACCAGGATTCACAAAACACCAAACCGTACCTATCAAAAGGTGACACTGCAAATATTAAACCAGTACATCTCAGAGAACACCAATACATCTACTGGGGAAAGAGAACAAGTGACATTGTCAAATAGAAACTACATGAACAGAATATCTCAGCTCGGTTACACATTCAGAATATAGTCCGTCACCAAACATAGAACAAGGGATCACAATTTAGAAATATGAAGACAATAATTAAACAGGAGCTCCAAAAGCCAAACTTGGAATATACAACAACACTGTAGATATAAAACTATAAATTAATTTCCTCTTGTACTAAACAAAACGTAAAAACATTAGTGATGTACATTTCCCAGAGCTGACATATTCCAGTTAATAAATTATTTTATTTATTTAATTAATTTATTTAACTGTATTTATATCCCGCTTTTCACTAGGTCAAAGCGGTTTAACATCAAAAGTGTGTGTGTGGGGGGGGGACAGTAATCAATTCTTAGAGTGGAGGGGCTGACACCGGGGATGCCAACATTAATGATCTAAACAGACATTCAGGACTTAAACAATGGACATCAGTCTCAAAGTAAGTAGATCTGTGGGTATGTTTAGAAGGTCTGGAGGGATAGTCAGTCGTGGATGTTTGTTTATGGAACGAGGTATTCCTGGAACAGGATGGTTTTTAGTTGTTTCCTGAATGTTGAAGGATCTCCATTGTTTCTGATTTGACTTGGTAGGGAGTTCCAGAGGGATGGTGCGTATAGTTCGAAGGCTCTGTTGCAGGTCCATTGATTGTATTTAGTTCGTTCGTGGGGTATGGTGAGGGTGTTGCTGGTGGTTTGTCTGGCTGTTCTGTTGTGGGTGGGTTGGGGCAGTAGAGTGCGGAGCTGGGAAGTCTGTGTTTGATGGAGGGCTTTGTGGATAAGTAGGGCAGATTTGTATTTGATTCTTGCTTCGAGAGGGAGTATGTGCAGTTCTCTCAGGATTGGGGTGATGTGATCTTGTTTTTTTGCTTTCTGGATAATTCTTGCTGTGGTATTTAAGGCAGTTCATAGTGGGTTGGTGTGGGTGGCGGATAGTCCTTGATAGATTATATTACAGTAGTCTAGGTGAGGGAGTGTCATAGCTTGCATGACTGTCCTGAAGTCCTGTGGATCAATGAGAGGCCTGAGGCGTTGTACTGTTCAAAATAAAATAGTTTTTCTCTGCCTTTTGGGCATTTTATTTTTCAGTCGCAATTGCCCCGATCATTTTCTTCTGCTTTCTTCGTATCTTCTGCTAACTCTCCAATGCCAGCTGTCCATTTGTCCTTTCTTCTCTCTTTTAGTTTTTTTCATTCTCTCTCTACATCTGCCTCTAACATACTGATCTTTCACCTTTTGCTCTTTCCTCCATTTCTTTCTTTATTCCTTTTTCATCCATTCAAATTTCACCCCTCCATTCTCAATCCCCACTTACTCTCCCAATACCCAGTCAATCATAGATTTTTCTTCCCTCCCACACAAAATATCTGTTCCCCTCTCCATCCTCACTCCCCCCAGTTATTTTGTTCTCCTGCTAACCCCAGCCCCATCCCCATCCCCATCCCCATCCCCATCCCCTTTTAGTCCTCCCCCAGCATTAGTTCCCTTCTAGTTCCAGCCCCTCCCAGCATCCGCTCCCTTCCAGTCCCATTTTCCCATCCCCCAGCATCAGTCCATTTCCAGACCTAGCCCCCAGTATTAGTCCTCCTTCAGTCCCTCCGAACATCAGCTCCCTTCCAGTTCCAGTCCTGCATCCCCCAGCATCAGCCCATTTCCAGTCCTAACCCTCCAGTATCGCTCCTCCTCCAGTTCCAGTCCCTCTCAGCATTATCTCCCTTCCAGTCCCTCCATTCCCCAACATCAGCTCTTTTCCAGTCCTAGCTCCCCCAGTATCAGACCTCCTCCAGTCCAATCCCTTCCAGCAATCTCTCCCTTCCACGTCCAGGCTCCCCATCCCCCAGCATCAGCCCATTTCCATTCCTAGCTCCCCAGTATCAGTATTCCTCCAGTTCTAGTCCCTCCTAGCATCAGATCCCTTCCAGTCCCTCCATCTCACACATTAGTCCTTTTCCAGTCCTGGCCCCCCAGTATCAACCCCCCTCCAGTCCCAGCCCCCTCCCCAGCATTGTCTCCCTTTCAATAGCAGTCTCTCCCCCCTCCACCCATATTAGTCCATGTTCCATTCTAGCCCCCAGTCTTCTTACAGGACCAGTGGCTCTCTCTTCCACCCCCCCCCCCATGGCCCCACACCATGAAGAGTCCATGCATGCCTGACTGGCCTTAGAGGGAGCCGGTGAGGCCCAAAGCCTGGCTCACCTCTGCATAGCCGTGAGTGTAAACAGCATTTTCCTTTAATCCCGTGGCTGTGATAGGTTGTTGCCTGCCAGTGCGCTGTGTGCCAGGAGGTTAAATGGGGACAGTTCTGTCTTGCACAAGATAGGAAGTGCCTCTGTTTAACTTCCTGAACTCGGCAGCACCAGTATCTGTGACTCGGTGCCAAGCTTCGGGCCTCACTGGCTCCCTCTGAAGCTGGTCAGGTATGCGCAAGGCCCTCTGAGGTGTGGGGACATGTGCAGGCAACATTACTGCACAAGGGTTGGGCCGGCCCTGCTCACAGATGACTTGAAATGACCCTTATTAGTATGAGATGTACACTTACCTCTTAGTAGATTACTGGAAGCACTTTTGTGAAACTTTGTTAAATATTTTCAGAAGCAAAATATTGTATATTATATAATCAATTTCACAAAAGTATGGAGTTTATCAAGTAGGCTTGTCTGCTGTGACTTGGCCTTTATTTATGATTTGGTCTTCTACTGGTTTGTAATCTATGTCTCCAAGTATGATTTTCTTTATATCAGAACTCTAGCTCTCCATGAGGATAGTGAATTGGGCTAGAAAGAAGCTGAGAATGTGTCAATTATTTTTGAGAGAAATGGGGAAATTTACTTCTGTCCTATTTTATTTAATGGTTATTTTACTCACCCATAGGCTATAAAGCCATCCAGTCAAGAGCAGCAATATTAAAATACAGAATACAAAGATACATAATACAGCCATATATACAAAATGCAAAATGCTATAAGCAGAATGAAAGGTCCAGTCAGGAAATAAACATCAAGAAAAGAAAAAGTAAAATCAACAACAAAATGCAACTTGAAATAATAATACAAAACATACATATCTACAGTATGATGCTGCACTGTCTTCTCATTTAACATAAAAAATATGAGATAGAAAGTGTATTCATTTTGTTTTAATTCAGGAATCATTGGGGCAGTGGCCTTGGACTTTTTTAATACTGAGATTTCAATGGCCATCGTCAACGAATTGGAAGAGGAAGAGCGAATAGGGAAAAAAGAACACATCGTTTTCCTCTTAACTCAAAAACCTGTATTTACCTACGCAAGGAAAGGCAAACTGTCCTCTTCAAGTCATTATCTTGCTGATTCCACGATAAGAACTGAGAAACAACTTAATAAAGAGGTATTTTCATTTTTATCCTACAATCAAGGTGCAAATAAATATATGACAACTGTCCATTACCACTTTAAACTGGGTAAATTTACTTTAAATGAAAAAGCAAACCATTACAGACATATTTTCAAAGTGTCTTCCCATTTTGTAAGTTTTGATGGTGGTGGGGAGTATTATTTTATTTTAGATGCTTGCTATACATGTCAATGTAGTAAACACATGTTAAAATTAACATGCATTAACCCTTATTAGGGTTATGTTCATTATTTCTCGACCACTTAAAAAAATTTGTTTCACTCATAGGTTAGAACCCTAAATATTACCATGCTAGCATATGCAAATTAGCTACATAGCATGCTAATGACATTTTGGTCATTAGTGCATGATGTACAACAGGCTTTAGAGAGGAAAGTAAATTAAAGTGCTCAATGGAGTTATTATGCACTGCGATGCAGCGGATGTGGTTACAATTCTTGGATCCGGTCTTTGAGTTCCAGGCTGATCAGGACAGGGATATCACAGAGGCAGTGTTCACAGTCCCTGGGGAAGGAATATCCTGCAATAGTGGCACTTAAAGGACCATTTTTAGAGAACAGCTTAGCAGACAAGGTAACCAGCTAATTTTATCTTTAGGCTAGAATTTCAACTTAAATGTCTTACATCTTTGCAGTTAAAACGTAACAAACTAAATTTAAGACACTCAGCGACAAGTACCTGAACTGAACTAACTGGTGCTGTAAATCATCCATACCCAGCAAAGTCCTCTCTCATCTGCCCAAAGTCCCAGTGCAGCAGGAAAATGCTAGGGCTGTGCATTCATGAGCGTGCATTTGGCTCATTTGAGCACCTAAATAGTTTAAGTGCCTGAGGATCACTTGTACATGTGTGTACCTATGAATTAGTGTCTATACCATTGATTTGCATGTGCAAAAAAAGTCCTAGCATTCATAGAAGGTGCACATTTAAAACAAATATGTGAACAAACATGAAAAAATAATACAAAAATTGGGAAACCTGCAAGCAAATCAAGCTTTTTTTAGGGTCGTGCACATCCTTAGAGACTGCCAGCCTTGCCCATTCCCTCCCCTTCCAGTGAGATGTTTTCTGTAAACCGCCCTGAATTAATGATAGGGCGATATAAAAAAAAAACTGTTAAATAAATAAACAAATAAATCACCGTTGGGCAGACTGTCAGTTCCCTGTGGGATCCCCCTTTCTCCTTGCTTCCACTCATACCTGGGGCTGACACTCCCCTGCAGGGTCCCGTATTCCTTCTGCCTTCAAGAAAATGTTGCAGAAGAGGGAGAATCTGGCAACCACCCCCCGTGATTTCCCCTCCAGCATGCATTTCTCTCAATCCTCCATCCTAGAACTAATCAGGGAGAAGGCAATAACTTTATCTCTGCCTGCTTGGTGTCCGTGCTCACTCTAGCAATTATGGATGCCAGATTGGAAGGAGGTAAGTGTACCTCCTCCCAATTCAGCCTGGAGAGGTTTTTGTGAGCTGGGAAGTCTGGAGAGGGATCGTGAAGGGGACTGTTGTCATACTCCATGCGCGACATTTTCTTGAATGTGGGAGGGAGAGTGATTGGCAGCAATGGCGTAAGTTCCCCAAGCTAAATATTTCTGAAAAGCCACCCATTGTCATGGTGATGGCACCCCTGTCCCCCCAACCCCATTGGCAAAGTTACTTTTAACTCTTTACGAAATCTGCCTTTGTAAGCACACATTTAGTTTGCTTAGACGCCTAAAAGCTTTACATACATGCAAATTGCTTATAGATGCATATCACTATGAATTAATGCATGTACAATCAATTTGCATGTACAAAAAAGCCCTAGTGAGCATACCAAGCACAAATTTAAAAAGAAAGTGTGGAAAAACATGAACGTCCCCCCCCCTCCATGAAAATAGAGAAAAGCTGGTTTTAATTGAGCATAATCCAATTTTCTTTTTAGCCATGCACACATGCACATCCCTACTGGCTTGATCCCTTTAAATATTTACCCCTAAGTGCAGGGCAGGATGAAGGCTTAAGCAAATTAGACATGTGCCTAGAACCCAAATGTTTAGAAGGGGCCCTCTCAGATGTGCAATTCATTGGCTCTGAAGGCATAGCTTTGTTCTGGAAGGTGAGCTTCTGGCAGAAAAAAGAGTTGGGGGTACGGGAAGGAGACCAGGGCCACTGCTTCCCATAGAGGTCTGTCTATTCTCTCCACTCCCTATGCATGTCCTTTCAGTCTGCGGGAGGAGATGGCAACAGCAAGTAGCACTTCTCATCTGTTGCTTCCTCCACTGTTGGTTTTCCTCTGCAAGGCCCCATTTGTAGACATTTTAACATGTATTTATATTACAATGGGAGGGGGGGGGGTAAATTTGCTTGTTTACCTAGGCCCCTCAAAAGGGTTAATCCTGCCTCGCTTTGGTGTTCAATTGTAGGGCTCATGATTGTAGAGTTCTAGAAGAGAACCTGTCACGTGGCTCTTGATCGAGGATTGTCACTGCATTGATTGGACTGTATGAGTTGGGAGTGGCTCTAAAATTGAGAGGAAATCCTCATGTAGCTATGAATTAAGGCTTATGGCACCATGGCCAAATAAAAGTCCGCTCCAATTGAGCTGGAAATCCAAATGAGCACAATGAAACTATTGGGTCAAGAAAACGAGACCAACACTACAGGGCCTGTCTACTAAGCATTTTCCCAATAGCCACAAAATGGGGAAAAACCTTTAGTAGACAGGCCCCTATGTGTTTCAGAAGGCGAGCGCTACTGACTCTTTAAAAGCAGCTTTTGCCATTAGAAAGTGCAGCCAGTGTATTTTTAAAGTAGTAAAGATTTTGCTGCCTTTTGCTTTCATGGCGTGCTATCTAGTAAAGTGTCATGGTCTGTTTGAGCTAAATTTGCTGATTTGCCCATTTGAGAAATAGTAAATACCAGGACCAAATTGCTTTTATAGACTATAATAATATATCTGATTGCAACTTGCCTTGAGATTGGATTTGGGAAAGACAATTAAATATAAAATTCAAAATCAATATCAGTGGCAATAGACACTGCATCAAGGAGGGGAAGAAAAATGGTGTGTACACGTGACTAACCAGTCACGGGCCAGTTGATACATGGTTTGGAGAGCATTAATAGACCATATGTGGTAGCTCTGTCTCTTGCTTGCTCACATATTATTTGGAGCTGTGCCACATTTTTTTAATGCTGCAAAATTAATCCTTCTTTGATAGTTGTGTAGGCCCTTCTTTGGACACATTGTTTAACTAGGGACTCACATGGCTCCAGGACTAAGTCCCCAGGACTATATATAAACCATGGAGTGGGTTCTCTGATGGTGAAAGGGATTCTCCACTTCAGGCCCCTAAACATATTGCAGAGCTGCCAAGTTCCAAGAGGGAGATTTTAAGTTAGTGCTGGATTTTAGGCAACTCTATCCTGATGCATTATGAGGCTTGCAGCACTCATTTTGATGGGTAAAACCAGGTACTATAAATACCACAGTGATGGGGAATGTAAGTTCAACACCTGCACTCACTAAAAGGTCTCCTTTCTGGAACTGTGTAACTTGGCAGCTCTAAGTGCTAAGCGATCATGGAAACACTTCCAAAATAAGCTTCATCAAAGCAAATAGTTCAATGGTAATAGTGTAATGGCGGCTTCAGAGCATCCAAGAGCAGAATGGGATTTCTGATGCTCTCCTGGGACACCATCCCTCCCTTCCCTTTAGTTTCTGTTAAGCTTCTTGAATTCCTAATGACCTTTTGATACCCATGTCTCCAAATGTCTCCTCCTAACCACTGTTCAGCACCTTTCTTCTGGAGTCCAAATTAAACACCAGTTGGATGGCTTTCTCTGGTCTCCTTTTATCTACCATACAGATGTATATCTCTGGATGGCCACCTGACACTTGCTTATCATCAGTCCTACATATATCACTCCTAGTTAGCAGCAAATAAGCATGCAATAAATAAATCCAGGAGTCTTTTCAAGGATCCAAGCCAGTTTAATGTGCACATGGCTCAAGCAATAAGCAATTTCAAAATGGCTGAGCAATGGCTTCTAGTAAAACAACAACTTTTATAGCTTTCTTGTCCATTCTAAGCATAGGCAAACTTTTCATTGGTCCCAGTACCCCTCTCACCCATCTATTGGTCCCGGTACTGATATGGCTACCCAATCGGGACTCTGGTCTGGGCCCAGCACCTGGTTGCCCCCCTTCTAGTCCCAATTACAATGGTCAGTGTCTCTAACTTGTTACTTCTCTCCTCCAAGGTCGCTGAGCTTGTTAAAACATATGGGAAGCAGGGCACTGTAACCTTGCTTTTTTGCAGAGTTAATTAATTCCATAGAAGCTGTGCTCTCTTATCAGTACCAATTAGAGCTGTTTTCTGTCTTTTATAAGTTTCGTTTCTGCTTAGCTATGTTCAGTTAAACTGAGTTAAGTTTCAATTCTATGGTGTCATCATTCAGGGGGGTTTTTCATTCCTCTGGGCCTAACTACAGGCTTCAGTTACAGGTCAAGCTGCTCAGGCCTGTCTGCTTAGTTCAATTAGCATGGATCATAGGCCGTCGCCTACCACATTCCCCCCTTTGATTATTCTCACCCGCATGTTAATAAGGTGTGAGAATCAAATCACATAATACTAGGTAAAGGTATCACTCTGTGGTATAGGGTAGTAAGTTCACATAGCTAGCATCTTTGTAGCTGTCTTACGCTCTACAGTGTTATTAATAACTGAAGTTATCATTTGCAAGCAAAATGGCAAGAAACAAGGGAGCAACAGGCAGATAGTCAAAGTCCATAGTTTGGCAAGAGTGGGAAAAAGAACTAAAGGATTAGAAGGTTCGGTTGCATCTTTGTTGTGCTGTCGTAAAGCTTCTGATTTAGACAGACCAGCTGTCCATCCTTCGTAGTAGATTGTGGTCCAGTCCGAACAAAACACAAACTGTCAACAATGGGGTGGGCCAATACCCACTCACTAGTAGTATTATGTAAATCAGTCTGATTGTATAGGATAGAATAGTTCAGTTCTTGTGTCTCCCAGGGCCACTGATCTCCCATCTTAGTTCCTCCACAATAGAAACAGTCAGAAGTGTGGAGACTAGATGCTATTGCTCCAGTAAGTTCAAGAAACAAGTTCTGGTGGTGGTATGAGGAATTGCAACGGTGGCTTGCATAGCCTTGTAGAAAGTCAAGATCTAGAACAACTTTTGGATTGGAGAGTATACCAATGCAAGTATAGGGAGCATGATAAAACAAGGTCTGAGTGACCTTCGGTCCAGTTCATGTTGTACTTATACAGGCTGCCCAGGGAGATAAGGCAAAAGTCATTTCAAAGCACTCCAAGGCTGCTGCCAAAATAAAGCAATAATAATAATTCATAATGGGCATAGTCTCTGGAAAATTGGTGGAACTGTCGACTTCCACAACAGATAACAAATGTAGGGTTGATTGTAGATCCTCAAGCTTCTGCCGTACGTAGACCTACCAGCTTTTTGGCAGGAGTAGGGCTGTAGATTCCAAAGTATCACTGTCCTCTGGGATGTCTCAATTTCTTAAAATATCATAGCATAGTCTCTTAGGCTATTATTGCTTCCTTAGAGCAGTTCACTCTTTAGGAGATCAAAACAGTCTTTTCAGAGTATTTAAACATAGTCTCTTAGAAGATTCAATTTCTTGACACAACACAGTCTCTTTCTGATGATTGCAGTTTTTTTCAGATGCGAGGCTTACCTTCAGATAAACAAACAGTCTTGAAATAGTGCAGTTTCTGAGGGACCAATAAGTCTTAGGTCCGTGGTTGTTGTTGTAGGGTGAGGTGCAATGGAGTCTCAGGATGCTATACAGTAGTCCAGTGATCAGGTTCAAGAGCAGCTGCTGGCTTCACTTGATTATGATGGGTCCAAGGTTCAAATTCTGCGACTTTTACTGCAGTTGGAGTTGTTGACAGGATGACGACATAGGGTCCTCTCCAATGCAGGGCTAACAGTATCTTTCTCCACTCTTTGATCCACACCGAGACTCCAGGCTTGAAAGGATGCAGGGGTGCAGGCAAATTGATGAGTAATCGATTTTGTACTCAGGTATGAAGACTTCTGCAAAACAGAACTTAAAACCAATAGTTCATGTCTAATAATTTCAGATCCTATCTGTCTCATATCTCCTTTTATTTCCTATACAATAGGCAGGGGTTGCGCATACAGAATTTCAAAAGGGAAAACTCCTAAAGACTTAGCAGGGGCTAAGTATATCCTAAGAAGGGCTATAGGAAGAACCTAGGGCCACTTCAGGTAAACCTCTTGGCAAAGTTTAGACAACTGAGATTTCAGGGTTCTATTCACACATTCTACTTTTCCTAAATTCTGAGATCTATAGGCAGTATGTATCTATTAATATCAATATCTTGGGGCTATACTTAATGGACTTGCTTCCTAAGGTTATCCACCCTCATTCTTTGTACAGGGCCCCATATGCATGCAAGGTTGTAAGGGTATACTTGAAATCTGGGTACACATTTAGACAGGGCTCTTTTCCTATTGTTAGTGCTCTAGTGAGGACTATCAGTTCAGCTTTCTGTGGTGAAGTTTCTGGGGCCAGGGCTGAGGACTCAACTACCAAATCAGGGGTCACCACTGCATATCTAGCACAACAATGTCCATTGATGATGAAACTGCCTTCAGCCACAAAGAAAGTCTGTTCAGGGTTCTCCAGAGGGACATCAGTCAAATCCAGGTGGCTTGAGAATACAGTGTCCATAATTTCTAAACAGTCATGATCAGGGGATCAAGACCAACTGATAACAACATAGCAGGATTGAAAGCTTGACTGACCCTTCAGTTGTATCTGGGGTTTTCACACAACATACTCTAATATTTCAACATTCATAGATTTGTTAGCTAGTAATTTCCTTTGTGAAGGGATTTTTCTTTTAGTTTTTGCTTACTAGGAAGGCTGTAGCTGTAACAGCTTCTCAAATAAGGTCCAAGAGATTGAGTCAACACTCCCAGAACATTTCCTTGCGACTCATGAACATAGAGACTGTAAGGTTTTCTGGACATCTGGTAGACCCAGAATTGGTGACAACATCAGAGTGTTTTTTTCAAAGATCAAAAGGCTGCATCCTGTTCAAGTCCCCATTCCTCTGGAGACTTTTCCATTCCTTTGATAGCTTGATACAATGGTTTTTTTTTTTTTTTTTTTTTTTCTAGCAGCGCAAAATTGGGGATCCATATACAACATACTCTGTGGCACCCAAGAAGGCTCTCACTTGCCTCCTGGTGATTGGAGTAGGAATACTGCATACAGCTGCTTTGCGTTCTGGTAAGGGTTCCAGGCGTCAAATTCCGCTGGACAACTGGAATCCTAGGTATTTAACTTGTTTGACATAATTATGCTTTGGCTCTTGAGACTTTGTATCCAGCCTCATTAAAAAGGTGCAAGAGTTCACTGGTGGCTGGTGGACATTCACTTTCTGAGTTGGTGGTTATGAGCAAGTTGTCCACATATTGAAGTAGAATTTTTTCTTTTTTTTTTTTTGAGTTTCTGGATAACTTGTCAAATCTTTTGCTGAGTGAGGCGAGTTCTTGAATTCTTGAGGTAATCTTGTCCAGATGAGTTGGCCCCGCCTCCTTGTAGTGGGGTCTTGGGCTAAGCGTATGCAGAAAAAAACATCTTTTTAAGTCCAGAATGATGAAATGTATAGCTTCAGCAGAGATCAGTTCCAAGAGAATATAAGGATTTTGGTACCACTGGTTGTATAGTTTCAGCTGCATCATTCATTCTTTCTTAGATCCTGCACTGGGCGGTAATCACCTGTCCCAGGCTTCTTGACTGGCTTGAGGGTGACAATGGCAGGGGCTATGTTCTTCGCTAGGCCAGGTGGATTATCTTCTGCCCATCCTCCAGGTGGGGCTATGAGGTTGGTAAGTGTACAGCTTGTTGCTTTGGATGCAGGTGAATAGAACCGCCATTCTTCTTCTTGGGGACAGTTAACACCATCAGGCCAGCAGATTTTGAGTTTCATTTTTTTCTTCCTTCAACAGAGGATATCTGTGCTTGAAGCTTTGCAAGCAGGTCTCGGCCCAAAAATGGAATAGGGCATTCAGGCATATACAGGAACTGGTACATTATTATTATTATTATTTTTCTAGTTCACACATGTGGTTCTGCAGAAAAGGCTTTGCGAGAAAAACACAGGGGCTACTGGCTTTAGTATTCTGCTCCTGTATCCCCCATAAAAGTCCATATATTGGTCCCCTATTTTTCAGACTGACTCCTGGGGACCCAGGGAAACTGGAGAGTCCGGTCTGGCCTAGTCTTCATCCATGCTGTAGCCCTCTTCGGCTGCCACTCACGCTATAGCTGCTTCACTCTCGTGCTGAAACACTGTGCTTGGTTTTATTCTGTCTATGACTTTGCAATCAAGTACTCCCCTCCTGGGGAGGAGTCAAGATACGGGCATTCACTTCTCTAATGTCCTTCTTTTTCTATAATGGGCGTACTCACACCCAGTTTTTCACTTCCTCTGTTCCTTCGATTAGGATAACCTCACATCATTCAACTAAAATATCATTCACTTTCTCTGTTACATTTATTTTCACAATTCACACACCCTCTGATTAACTTTCATTTAACCATTATGCCCGCAAATTCATCCAGTTCTCTGCAATTTCCGTTCATTAGTTCAATCAAGTCCTAAAACTTCTCAGTGCAGTTGTTTTTTTTCAGTTCTAAACAAGTCTGGTCAGCTGACTTTCACTTCTAGTCCGGAGGGGGTGGACATTCCCCTGTTGCAGAGGTGGCTAGCAAACTACTTGGGAATCTGTAGTCCCCCCCCCTCTCCTGGATTCTGTTTCTCCTAGCAATGCTCTATCCAGGAGGTTGATTTTTTTTTTTTTTTTTAAGGATCCACTTCTCTGCTGTGGGCACATTAGTTCACGCCCACCGGGGGGGGGGGGGGGGTTGACATCATCGGTGGACTGGGCTCCATCCCCCCCTTAAGCACTCTGAACTGAACTACTTACAGAGAGAGAGAGAGAGAGACGAGACAGGATATCTAGAAATTCTGGGGCAAAATCCTGATTGGGACAGAGACATTTCATAATCTTCAGTAAATCCCTTACTGAAATTCTTGATCATACTTGAAAAGACACTTATTATTTCTGTAAACATAGGGCAGGCAGGAAACACTTAGATTGAGCACATACATCCATTATGCTTCTTATAGAGAGAACTATAGCTATCTGTCAGCATGTCTCTGCAAAAGAAATTATTTTTTAGTTCAGGAAGCAAATATTTAAAAGACATTCCGGATATTTTTCATAAAATACAGTACACCTTTCCCTTTTTTTTTTAAATACAGAAAAGCTAACTGATTTGTTCATTAGTAACCAGCACAGAGGGGAAGCATGCATTCAAATGACTTATACTCATTCATAAAAAGATAAACTTTGTTTTTAAAACTTTTGGTTAAACAGAGCTAGTGAAACCAGAGAAAAAACTAATTATAAATTCATCACGCTTCGATTAAATGAAGAGACTTTTCAAATCGGGAGTCCCTTTTCATTCCTAGGAGAACAATTGAACTGTGCTCATAAAAAGAGACTTCTCATTCACATGGACAGAGATGCCAGGAAAAAAAACAATTTAAATCAATGTTAAGTCGTGATCTAATTACTTTGTAGATCAAAGGAAAAACAAAAACAGTTCTTTATCATTTCCTATTTAAACTGTTTCAGTGCTTACTGAAAATTTGAACATACAGCCGACAGAAATGCCTCTCACTTGGTCCGCAACCCATAAGGGATTAATACAAACTTAATCCTTTTCAGGCTAAACCCAAAAACTATCGGGACCCACAATCCTGACTAAACATTCTTATTAAATGATAAATAAATGATATATATTACATAACCACAGCAGAAGGAACAAAACATATTAAATAAAACAGGTACAATTTGCCTGAAATAAGCACAAACTACCAGCATTGAGGTTTAAGCCTGCACAAGATTAGAAAGACGACACTAGACATTCTTTCCTTCAGACACGCCCCCTGTCAGTTTTTCACACTGCAGTAGAAAAACTAACTGGGTCAGACCAGCTTTTTGATTTCTAAAAATGACTGTAGGTGTTTTGGGTCTTCATTCTGCTCTATTAATACAATTTCTTAATCAGTGAACTGTCACAAATTACTCAACAGAATAATCTCACATATATAACAAAAGGGAAACTCGCAGTTTCAACAGATAGCAAAAATCAAATACACAGGACGGACAATACACCAAACGCTTCATCCGTTTCGCGACCTAGACGCAGTCACCCGACTAGGAACTGCGCTAGTCCAGAGTCCACTCTGCTTGGTCCGTGCTGCCAGACCTCTCATTCACACTTCATTCACACAATCATGCTAGCAACGTATCTTAGAATGCATTCCTTTCTATCTATTCTGACTAGTCTTTTTCCCAATTACAAAAAGGATGAGGGTTTCACCCGGCGAATTCCCATGCGGGGTTACTCGGCCCTTCCTTGAGAGCTCTCTTACCAATTCCCAATATCTCGAGATTACAAATTCCAAGTTCCACTGGCAGTACTGCTCTTTCTATTTCTGTCTAGACATACCAAAAACCCAGTCCTGTCTGCTCTGACCAGGCTGAATCATGATTCTCTAAGTTTTCAAACTGCAGTTCTAACTCATCTGTCTAGACAGGTTTTCAAAACTATACTTACCAGATCTGGTTCCCAAGCTTCTGAGTTGGATCCTGGACTCCCCCGGGTCGGAAGTGTTAGCCAGCTGGACTCAGTGCCTGCCGAGGCCAGGCAGAACTCCCTCCGATACAAGAGGATCGGTGGGCCCAGGGAGATTCCCCTGCGTCGGATTGGCATGGTTCCAACTGGACCAAACCTCAAGGCGAATTACGTGGATTTATTCACTTGAACACTATCCACCACTCGCACTTCTCGGCCAACGCACCAAGAATGTAGCAGCAAATAAGCATGCAATAAATAAATCCAGGAGTCTTTTCAAGGATCCAAGCCAGTTTAATGTGCACATGGCTCAAGCAATAAGCAATTTCAAAATGGCTGAGCAATGGCTTCTAGTAAAACAACAACTTTTATAGCTTTCTTGTCCATTCTAAGCATAGGCAAACTTTTCATTGGTCCCAGTACCCCTCTCACCCATCTATTGGTCCCGGTACTGATATGGCTACCCAATCGGGACTCTGGTCTGGGCCCAGCACCTGGTTGCCCCCCTTCTAGTCCCAATTACAATGGTCAGTGTCTCTAACTTGTTACTTCTCTCCTCCAAGGTCGCTGAGCTTGTTAAAACATATGGGAAGCAGGGCACTGTAACCTTGCTTTTTTGCAGAGTTAATTAATTCCATAGAAGCTGTGCTCTCTTATCAGTACCAATTAGAGCTGTTTTCTGTCTTTTATAAGTTTCGTTTCTGCTTAGCTATGTTCAGTTAAACTGAGTTAAGTTTCAATTCTATGGTGTCATCATTCAGGGGGGTTTTTCATTCCTCTGGGCCTAACTACAGGCTTCAGTTACAGGTCAAGCTGCTCAGGCCTGTCTGCTTAGTTCAATTAGCATGGATCATAGGCCGTCGCCTACCACACTAGAACTCAAATCAGGGTCTTCTCTTGCTGTAGCAAAGTGCAATCAATGAATAAGTCCAGGAGTCGATTGACAGGGTCCAAGTCAGTTTATTGTGCACAAGGCCCAGTCAGTCAAAGCTTCAAAAGGAACTGAGCAAAAGTTTATACAGAGACATAACTTTTTATACCTCTTTTTCAGTTTGATACATGAGAATTTTCTATTGGTTCCAACTCGATACATGCAAACTTTTCATTGGTCTTACATTCCCTGCACCTGGCCAATTAGAAATCCCTCCGGAGCCTAGCAACCGGCCCCCTCCTTTAGGATTGCTTGAACAATGGTACAGTTCTAAATCTTGTTACTTTTCTACTGCAAGGTTAACTTCGGCTTCTGGAATACATATACTGTTACATTTCTGTTCTTTCACACACAAGAGAATAATAGAAGACTTATGAATTCATGAAAACTTCTTATTAAGCATTTTAAAACAGCTTTCTTGTTTTTCACAGATTTTTTGGTTCTTTTCTAGCTATAATGGGAGTTAGGATCCAGGCCTAACTTACAGGCCTTTCATAGTAGCAGGCCATGCTAGGCCATAGCCTACCTCACTCTCTTCTCAAGAAGCCTTCCCAGAGTGAGAGATACTTTTTTCCCCTTTCTTCATGATCTTTTTTATTCATCTTTGTCCGTGGTGTCTGAAGTGATTTTATTTTTCCAGGGATGTCTGAAGTCCTTTTCATTTTTTAAGGGTCTTCCCATCTTTGTATATTTGGGATGTTTTGGTTTTGTACCAGGGGCATAGCCATGGGGGAGGGGTGGCTCAGGGGGAGGGGTGGACTGTGCCCCTCCACTTTCAGTTCAGACCCATCTAGCTATTGTGATCACACAATTACAGTGGGAAGTGTGTGTGGCAAAATTCAGCAGGCAAGCCAAAAACTAAAACAAGAATGCAGTGTGAGGCTTGAGCTCCTCTGAGCCATGTCCCATCCTCTCCAATGCAAACTTCCTGTTACGGAGTGGATGGAAATGCAGCAAGTCTTCGGTTCCAAGGTCCCATGCTTCCTTCTTGTTTTAGCTGCTGTCTCTCTTGCTGAGCTGTGGCTGTTCCATCTGCCCTGGCACCAGGCCCAGCCCCAAAGATGGTTCAAGGTGTTGGCACCCTAGGCAAACCTTAAGCATTACATCCCACCCTGCCTTCAGAATCTATTGTGTAGCTTTGAATTCCATGCTCTTTACCAGAAGTTGCCACCCTAGATGACTGCATAGTTTTCTTAATGGTTGAGTTGTCCCTGACTGGTGCTAAAGCTGAAACAACAAGGTAGAGGGAAGAAGAAAGGAAGGTTTTGGATTATCGGGTGGGAGGCAGGGGATACTGAACTATGGGGGGTGGGGGGGGGGGGAAGCAGGGCGATGTTGGACTGCCAGGGAGAGGGAAAAGAAGAGAGAGGGGGAAGATGCTGGACTGTGGGTGGGAAGGGGATAGTGGACAATGGAAGAGAGGGATTGGGAGATGCTGGATTGTAGAGTGGGGAAGGGGAAGAAGAAATGAGAGAGGGAAGATGCTAGACCACTGGGAGGGTGGTTAGGAAGATGCTGGATCAAAGGAGGGAAATGCTGGATTGTTGAGGTAAGAGAAGGAGTGGAGAGATACTGAATTTTGAGGTAGGTGGAGAGGAAGGCAGAGAAGTTGGAGAGATGGCCTAGGAAATGGGGGAAGAGACAGACAAGAAATACAGGACTTGAAAGGGGGAGGGGGAGAAAGAGAGAGAAGATGATGGACTAGGAGTGGGGAAAAGAAAGGGTGAAGCTGAACTAGAAGGGGGCAAAGAGAGGGAGGTACCAGAATAAAGGAGGGGGAGAGAAAGAGAGGGATGCTGGACTTAAAGGGGGAGGGAGGGGCAGACTGTGGACTGGGAAAAGGGGGGTAAGAGAGAGGGGAAGTGCTATACTAGAAGGACAGAGAGGAGCTTTGCTGGACTAAGAGAGGGGGAAGAGAGAGAGATGGAGAATATGTTGGACTAGCAGAGGAGGAGATAGAGAGGAGGGAACAGAGAGATACTGGGTCATGAGAGTGGAGGGAAAGGCAGAGGAGATGGGTAGATGTTGGGCTAGAAAGGGAAGACAAGAAAGGAAGATAGAGGGAAGATGCTAGACTAGGAAAGAAGGAAGAGAATGAGAGAGAAGAGATGCTGGACTAGCTGGGGGAGAGAGAGATGTGGAGGGAACAAGGAGATGCTGGATAATGGGGTTGGAGCCTAAGGTAGAGGAAATGGGGAGAAGTTGGACTAGGGAGAAGAGAGAGAGAGGGGGAGAGAGAGAAGAGAAGAGAAGAGGAGATGCTGGACTGAGGATGGGGAAGAGAAAGAGAGAGAGAGAGAGAGAGAGAGAAAGGAGATGTTTGACCTGGAGAGGGAGGAGCAGAGAGACAGAGACATAGAGAGCCAGAGACAGGAGATGCTGAGCTAGGAGGTGGGAATGAGAGAGAAAGAGAGAGAGAGAGAGAGAGAGAGAGAGGGGAGATGCTGGACCTTGGAATGGGAATCAAGAGAAGAGAGAAAAAGAGAATCAGAATAAAGAGACTGAGACTAAACTAAAATACCCAAAGGTAGGAAAGAGTATTTTATTTTGAATGGAATACTTCAGCTGTGAGAAATGCACATCTATGATGTCTTTGTATCTTGTTCGGTATGAGCAGAAATGCATTTTTGTGCATTCTGTCTCTATTTCTCCAACTAACTTCTTGGGGATTCCAGTTCAGTTTTTGTCTTCATATAGCTATTATTAATTTGTCATCCTTTATTTCATATTTTTTGTTTGACTGTTGGCGTTTTCCACATATGACTGATAGTTCAAATCCCAATGGCACTCGTTGTGGCCTTGGGCAAGTCACTTAACTATTGCTTCAGGTACAAACTTAACTTGTAAGTCCTCTGGGGAGAGGGAACTACCTACTGTACTTGATTGTAACTCACCTTGAATTACTACTGGAAAGATGTGAGCTACAGTAAATACTAATAAATAAATGTGTGGTATCCTGTTAGCATATCATTTGTATTGAGATCTATAGCAGTCCTGCTTGTTCTGTTTTCTCAGTAGGTGGTGTATTGGTGTTTTAGGGCCCAGTGTAATATTTGCAATGCTGCCATTTCATAGATTAGGTTGTTGCTGTTTGAGCCCTGAGAGTTAGTGCTATTATGTCAGCTAATATTTTGAGAGTTTATTTTTTTGTCAGGGTTTTGTATTGCATCACAGTGTGGCGGTGGAGGGATTGTATGTTGTTGTTACTGAGGTGACATCAAAACTTTAATATAATTTCTTTGTTGGGTTATGAAGTGAAACATCCTAGTTCTGCTTTGCAACTGTCACACTTCTTATGGTCTTATGGTTATTATTGTTTTATTGTAGTTATGTTGCTCTCTGCCTGGAAAAGGGACTTAATGAATACAGTGATATTTGCTTTAGTACATCATCAATCAGCTCTGATGTTTCTATAATGTATTCCTTGCTTTATGCACAATATTCTTCTTGTGTGTTTATAAACTGCAATAGATATAAAAGGAAACAATGTGCAGTATGTACCTGTTTTATTGATATAGATTAATAAAGTGTTTGTCATAAAACAAAGTTGAAGGATATCTGCTAAATGATGGCAATTAGCTTGTCATAACATCAGATGGCATTTTAAAATATTTATCAGGATGAGATGAGATGGTTGCTTTTTCAGCAGACTTGTGTCAGGCCAGATTTAAATTAAGTTATGGGACACTGCATCTTGAGACAGCTTTAAATATAATTGAATTGTTACCACGGGTGTGTTTTTTTTTATTTTTGTATTTACATTTTTTTTATTATCCAAAGTTTCCAAAGTACAACATTTGCATAGATCATTCAACAATTATACAAAGTATCACTAGTTCCATCTTATACCATCTATAAGAAAAATCAATATGCTTAGTGAAGATTATTCACTATATTAAACATTAGTCTGTGTTGCCATTAATTATCCCTATTAGATGTTATTTCTATATTCAACTATTTCAACTATTTCTACCCTGTTATTCCTCCGCACATCATTTGTACAATATTGCAAGAAATATATATATATATATATATCTATATCTATATCAATAGAGAGAGAGAGAGAGAACCCCCGCCACCTTCCCACAGAAGCTTGTTATATATTGTATAGCTTAGAATTTTTCATTAATAGACATTGGGGGTTATTCTGAGACATGACTAGCAGGGATGGACGTCCCGTTGGCCTCTTCCCTGCGCCCTACTAACTGCCCCACACAACCGGCGGCAGCCCCTGACTAACTTCCCCGCTGGTTGTGTGGGGAAGTTAGTCGGGGGCGGGGAAGAGGCGGGCCGGGGCAGAGAGTGGGCGGGCAGTGGGCGGTCGCCGGCCATGGACGTACAGGGCCGATTCTAATGTCAGCCCTGTACATCTAGGGCCGGCGAAATGGCTGGGGAATTTATTCCACCTCCGAGGAGGAATAACTTCCCTGGTCGTGTTTTTTTCAGCAGCCTGGGATGCGGAAGGGGCTGGGAGGGGCCAGGGTTTATTCCCCACAACCCGACTCTGGCCTTAGGAGGCCAGATCAGGGGTTGGGCTGCGGGGAATAAAACTTTAGCTTTCGGCAGCTGGCATCATGGCATTTAAATGGAGCCATGGTCCCATAGCAAAATGATGCCATGGCACCGCGACTCCATTTAAATGCTTGACTGAGCTATCTGGGCAGTGCCTGTACGTGCAGGCCGGGACTGAATTGCAGTCCCAGCCTGCACGTACATGCCTGTTCACGATTCTGATCCTTTGGGGCTAGGCGTGCCCCGCAGGATCAGAATCACGATCACCTTTGTACGTTCAGCTCACACCGGACGTACAAAGAGGATGTGCGTGCGGGACAGAATCAGGCCCATTTACCTATATACCACCTGTCTCCCCATTCTTTGTTCTGGTACTGTTGTCCTTTTCCCTGTTTTGGTATTCTTTTGTTGTACTAACCTCAATAGACATTTAATGGTAAACAGGATGTTTGTTTTCAGAGACAAACCTGGTCTATCTGCTTTGCTAGTGATCCCACAGATTGGTCATTCTCCTACTCCATCAACTATTGATTATCACTTATTCATTTTACAAAACATGTTAATGTTCTGCCATATTGCCACCGTTTATAGAACCAATATAAATTTTGGTGTTTATATGTGGTAATCTCACACGTTCTGTAGATGTACTCCAAGCGGGTTACCACTTTAATAGGCTCTGGGCTTGTTACTGCCTTCCACCCTTTAGTCACTTCCATCTGCACGCCCAACACAATCATCCGCCGCAGGCTTCAACTATTGTCTAAAATTCTCTCCTATGCCCATCTTTGCTAATACCTCAAATATGAAGGGCCATTCCATCCTAGCAAATGCCTTTTTGGTGTTCTTTGGCCATTAACACCTTGTCTCTCCGTTGCTGTTGTGTGGCCCACACTAAATTCTCCATACATTATCACTAGCATGTCTCCTAAGTATGAATCCGGCTTGGTCTATATGTACCAATTGTGGTAAAAAGCTCTGCAACCAATTTGCCAAAATCTTTGTGAACAATTTAGCATCGAGATTTATAAGCGATATAGGTTGGTATCATCCACGGTGGCCAATCTAGGTCATACATACCTAGCAGTTTCCCCAAAAGACACAGGATCCACAATGCTTGTACTGGGTCAAGCATTGATATCCTGGGTCCCTTCTTAATAATTGTTTATTGACCTTTCCTCCAGGAACTTGTCCAAACCTTTTTTAAACCCAGCTACACTAACAGCCTTTACTACATCCTCCGGTAACAAATTCCAGGTTTGATTACACGTTGAGTGAAAAAAATATTTTCTTTTATTAGTCTTAAATAGTTTACCCTGTAGCTTCATTGCATGTCCCCTAGTCTTTCTATATTCTGGTAACGTAAACAATCAATCTCCGTTTATCCGTTCCACTCCGTTCATTAATTTATAGACTTCTATCATATCTCCCCTCAGCCGTCTCTTTTCCAGGTTAAAGAGCCCTAACTGTTTTAGTCTTTCTTCATAGGAGTATCCTTCCATCCTCTTTACCATTTTGGTGGTTCTTCTGTGAACCTTTTCTAATAACGCTATATCCTTTTTAAGATACGGCGATCAGAATTGCACACAATATTCAAGGTACGGTCTCACCATGGAACGATATAGAGGCATTATAATATCTTTTGTTTTATTTTCTATTCCTTTCCTTATGATACCTAGCATTCTATTTGCTCTCTTGGCCGCCGCTGCACACTGGGCTGAGGGTTTTAACATGTTATCCACAATGATGCCTAAATCTTTTTCCTGGGTGGTGGTTCCTAATGTGGAACCTTGCATCCTGTAACCATAGTTTGGGTTGTTCTTTCCTAGGTGCATAACTTTGAACTTGTCCACATTAAATTTCATCTGCCATTTTGATGCCCAGTCTTCCAATTTATCAAGATCCTCTTGCAATTTTCCACAATCCTCTTGGGTTTTAACAACTTTAAATAGTTTTGTGTCACCTTTGCCAGAATTCTTTCTTTAATTTCAAAGTCATGCATGCATATGATAATGTCCCTTGGTTTCTTGCGTGTCTCAGCATCCTATAAGACTGTTTTACATATAGCTTGTGCTACTGCCATGCAATCTCGATTTTCCTTGCTCTCAGGCACTCCTTTTAGTCTTAAATTGCACCTGGAGTGGTTCTCCAGGTCCTCCACCTTCAAGTCCAACTCTGTTTTAGCTTCTGCCTACTTTGTCAGCATCTTTTGTATGTTGCTCACCTTGCCTTGCAACTCTTCCACTTGGCCCTCCGTATTATCCACTTGCCTCTCGATTTCTACAAGCTCAGATCTCAGTTCATTTAACACCCCTCCATTTAATTTCATTTATCTGCCATTTCAGACTTCAATTCCGAGAACCAAGACTTGAGCTTGGCTTTCATAATCTGCACCAAGGCACCAGTGCCGCCCAGAGACTCCGTTGAGGCTTGGTCCTCCTCCTGATTTACTTCTCCCATCTCCACAGTCATTTTTGCCACCTCTTTGAGTTCGCTCTTAGGCTCTGTGTAGGAGAACTCTTTTAGAACTGTGATTCTCTTTCGTGTATTTGCCATGGGGTACTTCAGGAGATATTCCACTCCCTCTCTACGTGTGTTGGACCTTCCAATTCACAGTTGAATGCTTTTATTCCCTTTTTTTTATTGGGTTGTCCATGTGGGTGGGTGACATCACCGAAAGTCATTACCACGGGTGTGTTTGTAGTTTAGCGTTGTTCAGTGCTTGGAGAGACTGAGCTTAAAATACGTGAAGTGCACACATGATGCATAATGGCTACTGCAATCTGTTTACATAGAAATCTATTTTTAGGTACAAAAAAAAGTATGATTTGTCAGTAAGAATATAAGTAGAATGACTCAGACCTATATGTCTAGTGCCCTTCCATGTTAACCTTGGACCCTTCCAAAAAATCAGGCCTGGATATCCCACTGTTTGCTTTACTGTATCACCTATCTGTGGGATTCCAAAGGTGGTCAATGAAGGTTTTCAATAAATTAAACGTTACTACTCCAAGGCTGAAACTCTCAAGAACAGTTTAGGGATGTGCACAGGCAAAATATTTTGTTTGTTTTCAGATTTTGCAAACTTTTTCTTCCTGATTTTTGGGTGTTTTGGTTGGTTTCAGATATTTGCTTTAATACATTTTTTAACACACATTAGAACTTTTTGATGTGTGCAAATTGATCGCACACATGTAAATGCATAGATTAATGCATTCTTTTAAGGAACCAAATGATGCTAATGAGTGCAGATCCCTATAATAGCTACTTCACTGAAATGTCAGAAGAACCACCACAGGAATGATAGAGTGTGGCCCACTACTAGACACCAGAGACAGGAGACAGGCTTCCTCCCCCTCCAGCTTCAAACTCTGAGAAACACGACGTCCACCTTCTCCTTCTTTCACTTCTGACCTTTCTGACTAGAATCTTGCCAAGATTCAATGAATAATACCTGGACTTTAGTGAAGGGGTCCAGAGGTTCCTTTACAGTTGCTATTGGTACAACAAGAATTTTCTCATACACTTGCTTTGCAGTCTCCATAAAAAGTGTGGCTGAATTGAACGCCTAAATAGTACTTCAGATTCATTCCAAGTTCAGACCCTGATAGTAGAAGGACAGTGGAAGGTTTGGATGTCAGAAGATTAAATGCATGTGCATTTAGAAGTATTCTCATATATTTTTTTGAAGTAAAATAGAATTACCATATTCCATTTTGAAAAAAGGGATTATTTTGTGATACAATTACGTTTACCCATATTATAGATCATTTTTACGCATGAAAGAAAATGCATGCCACTGTTCATCATAGAATTACCAAACATTTGAATCCAATCTATCTATCATTGGAAGCATCACATAATACATGCATGGGTGATGGACGTTATGGATAGCAAAGTTGCCAGAAGGGCTGGTGCAGGGATATGAGGTTCTCTAGGTGAGTCCTCATTCCTGCCTGTCCCCATTGCGGCTGCTGCTGCCCTCACTGGGAACGGCAGAGGGAGCAACGCCATTTAAATGGCAACACAGCCGCTTCCCTGAACTCTCCGGCACTGCACTGCTGTTCCTTCTCTCTCTGATCTGCTGCTTTTGCCCCCTTCGATGCAGGAAGTCTGCATCAGAGGGGGCAGAAACGGCAGACAGTTTGGGTAAGGACTGCATTGACATTTAAATGGCATTAGCATTGCAGAAGAGCCCAGAGAGGGGTGGCGGCAGCCGCAGTGGATACCCTTGGACCATTGATGCTCTAGGCGGCCGCCTACTTCGCCTGTTGGGTTGTGACAGTTCTGGTATGACTTTATGATATAGACTTCTTCCATAAAGTCTATCAACAATTTGCAGAAAGAGGACAACAACACGTGAAACAGTTATCACTGACAGATGCTCTTAAGTATATATGGCATCGTATTTCTATTCCTAAATGTCTATTGACTATGCACACTTTCAACACTTTCATATATTAAAGATGACAGCAAATGTAATGTTGAGACTGTGTTTATTTGTCATAGGACCTGGAAAAAGCTATGAATAAAATCAGAGATAGATCAAGCCTTCTCTCTACCTGTCCTGTAAAGAAGAATTACTGGGAAACTGTCCGAGGAGTTGTTCAGTTTGGAAAAGGTAAAAGCAAATATTTAATACAGTCAGCACTAAGAAATGTGATTCCCAGCTCAATGACCCAAGCGATCTTTACATAAAATCGTGCAAAAGAATCGGTATTTTTCCACTTATGTACTTAATGTGGTTTGAAGTCAACCATTCCAGCTAATTTGAACAGCAAGTACCTGGGCAGATACTCATAAAATATCTCTACCGTGAAACAGACAGCAATTATCAACCTATTTGTACCAGATCCATTTGCATATCTTATGATGCCTAGTTCCTCACTTTTTAGTATTTTAAATTTTGCTATAAGCAAATCAGAAATTCTAATTAGTACTCACATGGTCAACTTTTGCAGTCTTCTTTTAAAGCAGAAAATCACATGCATTGGTTTAATTACTCCAGTATTCTTAAAGCTGGTTGTCTTGGTTATTCTCTGCGATATGCTTTAGCTCACTAATTATGTTGATTCCTCATTTCTTTGCTTATTCTATTCAATGCTGATTGCAGGAAACAATTTTACAGGGCAAGTGCTATATACACTGCTCAAAATCTCAGCCTGCTTCTTTATCTATTATCTGCATTAGGTTTTACTATGGGCCAGCATAGCATCCTTGCCCCTATTTATTTATTCAAATACATAATGGCGGGAATGGCTTAGTAAACCGATCTGCCCCAGACATGAATATTTACTGAGGAATGAAATAAAAATCAGAGCAAAAGGGGAGATCTTTATTTATTTAAGAGTAATTGTTTTCCACACTACACAAAGCCCTGCAAGGATTACAAGCTGAACATACATAAAATGCATATAAAATAGAACCCAATAAATACAAATGGTGAGCAAAATAATAAATAAAATAAAATAAAATAAATATCAAAACATGAATTAAAAACAATACACTTGGAGGGAAATTTTAGAAAGGACATCCAAGTGCAATCTTGGATGTCTAAGCCAAAATGTCTGAAAAAAAAAGCAGGCATGTCCAGGTGCAGACACAATTTCACAAACATGGAGGTGCCTGATATGGATGTCTCTGGGGCATCTACATAGCTACCTAGAATAGTACTGCCAGAACCTGAACATCTAGGAATAGCCAAATGGTTAGAGTAGTAGGATAAAAACAAAACAACCAAGGTTCAAATCCCACTGCTGCTATCATTGAAATCAGGGCTGGCCCTAGAGTTGGTCAAAAGTGTTGGAGCCCTAGGTGGACCTCAAGCTTTACATCCCCTCTGGTTGTCAAAATCCATTATTTAGCTCTGAATGGCCTGCTTTTGCTGTCCTCCAGAGGTTGCTGCCCCAAGCGACCACCTAGTTTGTCTAGTGGTTGGGCTGACCCTGATTGAAATTGTGCTGAGGACTGGAATGATGGAGTACCTTCTTCTCTACACCTTCTGGATGTTTTTCAAGCAAGAAAAAACACATTAGGGAAGTCCTCAAACCCGGCTTCTAAAATGGCTCTGGAGTTGTTTCTGTGCTTTAGATGTCTCTATGTCCATTTTTGAACGAAGAGAGCTTCTAGAATGATCCCCATAGTGAACAATAAGTAATTGCCATACATGACAGTGAGAATATAGATTTCCTGCCCTTGCAAAATATGGTGACTAGTTTCCACCCATGTATTATAAAGGTGCTCTAACTGCTTGGAAATGTTTGTAAAAATAGGTAGGTTTTTTATTTTCCTTCAAAACACTGCCACTGGGGACATCAACTGAAGCTGAGTTGGGAGTGAGCTCTATAAATTAGGTGCAGTCACTGAGAGCATCTGATCCCGAAATATAATAAGGTGAACAGATCAAAATGATGCAATATCCAATAGCATGGGGGATCATTCAGTTCAGCGAATAGTGGGGATGGACGTCCACCATCCCCACTATTTGCTCCCCTTCCATCCCCGGCTAATGTCTCCCTGTGCGAACAGCGCGTTTGTATAGTGAGGCTTATATGGGGGCAGGAGGGGGCATTTCTGAGGTGGAGCGATGGCGGGCATGGGCGAGCCATGACCCTGGATGTACAGGGCTGATTCTGAGGTCGGCCCTGTACGTCTGGGGCTCTGAACATAGATGGGGGACTTACTCCACTGCAGAGGTGGAATAAGTCCCCCTGGACATTGGGGATCCTGCTGCTGGGCCCGGAAAAAAAGGTAGGGGGGTTAAGAAAGTTCCCTGCAGCCGGACCCTGGCCATGGGAGGCTGGATCGAGGGTCTGGCTGCAGGGAAAGAACAAAATCGGTGGCGGCCTGCATTCGCGTGCTGACAGGATGCCATGGCACAGCGGCTCCATTCAGGAGCCTGACTGAGGTAGCTGGGTATGTCGCTGGGCATGCAGGCTGATTAGAATCGGGGACCGGCCTGCACCATAGACCCAATTCTGATCCTGTGGGTACGTCTAGGCACCACGGGATCAGAATCGGGTCTAACTCTGGGCATCCCGCTTCTGGCCGGCCGCACAGGGGGCTGGATGGCCAGGCTGGAATGTGCCTTATAGTGTTCTGAAAGCATAAATAACAAGGGGGCGATAAACCTTTAAAACTCCTGAAATACTCATTGTGTTTCATGACTGAGGGCTTTGTAAACAAGTATCAGTATTTTAAAGATAAATATGCTTTGGAGGTCATTTAATAATGGTTAGTGTGCACTGATGGTGTTAGTAAATGATCCGCTTGTATTTTGCTAATACTGCTACTTTAAAAGCCCAATTTTTCATAGGTCGTCTAGGTTGGAAAAGAGTATTTTACAAAAGGTTCACTGAATATGGTGCCTTTTCTAAAATGTGTATGAGGCTGAAGGAAATCATACATGTATTTGGCAGCACATATGCTGGGAGCAGCTGTTTTACACATTCCAGAAAAGAACAGCATCACTTGGGCTTTTATTTATTTATTTGATGGGATTCAATGACACACAGCAATAGCAACAACCAGATGTTTGATAGAGCAAAACCATCATGGCGGTTTATAAAGGTCATAGCAAAACAAGAGAGAGAAACAGAAGAAGAAAAAACATAAATGAGGAAAAAGGGACTTACAGTTTACAGAGAAAGTGGGATGGGCAAGAGAAGAAGGAACAGGAGCTGTCCTGGGGTGGGATAGGGGTGACCTACAATGGCATGGGGTGGAGAAGTAGCCTAGTGGTTAGAGCAACAGCCTAGTACCCAACAGATCTGGGTTTGATTCACACTGGCGCACCATGGGCAAGTCACTTTATCCTCAACTGCCTTGGAAGAAAGGGCCTGGCGATCTACTTCCAGTCATACCTTGCCAAGGAAACCCAGGGGCTGCTGGACTCAGCACTGGCTTGATGGCACTTAAAGCAAACATGAATGTGGAAGTAGCAGTATATGCATGTTAGTTCTGCCACTTTCATGTAAGTGCCAAATTTCACAAGACTGCATGTCCAAGGAAGCCAAGTTGCAAACCTTTGGCTTTTTCAGGAGCTTTTGAATACCACAGATACAGTATATGACAGTTTCCCCCCTGAATGTCTCCTCCAAAGCCCAGGTCCCAATAAGCAGGTAGCTAATGCTTATGCGTGCCTTGAAGGAGGTATAAATACCAGTGAGGAAATGTTTTAGAGCAGGGGTCTCAAACTCAAATTGCTTTGAGGGCCGAATGAGGACTTGTAAAGTAACCCGGGGGCCGCATAAGACACGGGCCTCATTTGCATAAGGGGCCTCATTTGCATAAATATTTGCATAATGTTGCATAATGAGTGCATGGATAAAGAAAGACTAGAAAATTTCTATATTACTATAATCCAGTGCCAACCGCCAGGCACATTAGGAACTACTACTAACACTGCCCATTTGGAACCCATAGCAAACCCCCCGTATCATAACAGCACTACCAGGACTCACAAAGCACCAGACCCTACCTATCAAAAGGCAACACTGCAAATATTAAATCAATACATTTCAGAGAACAATACATGACCTACTGGGAAAAGAGAACAAGTAGCAATGTCAAATAGGAATTATACAGAATACCTCAGCACTGTAGAAATAAAACTATAAATAATTTCTTGTACCAAAGCACAGACATTAATGATGCACATTTCCCAGAGCTGACATATTCCAGTTAATAAATTCAAAATAAAGAGATATTTTTCTACCTTTTGTGCATTTTTTTTCAGTTGCAATTGCTCCAGCCACTTCTGGTTTCTTCGTGTCTTCTGCTATCTCCATCGTCTGCTGTCCATTTGTCCTTTCTTCTCTCTTCTAGTTTTTTTCCATTCTCTCTCTCTACATCTGCTTTTAACATACTAATCTTTCTCCTTTTGCTCTTTCCTCATTCCTATTTCATCCACTCAAATTTTACCCCTCCATCCTCAATCCCCACTTACTCTCCCAATACCTGGCCAATTGTAGATTTGTCTTCTCTTCCAGACAAAATATTTTTCCCCTCTCCATTTCACTTTCCCAGCTCCATCCCATTCTAATCCTCCCCCAACATCAGCTCCCGTCTAGTTCCAGCCCCCCCCAGCATCTGCTCCTTTCTAGTCCCTGCATCAGTCCATTTCCAGTCCTATCCTAGCCTCACCATCAGCCCATTTCCAATCCTAGCCCCCCATCAGCCCATTTCCAATCCTAGCTCCCTCCCCTCACAGCCCATTTCCATTCCAAGCCCCCCTCCCCATCAGCCATTTGCAGTTCAAGCCCCCCTTCCACTCAGCCCATTTCCAGTCCTAGCAACCCCCCCAGCCCATTACCAGTCCTAGGACCCCCATAGCCCATAACCAGTCCTAACCTCCCCATAGCGTACTTCCAGTCTTACCCCCCCTTCACCCCAATTTCTGTCTTACCCCCCCCATAGCCCAGTACCAGTCCTAGTCCCCCCCATAGCCCACTTGCAGTCGTATCCCCCATCACCCCATTTTCAGTCCTAGCCCCCACCATAGCCCATTACGTCATAACCCCCCCCCTGCCAATAGCCCACTTCCAGTCCTAACCCCCATCTGCCCATTTCCAGTCCTAGCCCCCACCATAGCCCATTACTAGTTATAACCCCCCCAGCCCATTACCAGTCATAACCCCCCCCAGCCCATTACCAGTCATAACCCCCCTGCCAATAGCCCACTTCCAGTCCTAACCCCCATCTGCCCATTTCCAGTCCTAGCCCCCACCATAGCCCATTACGTCATAACCCCCCCCTGCCAATAGCCCACTTCCAGTCCTAACCCCCATCTGCCCATTTCCAGTCCTAGCCCCCACCATAGCCCATTACTAGTTATAACCCCCCCCAGCCCATTACCAGTCATAACCCCCCCAGCCCATTACCAGTCATAACCCCCCCTGCCAATAGCCCACTTCCAGTCCTAACCCCCATCTGCCCATTTCCAGTCCTAGCCCCCACCATAGCCCATTACCAGTTATAACCCCCCCCCAGCCCATTACCAGTCATAACCCCCCCCCTCCCCCCTCTGCCAATAGCCACTTCCAGTTCAGTCAGCCCCTCCATAGCTCATTACCGGCCAACAAAAAAACCCCCAAAACCCTGGCTTCTGCTGCTGCCGTTGCCGCCGTGGCAGCAGCAGAATCAATTGTTAAATTAAAAAAAAACTGACTTCTGCTCAAGCAGCTGTCCTGCGGCCCCTTTCCCTCTGCCCGGAGATCCGACTCTGCTCTCAGCGGCGTGCTTTTCAAGCCGCGACGAGAGTATTCCCCTCTCGCGCGGTTTTTCAAGCCGCGCGAGAGGGGAATACTCTCGTCGCGGCTTGAAAAGCACGCCGCTGAGAGCAGAGTCGGATCTCCGGGCAGAGGAAAAGGGGCCGCAGGACAGCTGCTTGAGCAGCAGAAGTCAGTTTTTTTTTAATTTAACAATTGATTCTGCTGCTGCCACGGCGGCAACGGCAGCAGCAGAAGCCAGGGTTTTGGGGGATTTTTGGTTTTCCGCCGTCGCGGGCCGCACAAAGTTGTCTCGCGGGCCGCATGCGGCCCGCGGGCCGCGTGTTTGAGACCCCTGTTTTAGAGGTATATGCATATGTTATTTATTATTAGTATTCAGCACATGCCTTTCCAGTGGTAGTTCAAGATAAGTTACATCCAGGTAGCTAGGTATTTCCCTGTCCCTGGAGGGCTTGCAATCTAAGTTTGTATCTGAAGCAATGGAGGGTTAAGTGACTTGGCCAAGCCCACAAGAAGAATCAGTGGTCTTTCTAGTTCTAGGCTGCTGCCTTAACCATTAAACTACTAAATATGAAACACACATATAACATATCTAGAATATGCTTCCTTCAAAAATCATGTGTGCCACAGGCATATATACATGTCTTTTCTGACATTGGTACATATACATGTAGGGCCATTAATATGTATAAACTCACTATTTAAACATACAAAGGCAATGCAAGCCCCCTAAAATAACTTCTTAAATGGTACTGGTTTGGTTGTACAAAAATAGCTGCATTAGCAAAATACAAAAGGGACCATTTACTAACACCAACAGTGCACGCTAAGCATTATTAAATGACCCCCAAAGAATATTGGGGGAGGGAAAAATTCAACTGACAAAAGCAAACAAAACATGAAGAAGATTAAGTTAATGTGGTTATACAAAGCATGACATATATCAAAGGATGAACCATGAGCGAAAATAAGAAAATTACAATAAAAAACAAGAAGCACAAGGAAAAATAATTTGCATGGGGGAATCCCGCTGCCTGCACTGCACCTAAAAGATCTCCCGGACTCCTTTAGAAATGGGGAAGGTAAGCCTGCTACTCAAGGCTCCTTTCCCCGCCACTGCATGAACTCACTACCGACTTCCACTGATATTTAAAGGATCATGCTTCGGGTGCTTGTTCTCTATTGCCGCACAGACGCACGCAGGCTCCACAAAAGGGGGCCTCACCACATTATCTGCCTTCCTCTGGGGGAATCTCGCTGTCTGCACCACACCAAAAATATCTGCTGGACTCCTTCAGAAACGGGGAAGGTAAGCCTGCTACTCGAGGCTCCTTTCCCTGCCCCTGCATGAGCTCACTACCGACTTCCACTGATATTTAAAGGACAGCGCTTGAGCCGCGGCTGCGTCTGGCGGGCTCGTATCTGAGGGCCTCGTCAGAGGGTCCTTTGGCATAGAACTTTGGTTTACACACAACAAAAAATTAGGAATTTAACCCCATTCGACAAGGTTTGGGAGATACTTAGGAAAAGAAGGGAAGTCTGGTCATTAGCATCCTGTTTACTCTCTTAATTCCAATCTCTAGCTAAGTATTAGTTTAAACTAAGTTCAACAGAAGTAAGGTTTTACAACACTGTTTTGTATCTGCACATAATCAATAATCTATACAATTATTTAGCTACCTCCTTGACTGAGAAACTCCAGAAGATAGTATTGGCATTGAATCATACAACACAACTTACAATGGAGAACAGGAAAACATTACTATACATTATCTTCATGTTAGTCATCTTCACCTTGATATCATATAGCCAATCTCTCCCGTCAGCAACAATTCAATATTGTCACATCCCCATTATTCAAAATCATCTTAAACACAACCTATCCTACCATGCACATAGAACTACCAATAACTATAGATATTCCAATGGTCATAAACAAACCCATCATAGACTAATTTACATCAACCCTCAAAACTAAACTTGGACCATACGACCTCAGACATCCTAGTGCCAATTAAATGCATTCTCATAAACTCAAGATCTATTAGGAATAAAATACCAGTCATAATAGACCTTGTTAAGGACAACAACCCTGATGTATTATGCATTACGGGAACTTGACTATCTGACACAGATAACATGCTGTTAAACCAATTAAACCTCAAATGATATAATTTATTCCAATGCCCCAGGGATACTAAACTTGAAGGAGGTGTCCTCATATTAATAAAACATGAGCTAAAAGCCTCCCTTGGACTATGTAATAATGTAGATGGTATGGTCATACTTAAAATTGAGAATAAAAATCTTTCAATTTGCCTTCTATATAGACCACCCACACCTAATCCCGACAATCTTACCCCAATTCTTGAATCTGCCTGTTCTGCCTCATTAAAGAAACCTCACATTTTCTTAGGAGACTTTAATTTACCATCTTTTCACACCTCACAACACACCATTTCTCAATTCGATGACTGACATGGGATATCAGCAAATAAATATGCCTACTCACAATAAAGGCAATACGTTAGATCTAGTATTTCTCTCTAATATTATGTTAAAGCACAAACTCTACTCACCCCCACAAGCAATACAGGTCCCTTGGTCTGACCATTATGTAATAAAATTCACTCTACCAGCACTTCCTTCAATACCTTTCCTACATAATGCAATACTGCAGAAAAAGCGATTTAGACTCTTTAATAAAGAAACCTTTCTGAATGATATACTATCACATATAGACACTCCATTAACGGATCTGGATGATATTCTAAAAAACTGGAATACCTCAATATCAAAAGCTGTTTCACCGCTAAATCCACAGAAAAGAGCTACTCGTAGACCCTCAGAAAAATGGTACACTCAAGATCTAAAAAAATTAAAACAAAAATTGAGGAAACTTGAATACAAATGGAGAACCACTAAATCTACACAAACTACTCAATATGAACTCTCTTCATACATACAAAGAAACTATTAACAAAACAAAAATGAATATCACACTTAGATCCTCACTAAATTTTATTTATTAACATTTCTTATATACCGCACTATTTGCCATCAGCGCGGTTTACATGGAACAGAAACATCCGACAAATTACATATGTCTGGTTATTACATTTAACAGGAAATGGAACTTGGAGAACAGGGTAAACTATATACATAGGAAGTGTAATGAGAAAGGATACTCTTTGGTGTTTTACATTGTAGGGGACGCCACTCAACCATCTGAGGGAACTTTTTGAAATTGTTAAATCCCTAACTCAAACGCCAAATACAGAAGTAAACAATATTAACATCAAGCCACAAGCCCTTGCTAATCACTATCGGGGTCATTCTGTCCCGCTGGGACATCCATTCCTGCTATACGGCCCCTCTGCCATTCCTTACTAACCTCCCCATACAAACAGGGAGTTTGTATGGGAGGCTATATGGGGGTGGGAAAGTGGCGGCACGGAGGTGGAGACAGGGCGGTCTGTGGCCCCAGATGTACAGAGCCGATTCAGCTATCGGCCCTGTACCGCCGGGGCTGGCAGACGGAACGGGGAACTTATTCCACTGCTGAGGTGGAATACGTTCCCCTAGACGGGGGGAGACAGCAGGCCCGGGGTGCATGAAAGGATGGAGAGGGCGCAGGAGATTCCCTGCAGCCCAACCCTGGCCATGGGAGGCTGGATTGGCGGTCGGGCTGCGTGGAAAGCACTAAGTCATTGGCAGATGGGGATTGTGGAGCCGTGGTGCCATGGCAACCAGACATCATGGCACCATGGCTCCATTCAGGAGCCCTGACTGAGTTAGCTGGGTGGAGGCCTGTATGTGCAGGCCAACCGGGATTGGGTCCCAGGCCTGCACATACAGGCCTAGTTGCGATTTTGATCCCATGGGGCTAGACGTGCCCTGTGGGATCAGAATCACGTCTGCCCCTGTGCATCTGATTCTGATTGGGTGCACAGGGGCATGGACATCCCAGATGGAATGCTGCTCTATGCAAATAAATTAAAACTACAGAACACAGAGGTCATCCCTTACCCTGTCAATGTTCTACCAACCATAAACACCTGGCAGAACTTTTATTTAATAGACCTAAAACATCTGTTGAACATAATCACCAAAATTAACACCACCACCTCCCCACTCGACCCCTGTCCTGTTAGCTGGATTAAGTCAGCTAAATGAATTCTCTCCATACATACATACAATGGTCAACCAGTCCTTTAAACAACATACATGCCTTTAGAACTAAAAAATAAATCCCTGGACAAGGGAAACCCTAACTCATACAGACCAATATCTAGTCTTCCATTCGTGGCTAAAGTAATTGAGAAGGTTGTCCAGACTCATTTACAAGATTTCATTGACCTGAACGCTCCTTTAGATGAACAACAATATGTTTTTTGACCATTTCATGGTGTAGAGACACTTATCTTAGCCCTCTTTGATAAACTCATTCGAGACATGGATAATGCTAAACAAGCATTTATCCTCGTATTCTTAGATATTGCCTCTGCTTTTGACAGTATTACCCATATCATACTACTTCAAGACGAGACCAAATAGGCATAAAGGACATTGTGCACCAGTGGTTTCAGTCCTACATCTCTGACCACACCTAACAAGTTCAGATTGGCCAACAGACATCTTCAACTTTCAAACAGGAACAGGACATACCTCAAGGGTCTTCTCTCTCAGCACTCATATTTAATTTATATCTGCAACCAATTTGTAATATCTTTAAAAAATTCCAAGTAGGATATCATATCTATGCAGATGATATAATGATGAAAGAATCAGAAGAGGATGTTCACAGAACACTATTATAGTCCCTTCTGACTTTTGCAAGACAAAACAATCTACAAGTAATAGGGCATTTTCCTACGTGACCCCTATACTGTGGAATGCCCTACTGGACATATTGAGATCTATCAAGGACCTCCAATTGTTCTGAAAGGAAATTAAAACATTTTTATGTATCACACACCATGGTAACAGTTATGACAATAATTAAATTTATCCAACCTAAAACTACACACATAAATACCCACCTCCGCCACAGATGCCCGGCTTTTCATTAAGCATTCCTGTTAACTTACTTTAGGCTATTTGCATTTGTAAATATGTTGTCTGTAAAACACCCATTCTGTAAATAATTCTTATGTAAAAAATTCTTATAGTTTGATGTATCACTATGATTCTAAGTTCTATGTATCCTGTTTGTTCATTGCAAACCGCCCTTGATCGTGGGAAGGGGCGGTATAGAAAAACATACAAATAAATAAATAAAATAAAATAAATGTGACCCTTACTGAAAATGAGAGGAATATAGGGATATGTTTATTAAGCAGCAGTAGCGGCTGCCGTGTGCTATTGGAGCAGCTCCAATACCGCATGGCAGCCACTACCGCTGCTTAGTAAACATACCCCATAGACTCCTTCCATCTTATGGCATGTTTGCAATGTTTATCTTACTTTTATATAAAACTGCATTTATGATCAATTAAATTGAGAGTGCATTGTTAAATATGAACTAGTACGTTTATGAACCTGAATAAAAACTAGTCTCTAGGACCTTCTTCACTTTACTCTTATCTCCTTCCAGAGTCAGCGTTGCACTTTAAGGTAACGAGAATCACTCTGTCATGTAAGAATGTTATAACAAAACACCAACTTTGTCTTTGCCACAGGTAAAATTTTAAGAGGGTTCGTGCCTGCCTATCCAGAAAGTCTTTGGTTAGATGTAAAAACATTTTGCAATGGACTTCCTTTTCATATTGTTTTTGATGAGGAGGTAAGGCAAAGGAATAGTAAGTGCCCTTTACCCCCAAATACTGACTCATGCTGTAATCTTTGTGTGGCTGTTAATACCTTTTTGTCTTCTCGTGTAACCCTCTCAAAACAAAGAGGGTGAGTTTAAAAGGCCTATGTAAAGTATGTTTTATAAATGGAAAATAGCTTTTATAAGATTACATGGGTGAATACACAAAAAACATTATGCGTTCTGACAAGATCATGTATACTTTTTAATAATTTGTGCTTAGTTGTACAGAGGGGGAAGTGTTTGAGTGCAACTGACATAGAATTGCAATGTTCATGTGCACTTTTGAAAATATACATAAATATGTTGAGGGTAATTTTATAACAGGTCACCTAGGTGAGGAGGCCAAGTATTTATTTTATTTATTTGGCTGTGCTTTCATACTGCTTTTCACAGAGGTCAAAGCGGTGTACATAAAACTTAAATAGGTTAAACAATGTTTACATAGAACAAGGCGATGCACATAGAACTTGGGAATTTAAACAGATTAAACAATGTTACAGAAAACAGTGACTTTGTACATTATCTTTAACATGGACTTATTGCCATAGAACTATTTACAGAGCATTCTTTGTTGTTGGGGGGGGGGGGGGGGAGGATGGGGACTGGGGAGATTTGGGGTAGGGTCAAAGTGCAGGGTGAACAGGTGAGTTTTGAGGAGCTTGCAGAATGTGAGTAGGTCTTTGGTATTCCTTATTGTGTTGGGGAGGGAGTTCCAGATTGTGGGGGCATAGAGCTCAAAAGGTCTTGCACAACCCTGTTGAGTGCTTTTAGTTTTTACTTGGAGGGTGGCTAGGGTGTCTCTAGTGGTGTGTCTGCAGGGCCTGATTTTTTGGGATGGTCCAATAAGGGTTTGAAGGTGGGGGGATGATAAGTTGTTGAGAGTTTTGAATATCATTAATAGGATTTTGTATTGTATTCTGCTTTGTAGTGGAAGCCAGTGCAGGTGCTTGAGGATGGGGATGATATGGTCATATTTGAAGATGCCTTGGATGATCCGGGCTGTTGTGTGGAGGTCGGTTTGTAGAGGGAGGGACATCGAGTGAGGTAGTCCACAGTAGATGGAGTTGCAGTAATCAACATGTGGCATGATCAGAGCTTGTAGGGAAGAGTGGAAGTCGGTTGGGGTGGGTAGCGGTCGGAGATGCTGTAGAGTTCGAGCTTTGTAGAATATCGCCTTTGCAGTGTTCATAACTTGGGACCTTAGGGAGAGGTGATGGTTTAGGATGATTCCAGGTATTTTACTTCATGACAAACTTGTATTTCATTTTGGTTGTGGGTTATGGATGTTGGTGGGGTAAATGTGTCATTCTTCGTGATGAATAAGGATTTAGTTTTCTTGAAGTTTATTGAAAGGTGGTTTGTGGCTAGCCATTTGGAGACATCTGTGAAGCATTGTTGTAAGTTGTGGTAGGAGGGTTTGGTTAGGTTGATTGTGTGTACAGCATGATGTCATCAGCATAGATGTGGTAGTTGATGTGTGATTGTATGACTGGGCAGAGGCGTTGCATGTAGATGTTGAAGAACAGTGCAGAGAGGGTGAATCCTTGAAGAACACCTTGAGTCTGGGGTATGGGTTTGAGGAAGAAGATGCTTCCATTTACATATATAAGAGCTACTTTTGTTTTGTGGGGGTTGTGTTGATTAGGCACCTATATTTTAAACCTCTTTTATAAAGACACATGGAGCCCGATTCCAGTAGGGGCACATCTGGGCCATCTGGATGGCCCTGAACAGGACAGGCCTGTTAGTACCCAATTCTGCACTGTGGGAGCCAGATGTTCCCATGTGTGCAGGATCGGGACCCTGCATCACCATGGGGACGTCCGCCCTGCAGCACAAACTGCCTGTTGCCTTGGAGCCCCCGCTTCCCTGCTGCCCGACCCCGATGGGAGCAGCCAGGGCCCAGAATGGGCGGCGGGGTCTCACCTTGCTCGCTGCTGTCACTACTTGAGGGCTGGCTGGCTGATCCAGAAGAACGGCCAGTGCTTATTCCACCTCTGAGGTAAATAAGCTGGCTGTCCCCCCGGCGATCCCTCTACGTCCGGGGGTTGGTCCTGCCCACACTTTGCCCACTCTCCACCCCATGCCGCCCCATCCCCTGCAGCATGCACAGTGGCTCTGTGTGTGCAGGGGGCCTGGAGGCGGCATACGGTTCAGGCGGCTAGCGAAGATGGATGTCCCACTGGGATATACAGCCTCGCTAGTCGCCTTGCAGAATCAGTCTCATAGGCATCTATATGTCTGTATAAAATACCAGCACAAAATATAGGCAGCATAGGCGGCAGAATGAGGTAAGCCATAGGGGCCACGACCCCACCAATATTTTACCCAACACAGCATCAGCAATTAGAGAATTTGGTGACAGGGCTGGAGATTGGGGGTTTTTTGGCCCCCTCCAGCCTAAAAGGTGTTCCGCTGCCCCTGACATAAACCTGCTGAAATCGTGGCTAAAATGCAGTTGCACCTGATTGGGAGCAGATGTAAATGTACATGACTGAAGTACATGCATGGGTGTGCATTTTATAATCTGTGCTCATACGTCATGACTCCACCCAGATTGAACTTGGTTGTCCCTTTTAAAATTCCCCTCTTAGGGCCCGATATTCTTCTGGGCAGGCTATGCGCTGCTGCGGTGCATAGCCCTGCCTGCCTATCCTTAACCCCGGATTTTTAATGCCGGGGTCATATGCGGCCCCGGCATTGAATATCCGGGGATCACCGCACACGCCGGAAGCTGCATTAGGTAACCGGTCAACAGTTATATTGAATGCTGTCCGGTTAGCTCCTGCACCAAAAGATAGGCAAGAGTTTTCCTCATCTATCTATAAGGCAGAGATCGCTAACCGGGCAGCATGCAATATCGCTGCTGCCCAGTTATCGTGTATCGGCACCTCTGCTCTACCCCCGGAATGCCCCCGACAGACCTCGATGCCAACCGGATAGCATCGGGGTGCATAGGGGAGTTAGAAGGGGATATTCAATGGCACTAACCATGTAACTGCCTTTGAATATCCTGTTATAAGGCACTTACACAGTTTACTGGCCTGTAAACTGTGTAAATGCCTTTTGAATATCAGGCCTTTTTGTGTTTAGTGATGGACATAGCATCTTGGAGACTGGATTTTAATTGCTACAAAAAATTTTGAAAAAAAAAAGGATTGAAAAATGAGATTTTAATAGTTAGCATAGAACTAATAAATGATATGGGGAGTTCTTGTATAGCCTCTATATGTTAAGGAGTATGGAGCATGGATATCTGATGGTCCCATTTACATACATCAGAGCTATTGCTGTTTTCTGTGGGGTTTTGCTGATTGCCTTTATAAAACAGGCATAAAATAGGTGATTTTTTTTTACATTTTTATAGGTGCGTTGTTATAAAATTACCCTCTAATTTTGCCCTGCATCTAAAATTGCCAATCTAGTAGCAAAACATTTTCAGAGATCATCAGATCATGATTACGGAGCCCCATACCAGCTGTTCAGTCAGGAAACATGACCGTGCTGTTGTTTTATAGGCAGGCAATGAAAAAAGGAAAATATGCAAAAGGCCTAACATACTATCATGTTTTTACTCTATTTGTATAAAATTGTAAGTCAAGTTAAATAGTGTCAATTTGCAGTGTTTGAAATCTACTGTTCTTAATTTCTTAATGAATCTTTATTTTAAACTACCGGTGCCTTTATGGGATTCTTTGCTCGCCACTATTTCGGAGGCTTCCCTTCTCTATCCGAATCTCCTGATTCTGGGAGATTTTAATGTTCACGTTGATTTGCCTTCTTCAACAAGGGATCTTTCCTTTCTCACTTTCCTATCTGACTTGTCTCTCTTGCGTCATATGTAACCTTTCCTACTCATGTTGCAGGTCATTCTTTGGATCTTCTCATTACATCAGATCTTCTTCTATTTCCCCTTCTTCTCTTTCCTCCTCGCTGGCCCCTCCCTTGGTCTGATCATTTTCTGCCTTCTGTTCACCGTCTCTGTCCAGGCCCCCCTATCAGGCTCTTTAGGCCCCTCATCGCTGCCTCCTCACCTGTTTCCTGGCTCTGGCTCTTCTATCCCGCAAACTCGCAAGCTTACTGCTGAGACACTTCGTCGGTTCCCTTCTTCTGTGTCTTTATTCCCTGACAATTTTTTCATCACTTTCCGTTGATGCCCAGCCCACCTTTGGTACTCTTCTCTGTCTGCTGCCCTCGATGACATTGCCCCTCTTCGCACCCATCTACCTTCCCATCACTCCTCTCGGCATCCTTGGTTTCACTCTGGCCTTTTCCTGCACCGTAAATAGCGCCTTTGGTGTAAGCACCCCTCCCCCTCCTCTCTCCTTAACTTTCGCTCTTGTCATGATCACTATCGCACTCTCCTTCACGCTGCGAAGCGTGACTACTATTCTAAGCTTATTTCCTCAACTAACTCTTCTCGGCAACTTTATACTATTTTTTCGTTCCTTAACAGCGTCCCACTCTGCTCTCTCCCCCCCTTCCCCCCCCTTCCTCTGCTGCCCCCTGACCCTTCCTCCCTTGCTTCCTTCTTTCTTTCCAAAGTCCAGACTCTTCGCCAGGCCTTCCCTTCTTGTCCTTCCCCTCTTTCCCCCGTTGTGGGTTCTTTCCCACTTTCTTTTCTCCGCTATCTCTATCTCCTTCTTCCTCTGTATCTGTCCCTATCTCATTCATGGTCTTCATTTGAGATGATTTCCCCAGCTGTTCTTCATACTACCTATCTTTCTATCAGAAGACCACATGTTCTGCTGATCCTGTCCCCTCCCGTTGGTTGTTGGATCCCTCCCTATCTCTCTCACCTTATATTCTTTCTCTTTTTTAATGCTAGTCCTATCCCTCTGGTCTTTTCCCGACACCTTGGAAACACGCTCACGTTTCGTCCTATTCTAAAATCCCGCACTTCTGACCCTACCGCACTTTCTAACTGGCGCCCTGTTTCCAATCTTCCTTTTCTTTCCAAGTTTTCTCGATAAACTTGTTCTTTCTTCAGCTATCTGCTCACCTCGAGGCTTCTCTTGTTCTTCACCCTCGGCAGTCTGGTTTTCGCCCCCCGGTCACAGTACAGAGTCTATTCTTTCTTTCTCTTCTCAACGAGGTGCATGCTGCTCATGATCACGGTCTTTTCACTCTTGCTGTCTCTCTCGATCTTTCTGCAGCTTTTGATCTGGTAGACCACTTCACCCCTTCTCGGCCCGTCTTCAAGACGCTGGCCTTTCTGGTTCTGTTCTTCACTGGTTTCGCTCCTTTCTTTCCTGTCGCTCCTTTTCAGTTGGTTGTCGGGTCTGCTTCCTCACCTTCCACTTCTCTTCCCTGTGGTGTACCTCAGGGATCTGTTCTTGCTCCCCTTCTTTTCAATGTTTTCCTGGCCCCTCTTGCACTTGTGATCCAGCAGTTTGGTATCTCCGCATACTATTATGCGGATGATATCATTCTGCTGCATCACACAGATTCACACACACCTGATATCTCTCCCCTTAATCGCTGTCTTTCCGCCGTGGCTTCCTGGTTTACTTCTAATTTCCTGCAAGTCAATCCCACTAAGTCATTTGCTATTTGGTTTACCCTAGGACGTCCCTCCCCCACTTGTGTTCCTTCCTTTTCTTCCCAACCCATCCCTCTCGTTTCATCTTTTAAGTAACCTTGGTGTTATTCTTGATTCTTCTCTTTCCTTTAAAGAACACATCTCTTCTAAGCGTTCAACGTTCTTTTCTGTCTCTCAAACAACTCCGTCCTGTGCGCCCCTTTTCTCTCACCCTCTGCTTTTGCTACCCTTATTCTTTCTTTTATTATATCTCGCCTTGATTACTGTAATGTTGCTCTGGCTGGCTTACCACTTTCTCAACTTTCCCGCTTACAACGTGTTTCAGAATGCAGCTGTCCGTCTATTGTCTTGTGCTTCCCGTTATGACCATGTCCACCCCCTTACTTTTGCACCACCACTGGCTACCGGTTTCCTATCGTGTTCAGTATAAGGTTCTCATATTTGTGCATAGGGTAACTCATACAGGTGTCCCACTTTACCTTGCAGACCTTCTTCATTCCCGCACTCCCCATCGCCTGCTACGTTCTATCCATGTCAACCGTCTGGCCCTTCCTTCACCCTCCCAAGCTCATCTCGAGTCCACACGTTCCTCGGCTTTCTACTTTTTGGGGTCCCAGGCTTTGGAATTCACTCCCCCCTCCCCTCCGTGCAGAGCAATCATACCAAGCTTTCAAGCAACAACTAAAAACCCACTTGTTTTGTCTAGCGTTTGATCTCCCACCCCCGTCCTTGTCTTCTTCTCTTTCCCTAAGTTGATGTCTTTTCCTCTTCTAATTCGCTGTGCCTCTTTCTTCTGCTTCTCTTCTATCCTTTTAATAATTTAATTTTGCGTTCTTTTAACTTTTCTAACAGCCTGTATTGTAATTCTATATTTGTAACTTTATATTTTTAATTTTGTAAACCGCCTAGACGCCACTGGTATGGGGCGGTATAAAAAGTATTTTAATAAACATAAACATAAACATAAATAACTCTTATAGTCTGCATGTTCCACCTTATGCCTTTACCAGTTTGATTCTGCTACTCAAGACCTACTTGTGAATGAGTGGCCACAATTAAATGGAGTCACTGTGGTGACAGAAAGGGAAATCATAGCAACAGATTCTGAGAGTGGAGCCTACGCAGGTACAGAATAGCCAACTTCCTTTAGGGAATCTATTTAGCCACTGTGGCTCCTCAAGACACCTGGGGAATGGAATTACTACTCCAATGGCTCAGTCATCTAGCTTCTTCAGTCCTGCATGACACTTGACCTCCAGGATCATAAAGTGGGTGGTCCAGCCACTCCAGCTCTTGTGTATTGACTCTACTCAGGCAGGTTTTCAAAACTAGGAATACTCACCTCCCATATGCTGGGATTTCTCTCGGGGCCTCACCACCACAGGTGAAAAAACTCTCTTCTTCTTTTCCTTTACCTCAACTGACTAGATTTGTAGGGTCCCATCCTTCAAAACCTAGAGCTCTTGGTTTTCCAAATTATCTATTTGTCTTAAGACAGCAGCAATAAGGCAAATGACCAGTTACTCCTTTTCCTAAAAATTAAGGACTTTTCTCACAGACAGGGCATAGAGGAACGTCATAGTGAACTGGCCTTTAAATGTTGTATACATCTTATGGGTGTTCTCATTTTGCCGTGGACACTTGGGGGATATCTTAATAGTAGAGCACTCATGGGAAAGGTCTAAAAATGCTCTATTCTGATGCCTATTTTAAAAAGATAACATAGGCACTTGCACTGCTGAAGGGGCGCATCAAAGCGACACACCTCTGGTCACACACTTTCATCACCTCCTGTCTAGACTATTGCAGCCTGCTCCTAACTTGTCTTCTGTTGAAACATCTTTCCCTTCTTCAATTCATTCAGAATCAGCTGCATGGCTAACTACCACCAGCGCTGCTATATTCATGTCCCCCCCCCCCCTTCTCAGATCACTTCACTAGCTCCCTATCCATTTCCGCATAAACTTCAAACTTCTTCTACTAACTTACAAGAGCATTCACTCTGCTGCTCCTCATTACCTCTCCTCTTTTCTCTCTCCCTGCACCCCTCCTCGGGATCTGTGTTCATTAGGCAAATCACTTTTATCTGTGCCCCTCTCTTCTACTGCCAGCTGTTTACTCCATTTGTTCATCTTGTGGCACCATATGCCTGGAATAGCCTACTTGAGTCAACAAATCAGACTCCATCTGTGGCTCTATTTAAATCCAGGCTGAAACCCCACCTCTTTGATGCTGATTTTGGATCCTGACCCCTTATTCTGTTTAACATCCATGTGTGTTTTAATCATTTCCTTCAAGAACTGCCCCATCTCTTCTACAGTGCTGCTTATGCCTTATAGCCCTATACAAATGGGAGGAGGTGACAGAGCGATGCAAGTGGCAGACGGAGAGAATGGTTGTTGCGATTCATTTTGAGTGCCTGGTGGAAAGAGTTTGCAGATCATTATTAATAGCATTAGATTAACATTTTGTGAGGAGGATCCATGTTCCACCCGGTTTGCTGAAGGGAGCGGAGACTGCAGGATTTGATTGTATAGAGGTTATTGTGAAGATGGCTTTACAAGAAGGTTTTTCTTGTAGTATTAAAGAAACAATAATGAGGCCACTGCTGCTGATGGATGGATTGGACGAGGCACTGCTGGCAAATTATCCGCTAGGTCTGGGTTTACATTTTCGGCACCCATAGGCAATGAGGGAGGGGGAGGGATTTCCTGGTCTCCCCTTCCCTGATCTTTGCAGCCCAGATCCTTCCCTCTGTCACCCTCTCAACTTCCTTACTTTGCCAACCACAGCAGCAGCAACATCCTCAAAGAGTGAAAGTTGAGTGCAATTCATTCTTCATCAATGACCTCACTATTGTTTTCTTCAATCCTGCAAGAAAGATCTTCTTCTATAGAGTTCCTCACAATGACTAATCTAGGTCACAATTACGTGGTAGGATCCCATAGAGTCAATCTCTTTCATGTTACTTACAACCAGGTATAAGCAGTGGCTCTCCCGAATCTACCTGGCTAATAGTGGCTTACATCTTTTCTTCCAAGAAGTTACCTAAACACTTTTTTTTATCAAATGCCTACTGTACGTGAACGTAACTTGCCTTGGACTTCTGAGAAAGGTGTGCGCTATATGCAAATCCCTTTCCCTTTTTACACTGCTTTCACCACATCTTCCGGCAATAAGTGTCACAGCTTAATTATGCATTGGGTGAAAAAACATTTCCTTCAATTCGTTTTCAAAGTGCTATTAATAACTTCATGGTATGCCCCCTAGTACTTCTTGGTATGCCCCCTATGCCCTTCATGGTATGCCCCCTAGTACTTCTATTTACTCGTTCAACCTGCTTATGCTCCAACCATTGGGCTGTTTTGCCAATGCACATTGTTGATGCATAGTGACACATTCAGCCCCTTGAGATGTGCCTATATCCAAGTTAAAATGAACAATTTGATTGTCTTTTTCTGATTATAGAATGATGTTTTTAAAGTAATTTGCAGTGTTTGGATGGAACCACCTTGTTCGATATTATTACAGGGCAGAATATTTGCAGGGAGTTTTCCTCCAGTGTTGTTTCTCTTTGGTTTCCAGGGTTGTCCCATTATTTGATTATTAGTACCGAGACTGCAAAACCACGGAGAGTTGAAGCAGTTCTTTTAGCTCGGATATAGATAATTACAATGTTGTGTTTCAGTCTAAAACTCAGTTCATTTCCCAACAGAGTCAGATAAAATCAAAGCTCTAGGTTAAGCAAGCCCTGGCTGGACATAAGCAGGATGTGCAGTGTAATGCACTGTCTTTGTTATTCTAAGCTCAGGGTGAAACAAGCTGGAGTGAGCATTCAAAGGATTGTACCAGGTGTTCAAATCATGGGCATTCGTCTGGATCAGTACTTCAGCATCGTGCATCCAGAAGTGACGTTCACCATCTCCAGCGTTCGGAAATTTATTAACAGCCAATTTGTTTTCCGTACAAAGAGAGAGATGATGCCAGAATCCTGGAAGCACCGTCCAATGTTGGAACTGAGAGGTACTCATCCCTTTAAGACCCCTATTCCCCCCAGAAAATGTCTACAGTCTGCAAACCCAAGTCCTGCATAGGACCAGGTCTCATTAAGGCATGAGGATGTGGGACATACTAGAGTGCTAGACTAGGTTGTGTTGAGCTATAAAACGAAAAACGAGGCATTTAAAATTATGTATAGCCTTTTGTAAATTTAGTGAGAAGCTTTAGACCTCACATATATATGTATTGTATTAAATATGAAAAATATTTTAAAACGTATCAGTACAAACACATAACAGACTTTTTCCAATTATATCAAATATAAACTTTAATATACATAAAACCCACTGAAATATTTTCCCAAGACCCTGCCACAAACTTTGTTTCGTCAGTCGGCTGCTTTAATGGTCACAATTCATTGATTAATGCATCCTAGTTAATATGTGTGCAACTAGAAGTTCCTTTATAGATAATCGTGTGCTGGGTTAGACCACAAGGAGGCAAGACTGACCCAGAAATTAGGCAAGAGTAGGCATTCACCTAGAGAAACAGCTTCTGAGGAGCAGCAAAGCAAAACAATAGATTTTGACAGCCAGACAAACTCAAAGAGCCAGCAGCACATTCTTTTACCTGCAGGGAAAGTTGGTACACACCTACAACGCAACGTTTCAGATTTAAAAGCATTTTTTACAGGATTGTTGTGAGAGGGGTGGTGCTGGGATGAGCATGACTGATGAATTTAATTATCAAAGTCTTGGGGGGGGGGGGAGGAGAGTGGCAAAAGGCTGATGGTTCATCTAGGGTGCCCACTATCTTTGCACTAGCCCTGAAAGGATTGTAGCTGCAAATTTGTTTTTACTGATACGGTATTCTTTGCCAAATGGAATTTGCATGTTTTCCACAGTGCAACTCATACTGGGATCAGATCATTACACCATAGCATCTGCTTTCCTTGACTCATTTGGACTATAGCCATAGACTGCTAATTTCAGAACAGTCAGCATAGCAACACGTGTTTGTGTTTTACATGATGCTGGCAGACAAAGTCACCCAAAATGCATACTGTATAGCAAGGATGTATCAGATTGGTTACCATTTTCTTTAATGCTGTTTTCATGCCCTTCTTTGTACACCGAATTTTGATGCATTTCCTGTTTCTGTGTAGATGGTTTTACAAACACTAGAGAGGCACACAGTCTGAAGAAGGAGGGGAGAAAAGAGGAGAAGGAATGGGGAAGGAGATATCTGTGGTCTATACAGAATTGTAACTTGGAGCCTGAAAAAGTTCTATGCGAGATCACTGTAATGTGTCATCATAGCTCTTGACGCAATTCTAGTGAAGCTTTCTCTGCATTTTGGGAGGATAGAAATGAGGCAAAGGGGGCGATGATTTCTCTTTGATATAAATAGTTTGGCATGAAGAAAAGCATTGTGCCAATATGGAAAGTGGTTTCTAAGGGGATGGGAATTAATCAAAGTGCACAAATTTGCAATATGCGCAGTGTCCAAAAGTAGTTTAAAGCGGCAGTGGTAGCTCAATTGCCCAGCATCTCAGTTGGCTAATTTTTTGGCTCCTTTATGGCTTTTTATGAGTCTTATTTGTCGGTCTGCTTTCTTTTTGTCTTCAAATATTTTATTGCTTTTTTTTAGAGGGGGATTTTTCGAAAGGATGCCCAAATGCAATCTGGGATGTATAAACTCGAATATTTGAAAAAAAAAAAAGCAGCCATGTTCAGGTGCAAGCATGATTTCACAGACATGGACTTGCCCAGTATGGACGTCTGCAGGGGATGTCTACATAGATATGCACAGAATAGTATTCTGGAACCCAGATGTCTAGGAATAGCTTAATGGTTAGCATAGTAGACTGGGATCAAGGAAACCCAGGTTCAACTCCCACTGCTTCTATCTTTGTGATTGTGCTGGGGACGATGGAATGCTATGTTATCTACTGCTGGATGTTCTTCAGCCAAAACAAGCACTTTCCTGATGCTTATTTGTGCCTGGAGCAGATGTAAGCTTAGAATCAACTCAGGATGTTTCTGAGTTCAAGCAGTGATGTCCAGTTTTCGGGGTACGCCCTGACCATGCCTCCATCACGCCCCTCAGACTTGGATGTTCACAGACCTGGCGTCTGTGCCTTGGATGTCTCTATACTTGTTTTCAGATGTCCAAAGCATGAAGAGGGCTTCCAAAATGAACCCCTTAATGTTTTTGTACATTTTAAAAATAACAGTGATGTGAAACAATTATGGCCATGTTACCTATTTATAAATCTTTTCTTTCCAAAGCCTGTTCTTTGGCTAGTGTTGCTTCACTGTGCCTTAAATATATCAGTAGGATTGCTTTCTAGAGTTGATAAAGGTCAACACAACAGCATCCTGATTGACTTAGAGCAGTGGCTCCTAAAACTGTTCCAGGGACTCCTGGTCAACCAAACTTTCAGAATAGATAGGTTTTCATGAGATGGATTTTGCATTCATTGTCTCCATTGCTTGTAAATTTATCTTATGCATCTTCATTGTGGATATTCTGAAACCCGACTAACTAAAGGTTCTTCAGGACACATTTAGGAACTAATTGCTCAAAGGAGTTTTCAGAAACTGTAAAAACTGACAGCTTTTTCAAAATGAAATTTAAGTCAGAATGAAAAAGGGAATCCAGTGATTCACATAGGAGTATGTTTACAAAGCACTGGTAGCGGCTTCCGAGCGATATCGGATTCACGGCCCCATTGAATTTAATGGAGCCGCGGCTCTAATATTGCTCGAAAGCCACTACCGCTGCTTTGTAAACATACCCCATAGGCAAAAACCTTTCCATTTTCAGATTTTTAAAATTATTTTCTCATTTTTAAAAAATGTTTTTCCATTCATTTCTGACATTCATTTTAATAAAAAAAGTATCACATTGTAGAACCTTTTAATGCACCCAAATTTTTTGTACAGACATTAATTTGTAGGTTAACTTGTATAAAATATATTTTGAGTGCACTACATTTTTTAAGCTGTTAATGAACTGAATGCAGGCTAATGAATGCATTTCCCTAGGAATCTGAATGATTCTGAGGAGGATTCTGGCTCATATTTTTATTGATTTCCATTTATGCAGAATGATAAAGGCAAAAGTAATACTCAAATGACCATACAATTCTAAAGGTAAAAAGGGGACTGTTGTAGTTGTTGATATGGAAGGACAGACTAGATAGGCCATGTGGTCTTTTTCTGTCATCATATTTCTATGTTTCTATGTTTCAATATTTTGCATACTTGAATTGGTCTTGGAGTACAGCCTTTCAAAGTATTATTCTAGTTTACTAAAGCTACAATACATATCAATACATATTAGAGAAAGAACTAAAAGGAGCAGTTGCAAAGGTTAAAGACTTACATCAAGGTTGGGTGTTGTTGAAAAATACTATCTTGAAAGCCCAGACCAGCTGTATTCCACGCTTTAAGAAAAGTGGAAGGAAGTCCAAAGAACTGCCAGCATGGTGTAAAGGTGAGGTCAGAGAGGTTGTCATTGCCAAAACAGCATCTTTCAGGAAATGGAAACAAAGAGCCAAACAACGAAACCTGGAAACAGCACAAGCACTGGCAAGTTAAATGGAAGGCATTGATAAGGCAGGCAAAGGGAGAATTTGAGAATAAACTTGCTGTGGAAGCAAAAACACATAATAAAGACTTTTTCAAGTATATTCGTAGCAAAAAATCTGTGAGAGAGTCAGTTGGTCCATTAGATGATAGAGGGGTTAAAGGGGCACTAAGAGGCGACAAGGCGATAGTGGATAGACTGAATGAATTCTTTGCTTCGGTCTCTACTGAGAAAGATGTAGTGATGTTACCCATGACTGAAGTTGTATTTAAAGGTGCGGAAGAATTGAAGGAAATATCGATACATCGGGAAGATGTATTACATCTATTAGATAAACTGAAGAGTAGCAAATCACCTGGACCGGATGATATACATCCAAGGGTGTTGAAAGAACTGAAATATGAGATTGCAGACCTGCTATTAGTAATCTGTGAACTATCATTAAAATCATCTGTAATACCTGAAGATTGGAAGATGGCGAATGTAACACCAATTTTTAAAAAGGGTCCCAGGGGTGATCCGGGAAACTACAGACCGGTGAGCCTGACATCAGTACCGGGAAAAATGGTAGAAACCATCATAAAGAACAAAATTGCTGAACATGTAGATAGTCATGGCTTAATGGGAGACAGCCAACATGGCTTTAGACAAGGAAGATCTTGTTTTACTAATCTGTTATGTTTTTTTGAAGGTGTGAATAAACAGGTAGACAAAGGTGAGTCGGTTGATATAGGGGTATGTTTACTAAAGTGCGGTAAACGTGAATAACGCACATTGTACGACGTTAATGATCGTAAGTGCAGTATAACACGCGCAATCACGCGCCAACGACCGTTAACATCATACTACGCGCGTTAACCGTAGTTAACGATCGTAAAGCCCCGCGGCGCGTTAAAACAGCGCAGAAGGTGGAGAGTGGGCAGAGAGAAGGGGTCAATGGGCGGAGAGTGGGCAGGGAGAGGCTCCCCTCACACTAATGAGCTGAAGTGCAGAGCTCAATTCCAACGCGAATGAAAACCTGTCGTTAAAGGCATATTAAAGGGAAGAGAAACCATTTCCGTCGGCAATGTACAGCAAAACCGGGGAAACCTGCAAAACGTGAGCAGTGTGATACATGTGCACAGAACAAAATTGCAAATAAAACTTTAGAATGACCACAAGAAACAGTGTAAAAATTATAATTCAGCTGGGCAACAGTAATAGCAATGGGCGACAATAAAAAACACTCCCAGGAAAGCTAAAAAAAAAAAATGATGTGTGGAAGGGTCTACACTCCGTAGACCCTTTCAAAAATCTTCATTTTATTGGAGCTTTCCTGGGAGTGTTTTTTATTGTTGCCCATTGCTATCATTGGTACCCAGCTTGGTTATGGGTGTGTGCCCCTTTTTTCAAGGTCTTTTTTGAGGTTTATGTGCACGTTTGTCTTCATACAAGGTAAATGAGCCCACAGTAAAATTGTGCAGAGCAGGGTTTCCGACTCGACAGGCCAGTTTTCCTACCTCCAGGGACTGCACTGTCTCTGTGGCCACAGTGTGGTGCAACAGACACAGCCAGTGCCTGTAAGACCAGAGGGTCACAGGTTCAAATCCCAGCTGGGGCTCCTGCCAACCCAGTCGCCATAGTTTTACCCACCACTAAACAGTGATAGTAAAGACACTCCTTTATTGCAGAGAACATACGCATGGTTAATACGCCTATATTTTACCACACCAAACACAGACACCATAAACAGGCGCATTACCTAGAGCAGAGTCTCGCAAATGCAGTCCTGGAGGGCCCCACACCATTCAGGTTCCATGCTGCCTCTAATAAAGATACCTGTGCTGCATATCTATGCACCACCCCCATGGTATGCAGATGTAGCTCATGCATATTTATGAGGGACAGCATGAAAACCCGAACAGTGTTTGGAACACCAGGATGGAGTTGGGAAACTCTGCCGTAAAGCAGCAGCCAACAGGGCCAGACACACACACACACACCCACAGGCCCCATTGGCCAATGCCTCCTGGAGAGGCAGGACATTGGGCCCTGCCTGTATCTCCCAATACTAGCAGTTGCATACTTTAGCAATGCCACCCTACACCTGGGTATATGGTACACAGCCATCAAACGTTTCCTATGATAACTGGAAGATATCAATTCCTACGTTAAGCACATTTTGCTCATTGAGCTCCACCATAACAATCATTCTGATGTCTGCGGTGTGCTGCAGGTCTGGTCTCTGATAGTGTTTACCACCCTGGGGAGTGACCCCCAACAGTATTGCGTACCATATCCATGCCTGTACTGTGCCCAGGACTGGTGTGGTGGGTATGGCTGCTGAACACCTCTATAGTAGCACAATGCTGGCATAGGTGTGGGGGTGGCTGTCTGTCTATCCAGTGTGTGGTGGCTGCAAACACCTTCCACAGCCCACACTGCCAGCAATGTTGCCAGTATTGGGCTGCCAATGTGCATAATGAGGAGCAAGGTACCATGGGTATAGGCCGGACAGGGTGGCCTGGCCAGGGTGCATCTGCACAGGGCATAGGGCACTGACTGGGACCTTTTAGTGCCTGGCCACCACCTACACAGACAGGGTGACCTCAGTATGTCCTGCTGAGAGATCACTCTCACCCTGACTGTGCAGTGACCACAGCATGGCTAGGCACCCCCATAGTGCTATATAGTATTACTCTCATGTCATAGATATGGGTTTCTTTTTGGGGCCCAGTCACTGATTTATCTGCTTGCTGTGTATGCTGACATCCCAGTTATGGTTGCATGCATCTCCACTGGGCACATGCACTATTGACTAACTAGCAGGCTGTTTGCAGCTGGTATGTGTCTTGATGGAGTGGCTTGCAGGGTGCAGCGGCTGATGGCTTGCAGCAGGAGAATATCAGATAGTGGTGGGGTGCAGCTTAGCATATCCAGGCCTAATGTCTGTCTGCTATTGTGTTATGGATGTGTACAGAGCTGCATTGACCGCCCTGTGGGGTGTCTGTTCCTCAGCAGGACTGGGGTTGATGTTCCCCTCTACTGCCACCTTTGCAGGGAGGTAGAATGTGGATCTATTGTTAGGAGACCCTGTTTGCCACCCTTGGCCCTGGGGGAGAGGGGTGGTGGTCCATGGGGGCTACACCTGACTGAAACAGACAGAGATATCCAAGGTGTTTCTGCAGAAACTACCTATCTCACACATTAACACTGCTTTGGACCTGCGCCATGGCCTCTTTCAGCCATGGACGGTGCTGTGGACCTGGTGCTGGGCGCCTCACTGCACCCTCAGGGTGAGCACAGTACCCGCACAATGTGACGGTGTGTAGCTACTCTGTGCCAGTACAACACACGGTCAGTACCCCCTATCAGGCCGAGGTGCTGTGGGGGTGCACATGGTCAGTTCCCCCTACCAGGCCGAGGTGCTGTGGGGGTGCATTCCCCATGGTGTGTATCTGTGGACAGCTGATTTGCATGTGCAGTGCATCATGGGTGTGACTGGCACAATCCAACCCTGTGAGAATCCAGCACCTGCTCACAGGCTCTGATAAACCATAGGCCATCACACGTACATCTGTTGGCATAATGCATAGGTGCGAGACACCCTAAAGAGTCTGTAATATAGGGTGCCCACGCTGGTAAAATCACACGTACCCACGCACGATTGTACGCACGCACCAATGCACGCAGCTACGCATGGGGCTACGCCCGTACCAACGCACGCAGCCACGCACGCAGCCTCGCACGCAGGCTCGCACGCACCAACGTACGTGCCTAGGCACACTCCGAGGGTGTGTTTCTGACACCACTACTCAACGTAAAGAAAAACATGCCTCCTCATTCCCTATGTAATGTACAGGGTGATGCCTGGGCCAGGCTTCTGCGTTAGGCACACTGGGGACTCGAACCCATGCTGCCTGTAACAATGGTCAGTACCGTAACCATTGTGCTACAGCTCTGTTTCAGTGCTTTGTGTCTGTACGCCTTCTTACGATTAACGCGCAGTAACGCGCCACGGCGCCCTGTAACGCTTGTTAGTTTTTGGAACGCGCGTTAGTGGTAACGATGTACCGCCCATGTCCTTATTTGGGGTTTCTGTCACTACCGCAGCTCCTAACGCGAATTGCACTAACGCAGTTTAGTAAACATACCCCATAGTGTATTTGGACTTTCAGAAAGCTTCATCAGAGACTTTTGGCAAAACTAAAGAATCATGGGATAGGAGGCAGTGTATTATTGTGGATCAGGAAATGGTTAAAAGATGGAAAGCAGAGGGTAGGGCTAAATGGTCAATTTTCCCAAAGGAGAAAAGTGAATAGTGGTGTACCCCAGGGATCTGTGCTGGGTCCGCTGCTATTTGACATATTCATAAATGACCTGGAAAAGGGAATAACAAGTGAGGTTATCAAATTTGCAGATGACACAAAACTATTTAAAGTTGTTAAAACCCAAGAGGATTGTGGAAAATTGCAAGAGGATCTTGATGAATTGGAAGACTGGGCATCAAAATGGCAGATGAAATTTAATGTGGACAAGTGCAAAGTTATGCACTGTGATGTAAAGACCCCTACGGAGCCCATGAAAATAGAGAGAAAGGAAGATTCCACCTTTAAAACTGACAGGCAGCTAGAACACATGGCTCACTGTTTACAAAGAAAAGGTAAACAGAGAAAGACAGGAGCTGAGCTGACACGCCCAAGCTCTGATGTAGCAGCAAGCCTGGAGCTTGATAAGTCACACCTGTTCAGGTTGAAAGCAGAGCCAAGCCCAGGGGAACAGAATTATGAAACCTCGTCATTAGCTCCCAGAAAAGGGAGAGGAGAAGCAGGAGAGAAAGGAAGCTGGAGAGGAGGTTGGAGTGGTAATTGCAGTTCGGATGGCAGTTGGAGCCGTGGCAGCAGAGAAAGTTGGAGTTGTGGCACAGAAGGAAAAGAAGCCACACAAGGAAGGAAAGGAGGAGAAAGAGGAGTCCTGGACAACAAAGACAGGAGAGAGGAGAGACCTCCGGTAAGACCGGCTTGGAGAGGCTCAGAAACTCCTGAGGGTTGGATACCGGGTAAAGAAACTACCTATAGGTCTGGGAGAAAAGTCAGCAGGTTAGGAGGAGGGAAGGCACGCCCTGTGACCAGGAACTGGCTGGAACGGAGAGAGCAGGGAGCCCTTCAGTCAGAAGGAAGCCTTCAGAGTTTGCACAGGTGGGAGCCCAGCACAAAAGTAGTTCCTCATAGCTGCCAAGAATTAGAGGAGAGCCAAAGAAGAAACTCCCGAGCAACAGGTATTTTAAACCCGTGCTGTTTTGAGTTGTGGAAAGGGCAAACACCTGAGTTTACAGAGGGAAGTTATCTTAAATCCCATAGTAACAATTTGCAGACAAACGCTGTTAGTCCTGAGACAGAAGATATGCAAATAGACTCTAATGTTGATGAAGTAGCAGATATGCAAATGGATTGCACGCTTTGTTTGGCTGACAACATTGTGTCACTGTGTTAAGCCTTGAAGTAAAAGTGCTGAGAAACAGCAAAGAAATAGGAACTATTTTTCTTTTCTGTGAGAAGCTGTTTTGTTTTCCATTTTGTACTTGCAACGAGCACTGCATGTTTTGGAACCAGAGAGTGAATAAGCAATTACCTTAGTTATTGTATATAAGCCTCATGCTAAACTCCTGGAAACTGTCCTATTTTTGTTCTGCACCAAAGTTCTATTTGTGAGGGGAATAAATCCTTGTCATTTTGCCTTAAACACTCGGACTACAATTGCTTCTTTATCAGAGAGCCAAAAAAAGGGACTACAACACCCAAGAGGCCTTGCAAGAGCCACAGCTGTAATCTCACTTTCTGAATAGAGGATTATCATGGTAGACCAACCCTCTGCGCCCTAGGTGGAGGGCTGGCCACGTGGTGACAGCATCTAGGGAAGAACAACCCAAACTATGGTTACACGATGCAAGGTTCCACATTAGGAACCACCACCCAGGAAAAAGATTTAGGCATCATTGTGGATAACATGTTAAAACCCGCTGCCCAGTGTGCAGCGGCGGCCAAGAGAGCAAATAGAATGCTAGGTATCATAAGGAAAGGAATGGAAAATAAAACAAAGGATATTATAATGCCTCTATGTTGTTCCATACACTGCCAAGAAAACCCAGAAGCTTCTGGGTCACCAGGAGTCAGGACTGACTCAAAGGCACACATTGCATTGCATTGCATATTGTTCCATGGTGAGACCACACCTTGAATATTGTGTGCAATTCTGGTCGCCGTATCTTAAAAAGGATATAGCGTTATTAGAAAAGGTTCAGAGAAGAGCCACCAAAATGTTAAAGGGGATGGAAGGATACCCCTATGAAGAAAGGCTAAAAAGGTTAGGGCTCTTTAACCTGAAAAAGAGACGGCTGAGGGGAGATATGATAGAGGTCTATAAATTAATGAACGGAGTGGAACGGGTAAACGTAGATCGATTGTTTATGTTATCAGAATACAGAAAGACTAGGGGACATGCAATGAAGCTACAGGGTAAGCTATTTAAGACTAATAAAAGAAAATATTTTTTCACTCAATATGTAATCAAACTCTGGAATTTGTTACCGGAGGATGTAGTAAAGGCTGTTAGTGTAGCTGGGTTTAAAAAAGGTTTGGACAAGTTCCTGGAGGAAAGGTCTATAAACCATTATTAAGAAGGGACCCAGGATATCAATGCTTGACCCAATACAACATTGTAGAACCTGTGTCTTTTGGGGAAACTGCTAGGTATGTATGACCTAGATTGGCCACTGTGGGAAACAGGATACTGGGCTTGATGGACCTTGGTCTGACCCAGTATGGCATATCTTATGTTCTTATGTTCTTATCAACCCTAGCATGATGCATATAATATATCAAACTTACCTCTTGACACCTAATGACTTTATTTTAACTGTCAACTGAGAAATCTAAGCACATTCATTAACTCCAACTAATTAGAACTTTTCATGTGTTGTAGTTATTGAAAGCCAGATAAGATTGGGAGTAACTGTGCAGCATCCATGAATTCTGATTGATTTTATCCATCCCATTTCAGAACATCACAAGGACTGCACAAGATGATTCATATCGTTTTCTGTGCTCGTCTTTCCCCTAGGTCAGATGATATGGATGGAGTCTTTGCAATGTATGTTGTATCTTTGCTCTCCATTGCTGCGCACTTTACATGAACTGGAGGAGAGGCAGATGCACATCTCTGACATTGCTCCTCATGATGTTACGAGGGATCTGATTCTTCTGAACCAGCAAAGGCTTGCTGAGATGGAGTTGTCCAATCAACTAGAAAGGAAAAAAGAAGAACTACGGATTCTATCAAAGCATTTGGAGGAAGAAAAGAAGAAGACTGAAGCTCTGCTCTATGCAATGCTGCCAAAGCATGTGGCCAACCAGCTCAAAGAAGGAAAAAGAGTTGAGGCAGGTGAATAACTGCAAACCTTCAAAACCCTTTCCTTTCCTCCAGTTCAACCATAAAGCACTCTTTCCTTTCCTCAGCATAACCGCCAATCCTTTTCCTTTCCTTCCTCTAGTAGCTCCACTAAAGCACCCTACAGAACTTTCTTCACATTATCATACAGTATCTATTTTTTCATTAACTGTAAAGTTCAGTCTTCAACACATTCCATATAGGCTGTTAAAGCAGAAATTACAGTAGGATGCTTTCAATGCATTAACTGTTAGTGTGCTGTCAAGCTGATGCCAACACCATGGATAATTGCTTCTATCCCCTGGGTTTTCTTGATAAGATACAACCAAAAATAGATTGCCAGGTCTTTCTTCTGCACAATACAGCACTTGATATTCCAAGCTGGTCTCCCATCTGATTACTAACCAGGACCATCCCTGTTAACTTCCAAGATCAGAAGAGATCAGGCTCACTCAGGGTGGCAATTAACTGCTGTGGTAGCAGCTAACACAGCTTAGTAAGTAGACCCCTTATATTTTTGTGTAAGGTGTTTGCTAAACATTTGCATGTTCTCATTTATTTAAAAGACATTTGCTTACTAACAGTTCTAAAAATAGTTCTCATGATTAAAAAACCACCAGTCCATGATATGATAAAATGAACCATGCTATGGTATAAGTTCTGCATTATTTGAAGACCATTCAGCACACCCTTCCTTCCCTGCAGACAATATTTACAGAATAGAAGAGAATCAAAATATTGTGATCATTCTCATTCAAACCAAGAAAAGTTCAATGTAAGAAAGCTAGACATAGGGGTATGTTTACTAAACCGGGCTAATGGTTAACCCGGGCTATCTGCCACTAGGTCCCATATTATTCAATGGGACCTAGTTGCAGATAGCCCGGGTTAACCATTAGCCTGGTTTAGTAAACGTACCCCATAGGGGCATGTTTACTAAACTGCGGTAACGTAGCAGCGGCTACGTTAAGGCGCGTTATGTAACGTTAATGCGCCTTAACGTAACGTTATGTAATGTTAACGCGCCTTAACGTTACATAATGCGCATTAGCGTTCTTGGCCACGGTAAGTCCTGCAGGGGGTGGAGAGAGGGCGGAGAGAAGGGGGTCAATGGGTGGGGAGTGGGCGGGGAGAGACCCCTTCCACACTAACGCGGGGAAATGAAAGGCTGAATCTTAACGCAACTGAAAACCTGGCATTAGAAGCACATTTGCAGGAGAGAGAAACCATTTAGGTGTCAGCAATGTACAGCATAGGCAGGGAGCCCAAGAAAGGTGATAGTAGTGCTCCATTTGTAGCAACAGCATAGTGTCCAGGTATGAAAGGCCACTATGGTGATGGTGCAAATGGGGCATGGGGGCTGAAGGCGGGACATGCAGTGGGGGCTACTGTGGCACAGGGTGGACTAGGCGGTTGCCGAGGTGGCACATAGGAATGCAGAAAATGGAAACCAGCAAGACAGCAACTGACCAGGGTCAAACATGCCCATGAGTCTGTGTCCCACAGTGTCCCATCCAGGGGACATTACCCAGCAGCACTGTTCCCTCTAAGCAGTGCGCGTGTGCGCGCGCACACACCTCGCCGAGCGAGCGCACATACTTTACAACAGAGCGCACAAAAATTACGGTTCTGATTCTGATAGAAAACAACACAGATGTCTTAAAATTTAAAAGTTTGATTGTAATTACTAGAAATTTTCCGCTACATTTAGTAATCATCTATTTCATTTAATTTGATTAAAATCAATGTGGTGTACATACTGTATTCTGATGTGTAGTCAAATTTTAAAGTATATAACTCAGATTGTCGTTATGTGGCGCACAAAAATGTAACCTTCCTTAAAAAGCTGCACAGCTGATATTTTATGCGCACACAGCCTACAGAAAATTAGCGGGAACATTGCCCAGCAGGTACCCCAAGGGGCACATAACAGTGACAGGCGGTGCCGGGGGAAGCATGGACATCTATTTAGGCACCCCTACCCCAGAACCCACACCTTAGACAGCCACCTACCTGCCCCCTGGATGGCCTGGAATGGCGCACCACTGGCACCGACAGCAGATAGTCATGGCGGCATGGCAGACAGGGTGGGTGATTGTGCTGGAGGGAGCAGTGGCACCCGCCTGCAGTGGACCTAGGCCATGCCCTGTACCAGTACATTGTGTGCAGTGCAACAGAAGAGGTCTGGCCGAGGAACGAAAGGGTAGCCCCAGGGACCACTATGCTGCTGTGGCAACAGTTTGGTGCAGTACACTCAGCCAGCATGTTCAAGAGCAGAGGTTCACGTCCCATCTGTGGATCCTGCAGAGCATCTGCCCATAGTTTTAGCCCACAATGCAGCCACAACAACATGGGCAAACCCCAATGCAGTGGTGCACAGGGGTACGGACATCGACTCACAAGGGCTCCACTATCCACAGCTTCATGGAGTGTCAGGCTTTTGGCCCCAGCACAGAGCTGCAGTTATCACCAGAGCACTACTACTACCCCCTGCACAGATTAGCAATGTCAGCACTGTGATCAGGACTAGTGCGGCGGGTAGGGTTGTCAACCACCTCCATATCTGCAAAATGCTGAGATAGGTGTGGGAATGTGCATATGTCTCTCCATTGTTTTGTGTCTACGAACACCTCACTGAGCCCACATTGCTCACACTGCTTCCAGCGTTAGCCTGCAAATGTGCATAATGAGGAGCAAGGTATTGTGGGTATAGCCAGACAGGGCAGATTGGCCAGGATGCATCTGCACAGGGTGGAGGGCAATGGCTGGGACACTGTAGTGCTCGACCACCACCTGCATGGACAGGGTGGCCACAGCATGTCACGCTGGGGGGGTGGGGTGTCACTCTCACTCTGACCAAGCAGTGACCATGGCATATCTATGTTCCCACATAGCCAAAGGCTTGGGCAGGGATTGCACACAAACAACCTTTATTAATCTTTGTATGATAGTAGTAGCCAAAACCCATATATCATATAAAGATTAATAAAGTTTTTTTGTGTGCAATCCTTGCCCATGCCTTTGGACTGGTTTTTCCTGCTATCTTGTGTGGCAGTGTGCTGTTTGTTCTTGGTGGACTATGTTCCCATATAGTGCCACACATTATTTGTTTCCAGTGATACCTGTGTGTTCCTGGTTCTGAGGCCCAATCACAAAGATACCTGCTTGGTGTCTGTGCTGTGTATCCCACCTCTGGGTGCACAGGGTTCCCCGGTGAGCATGCACTATGGACTGGTTAGTGGGCTGTCTGCAGTTCATCTGTGAATGGTGAGAACAGCTTGTAGGCTGCTGCAGGTGCAATCTGACTGTGCTGTCTGTTGATGAATGGCAGACCTTGGTGTGGGGCAGTTGAGCCTTCCTCTACCTACCCAAAGCATCACTGCTGGTCTGCAATGGTCACCGGTATGGCACTGGCCCAGCAGCCCTGGAGGGCTGTCATCTGCCAGCAGGACTGTGGTTGCTGGTACTACAGCCATTCTGCAGGGTGCAGGCACCTGTCTCACCATACCCTTATCTACAAAAGGGGTGATTGAGGCCCCTTGGGGTATATAGTGCATACCACTTAGACCCATAGTGGCAGTGCTACCTAACCCTCATGCGAGTCTAGTCACCCCACTGCCTTGATAACAGATACCAATGGCAGCCAGACCTTAACACTGGGTACGCACTAATCTGGGTGGTGTCCAGTCCCACAGGGCCACATGTGACTTCAGAACACAGCTGGAACAGATGTGCCTTCAGTTGCACTGCTGGGAACACCTGTCACACACTGGTAGTGCTGGGGATGTGCAGCAGGACCTATCTCTAGCACCACATGTACTGTGGACCTAGTGCTGGGCGCCCATCCTATCCCTCAGGGTGAACATGGAACCTGCACAATGGCATGGTCTGTAGCTACTCTGTGCCAGTATCACGCACTGTCAGTCCGTCTTACCACACTGCAGTACCGGAGAGGTGCAGACCCCATTTGGTGGTCAGCTGTAGGCCGCTGTTCTGCAAGTGCAATGCATCAAGGGTGCTGGTGGGGTTACCCTATCCTGGCACACAAAGCAGACGGTTTATGCGGTGACTTGCAGTCCTTCTGTACCCAGCCATTGCTATGCAACAAGCCTTAGAGGTGTAGCCTACTGGTTAGTACACTGACGTTCTAGGCGGAGGCCATGGGTTCAGTTTCTCATTGTTCCCGCCTGTCCAAGGCAGATATTTTGTTTGCCTGTGACAGTCATATCTTTGCAGATCCATGCTGCCAGCCCATAGTACCCTCACCACAGTTGCCAACAATCCTTATAAGGTGTTATAAGGCTCCTAATTAGGCACAGTACAAGGCACGTTACAAGGCACGTTACAAGGCACGTTACAAGGCACCTTATTAGGCACAGTACAAGGCATGTTACAGGGCACCTTATTAGGTACAGTACAAGGCACGTTATAAGGCACATTACAAGCACCTTATTAGGCACAGTGCAAGGCACGTTAAGGCACCTGCCTTGTACTGTGCCTAATAAGGTGCCTTGTAACATGCCTTATAACATGCGTTACCTGACACGGCTTGCCATAATGATGCCCCGCCCATGCCTTTTATGGGCATCTGTACCTTTACCGCGGAACATAATACGAATGACATTACCGCATTTTAGTAAACATGCCCCATAGTGATAAAGAAAAAGCACATGAAGAGCATTGCTAATAGAAATGTCAATATCAAGTGTTTATTTCATTCAGAAGGTCAGATTTCTAAGAGATGCAGTCGAGAACCAAGAAAATGTAGCATAAAGATACAGAAATAGCCCAAACTGTATTGGACATCTTTGGCTTGATTAAAAATAATTTCCAAGCTCTCCCTGATATATTGCTTTTATATATTACACCCTATTAACTCCATCAGGTGACTGTCTTTGGCACTATGCAAGTATTAAAAAGAAGATTGCACAGAGGAGACCACCCCTCCTGCAGACCCAAGGCAGGAAAGAAGAGCAGGAGAGCCACACCAATGGAAGACAGGAGCTTTTTTATATATCAGCAGGTCTACCCTACACATGTTTCGGTGAAAGCCTTCTTCAGGGGACTATGACTTTACATATAATACATATAAAAAAATGATAAAAAATATATACAAAGAATCAGACCAAAAACATAATAAAACACAAACATTAGTAAATAATGTAAATCATATATACAAGAAAGCCCAATACAAAGGAGGAATTCATCGTTAATATCTATCTATCTATCTATCTATATATATATACAGTATATAAAAACATTTAAACCCATGTGTAAAATATATAAAAAATCAAAATTAATAAGTAAATCAATAAATAACATTAAAAGTTAAAAAATAAAAAAACAATTAAAAAGCTATATTAAAGTGTGACTCCTTATCAACTAATAATGCATAAAGCAATATTAATAAATGATAAAACCATATACCATAGAGAGATACAAAGGAAAAATGTACAAAAGGGAACTGAAGACAATGGATATAATCAAGCAATCCATACATTTTTGTTCATTAGGCTATGTATAAATTAGTAACCGAGGCAGGTCGGACCCGGCGCTAACCCGCTCAGGTCCCCCCCTTCCCCCTTTCCCTTAACCTTACACATCCTCCCCCCCCTCACCTCCTGCATCTCCCAACCACCCAATACAACAAGACACAAACACATTTCTCTGGGCTTATATGGTCGCAGCTTTATTAGCAATTAGGCAAATTCCAAACATTTCTTATAACATAAATTCCTTAATAATAACCAACGAGCGGAACGAGCCATCACCCGCCATACCACTAGCAAGATGACCTCATTCCACTCCCGCCGCGGCCGAGCCAGCGGCAAACACCAACCCCCCTTTTCCCCGGCTTCGCCATATTACTAGCAAAGACCGGCAAGGGTCATCCGGGTTGGGGGCACCCGCCCCCACCCCACTTCCAGTTAAAGGCTCCGGACCCCGGAAACCTCCGGGATCCTGCCTCCCCCATCCGCTGCGACAACCCATAACGGAAATGCCCCCCCGTACCCAACTAAAGAAAAAAGAGAGGGCGGGAGGGTGGGCAGCAACAGACCTGCTCCTTACGCTGCCCAGCCCAATCAAGAGAGACGCCACGCGCCTCTCACCCCTAACCCCCCCGAACTGGTGCCTCTCATTGGCTCGCCGAGCTGTCCCTCCTCGGTGAGCCAATGATTTTGAATGATGCCTCCCTGCCTTCCCTAAGCGCCGCCACGCAATGCAGAGAGCAGGGTCCCCATGCCGGGCCTCGCGCCCGGTTACCGCCGGCCGCCGGGACCCTGCCCCGCGGCCTCATCATAACCGAGGCAGGTCGGACCCGGCGCTAACCCGCTCAGGTCCCCCCCTTCCCCCTTTCCCTTAACCTTACACCTCCTCCCCCCCCCTCACCTCCTGCATCTCCCAACCACCCAATACAACAAGACACAAACACATTTCTCTGGGCTTATATGGTCGCAGCTTTATTAGCAATTAGGCAAATTCCAAACATTTCTTATAACATAAATTCCTTAATAATAACCAAAGAGTGGAACGAGCCATCACCCGCCATACCACTAGCAAGATGACCTCATTCCACTCCCGCCGCGGCCGAACCAGTGGCAAACGCCAACCCCCCTTTTCCCCGGCCTCGCCATATTACTAGCAAAGACCGGCAAGGGTCATCCGGGTTGGGGGCACCCGCCCCCGCCCCACTTCCAGTTAAAGGCTCCGGACCCCGGAAACCTCCGGGATCCTGCCACACAGCGTAGGGGAAGCTTGCGCACCTACGCCGCCCCCCCAAGCCCAAGTTGCGACCATTTAGCCTCCCACTGCATGACCCACTCCAAGGCCTCCTGCCAGTCATTGAGCAGCAAATCTATTCCCATCGGGGATAAATGCACCCCATCCCGCCGGTATAAGCCCTCACAGGTGACATCAACCCAAGGGTGCAGGACCTGATATCCCCCGTGGTCACAGACCCACCGCCCAATCTGACGATTGATTTTTGCTAGCCCACGCGACCATCGCCGCTGCTGCTGGCAAGTAGACCTCGGAATGATATCCGATCACAACAAAATAACCTCCGGAAACATCCGGATAACTTCAGCCAGGTCCCTCTTAGCTGCTCAGATTAACTGCTTGCAAGTCCAGCCGACGAAATCATTGCCTCCCACATGCAGAAGAATCGCCGCTGGCTCACTCCTCACTCACTGATGGTGCCGAAACAAAGGTAATTATGAAGCAAAAACCTCCAAAAATGTGATGACACACAAAAAGTCACAAAGCAAAAGTCAAAACATATATAATACCTGTGAATCTGTTTATAAACAGATTCACAGGTATTATATATGTTTTGAAGCAAAGGTAATAGCTGTGGCCATCAAAGACCCCGCTCACCCAGCCATTCGACGGACACCATATTAGGTTCAAGACCTAAATTACACCCCAATGGTCGCTCAGCTGCCTGCAGTCCCGCCCAATGCACAAATAAATGCCCGATCATCCAGCATCCAAGCAGGCGCTGCACAGCATCTGGAAAAGAAAACAAAAGTCAGGCATCCGAACAAAATTCCCCTACAACCGCAGATAACCCCTAAAGGCCTGCGATCTCCATCTGCCAATGCTCTGAATCTCAGCCTCAGATAGCCCAGCCGCCGCCGCACTGGTGGCCGCTCCAATACGAAAGGAATGCGGCGCAAAGAGCTGCGGATCTAAGCCCAGATGACGCAAAACCAGCCGCAGAACAGCTGCCACCTGGAAACGTGTCACCCCACGCGAGTCCACATGCTGGAAAAACAGCCGGCCCGTTGCAGGTCACCCCAACATGTATCCTCGCACGGCTGACACCGGGCACGTGGGCAACGACAAGACCTCGTGCAAAACGACCCACAGCCCTTTCCCCAACTGGTCCGTCTTCAACCTTGCCAGCCTAATCCAAAGCTGCCCCTCCCGAACTTGCACATGGCCGCTCAATAGGCCACCGACAGCAGTTGCCCGACTGGAGCTCACTACCAACTTCCCCCTCCGGAAGGCTCCAACGAAAGCCACACAGAAGACTGCCTTGAACAGAATCGCCTCGTAACGTGACAGAGCCATACTCGGCAAAGCCGCGCACAGCCGAACCAGCAAATCATGCGTCATGGGCAACCTCGAATCCTGAGGGACCGGGCAAGCTCTCTCCCACCCATGTAACAATTTCCGAGACAAGAACCCAAGGACTGAATGACCCCAACCTGCAGCTCTAGCGAAAAAGGTGAAGCCAGCCAACTGACTTCTTACCGCCGCCCTGGAGGCTCCTTCTCGCTTTGCTTGCACTATATAATGCCCCAATAAGGAATCCGTAGCCATCCCCGGCTGCCAATCCCACAACTGCAAATATTCCACCACCGCGTCGAATCCTCTCCGATATGCTGACCATGTAGAAGGCGCCACTGAATTTCTCAACAAAAGTATCAACTCCGCTGACCAATCTGCCATAAGTTCTCCGGAACCGCCAACCCTTCGACTTCCGCTTCTGGAGTCAAGGTCCGGAACAACTCCCACTTGAAACGAGAAAGGGCATCAGCAATTCTGTTAGTGCAACCCGGAATATGTCGGGCCTTCACACACACATTCAATCGCAAACAAGTCAGAATGATGTCCCTCATTAACCCAGCCACCTGAGCGCACCGCGGCGTATATCGATTAATGACAGCAACCACAGCCTCATTGTCACACCACCATACAAGTCTACGATTCCGCAACTTGTCCGGCCACAAATGTAGCACCACCAATAACGGAAACAGTTCCAAAAACGTGATATTACTAGTTAAACGTGCTGAGTGCCATGCCGGAGGCCAACTGGCTGCACACCACTCCCCTCTGAAATAAATACCCAACCTGGAACTACCTGCCGCATCCGTATACAACTGCAAATCAGCACTGGAGATCTCCGCCTCCAGCAGAACCGATATCCCATTAAAACCCTCCAAAAAATCATCCCAGACTCGCAAGTCAGCCTTCATCACCTTGGACATTCTGATGCGATGATGCGGCTTCCTAACCCCAACTGTAGCCGCAGCCAAAGTTCGCAGGAAAACACGGCCCATCGGTATGACCCGGCAGGCGAAATTCAAAGAGCCAATCAAAACCTGCAATTCCCGCAAGGATAACTTATTAGACGCCAACCCGTTAGCTACCAAAACTCGCAATCGTACCACTTTGTCCATCGGGAGGCGTGCCACCATTTCCACAGAATCCAGCTCCACCCCCAAAAAGGTAAGACATGTCGCCGGGCCTTCCGTTTTTCCGACAGCCAATGGAAGCCCGCATTCCTTAGCCATATCCACAAAACCACCCAACAACTGTTGACACTCCGCCGACTGAGCCGCCCCAACAAATAGGAAATCATCCAGATAATGGACCACATTACCGCAGCCGACCCTCTGCACCAAATTCCAATGCAAAAATGAACTGAACGTCTCAAAATATAAACAAGATACAGAACACCCCATAGGCATACACTTGTCAACATAGAACATATCGTTGAAATAGAAACCTAATAGACAAAAATCTGCCGGATGCACTGGCAGCAGCCGAAAAGCCGCCTCCACGTCTACCTTCGCCATCAAGGCTCCCGGGCCACACTGTCGAACCAACTTAACCGCTTCATCAAAGGAAGCATAATGAACCGCACACAACTCTGGGGATATGATCATTGACTGAATCACCTATCGGAAATGACAGGTTATGGATCAGTCAAAACTTCCCCGGCTCCTTCTTCGGAACCACCCCAAGCGGTGACACCACAAGGTTCACCAAAGGTGGCTCCACAAAAGGACCCGCAATTCTACCCAAACCAAGCTCAACAGCTAATTTATCACGGACTACCATCTTCAAACGTCTTACTGAAGGTGAGTTGCGCGCCGGCCTGGACGACAAAGTCCCATGCACCGGTATATGGAAACCAACCTGGAATCCGCACGCCAACATATCCCTATCCCGCCCCCGTGGGTACCGCCGCAACCATCCCTCTAAACTCTCCCTTTGAATCGGCGTAGGGGCCATTCTTGAAACATCCAAATTACTTGGTAGCGGATGGAGGGGGACCCGCACTGCCTTTTCTAACACATTTACTGGCTGAATGTCCATTCCCACAGGAAGAGCAGGCATGGCGGAATTTACAATCTGGAAATGGGTACAAGGACCTGTTGAACCGCCAACAGATGTCCGCCATTCCCCCGACCCCAACCTTCTGTGGGGGGTTACCCCCCACCGCCCGAAATGGCCGACCCGCTCCCATACCGCCACCGACCGATGCTCTCGCCCCCGCACCCCCACTAGCACCCGCACGGACCGACATTTGCGTCAGCCATAAATTAATATCTTGGGTGCCCCATGTCAACCACCTACTCTCCTCCATCTTATCCCTGAACTTCTCATCATAGTTCAACCAGGCGAAGCCTTCATGCATCTGCGCCGCTTCCAAAATGGAATCCGCATACGCCAATAACATTCCATAATCATCCGGAGACTGATGGCCCCAGACACTTGCCAATCGCAGAAACGCTCTTACCCAATTTACGACATTACGCGACACTTTCCTTAGCCGTCCCGCCTTCTCATCCTCCTTTCTCTTCTTTCTACTCTCGCCCGAGCGCTTCCTGCCTTCCAACAGTCGGAATATGTCAATATACCGCCTCTTCAAAATCTTACGGCGTAAATTCCTAGATTTATACTATAAATACATTTTTCAGTTACACACTACCAATCATCATTACAAAATTACATCTTGAATAAACTGCGTGTTCATGCACGTCACTCTAGTCCCGCCCACAATGGCACGTCATAGATTTTAGCCGCGAATCTCAGCGTTTTTAAGCATCAGAGCTGCTTGTTTACAATTTCTCTCATTCAGCATATAAGCCAAGCTCTAAATGCTTTTAAGGTTAGTAGGTTTTCCTTCAAAGGCACATTGACCGTATTTCAATTTCTTTTCAAAGATTGTTATGTGATTGGCTGTTTAATTATATTTTCAGCGATTCTCTTCACATGCGCAATTCGCGCCTGTAGAACCCCTCTCAGTGTCACACAAGTAGGTAAGAACATGTATGGTCACATTCTTTTCAATTTTTTTTAAGTAAAGGCACAGCTCCCCACTCTTTTGCACACCACTATATCACAACGAGTTCCAGTAAGTCTCTCTAGTCCTATCCACATTGGCATGTCGTAGAATTTAATTGCGAATCTCAGCGTTTTTAAGCACTAGTGCTGCTTGGTTACAATCTCTTTTATTCAGTACAGAAGCTTTTCCTCAGAGGCATATTGATAGCATCTCAGTTGTTTTTTTAGAGATTGTGATGTGTTTGGCTATTTTAATTATATTTTCAGCAATCCTCTTCACACGCGCAATTTGCGCTTGCACAACCCTCCTCAGTGCCACATATGTAAGTAAGATTATCAGCGTTCCATCCCTTTCTATTTTTTACATATAGCTACCGTCTCCCTGCTCTTTCAAATATTTCCTCACTAGTGACATTCATCGAGATTTCCTTCTCCCCAATTTTTTGTTTAATTCAGTATTAGCATAATTGTTTCTTTCTTCTTCCCCTCCCCCCTTTCCCTCTTTTGCCCTTTCCCGTTCCGCCCTCCTTCCTCCCCTTGCCCTCTCCTGTTCTTCCCTCTTTCCTTTCCTCCCCTCTTCTTTTATTTCCCCCCTGTTCCCTCTTTCCCTTCTCTCTCTCTCCCCCTCCCTCCCCCACCCCCTCTTCTCTTCCCTTCCCTTCCCTTCCTTTCCCCCCTTTCCCCCCCTCCTCCTCCCCTCCACTTCCCTTCTTCCTTCCTGTTCCACAATTAGTATTCAATTATTTCCATAATAACTCAGTTTTTTGGGGTAATATTAATATGATGTCTTTTTATTTATTAGATCATATTTATTTAAAGCACAACTATCATAAACTTAATGAGACACACAAATAGTGCAAGTATTTTGCAGTCACCATGTGACATATATTTCAAATGTACAATCAAAAAGTATATTTTATCTGTGTTCTCCCACTCTGCGTTTGGATTTTCATTTACACTTTGTTTTTCTTATTATTTTAAAACATAATCATGTTATTTATATGATTTTATACTTTTCCATGAGAATTAGTTTATACGCATGTAGGTGCCTTGATGATCTTATTGTTTATATTATATGTGTTTTTAACGTTTTTATGTTTTTTAACTAGTTATTGTATCTTTTTAAATTTATTTTTCACATATTTATATTAAATTATTGTATTGTCTAGCTGTGTGCCCCCTGAAGAAGGCGACAGCCGAAACGCATAGGGATTTCCTGGATTTTACTGCAAGAGCAAGTGCTCCTCTCTGTGTACCCCAACCACCTACTCTCCTCCATCTTATCCCTGAACTTCTCATCATAGTTCAACCAGGCGAAGCCTTCATGCGTCTGCGCTGCTTCCAAAATGGACTCCGCATACGCCAACAACATTCCATAATCATCCGGAGACTGATGGCCCCAGACACTTGCCAATCGCAGAAACGCTCTTACCCAATTTACGACATTACGCGACACTTTCCTTAGCCGTCCCGCCTTCTCATCCTCCTTTCTCTTCTTTCTACTCTCGCCCGAGCGCTTCCTGCCTTCCAACAGTCGGAATATTTCAATATACCGCCTCTTCAAAATCTTACGGCGTAAATTCCTGGGCACCCCTTCCCACAACTCCGTGAATGAAACCAATGTAGGCTTGCCCAACCCAGAGGAAGAGCCAGTATGTGCCTGTCCCACCACCTGTCCCGTACATGAGGTTACAGATGACGAAGACGACGATGAAGATACAGAAGAGGAAGATGACTCAGACCTGTGCCGACACCTCCGAACATGCCGTCTCTTTTTCCTGACCTTCCTGCCACCCCCATCCATCACGCCAAGCTGCTCCGACCCTTCCCCCCCGCCCACAGGAGACTAACCTGCCACCGCCTCGTCGCCTGCCTGTGCCCCCCCTCGCAGGGCATCCACCGGCCGACTCGTCACATCCACCTGTTGTATCCCGCCACCATCTGCCACGCTGGCCTGGAGCTGCTGCGATCCTTCGGGTGCCGCTCCATCCTTTCCACCTACGACAACCTGCTGCTCCACCGCACTCTCTCCGCAAATCAAAAGGAGAAAAAGAAGGGGGGGAACAAGAGGAGAACCGGACGGCTGCCAAGCCGCCAACCATGTGGCCCGCGAAGAACCCTGCCCCCCTCCCTGCCAGTGGTCCCAAGATGCCGTAGCACCAGGCCCTGTGACCCCTGCCAAACCGCCTGGCCAGCACATCTGGACCGGAGGTCCATAACAGAAGTTAGAACCCCTGCGTCACGGCGCGGTCCACCCTTCCACCCCAACCCCCCCAACCCACATGACCCCTGCCCCCATCAACCTTGCGCACCAATCCCCTCCAGACCGTCCCCAGCACCCCCCTGAGCCGCACCCCCACCAGGAACCCCTTCGCTAACCACCCCATCACTAAAATTATCCGTCCCCGGTGACGGAATCTCACTCCCTCCCCCACGCCGCTCCACCAGCCAAGCCCATCCCCCCTACCCCCCCGCTGAGATGGACCCGCCGTCCTCCTCCTGGCCGGGGCCCCCACCTGCCCCCTTTTACCTCTGGCCCCCCTACCACAGACTATACCCCTGCCCCTAATACCCTGACTGGCACCTACCCCAGAGCCACTCCCTGCCGCCCCCTTAATGCTCCCTCCAGGCTCTGCAGCAGAAACTGCTACCTGTCCCCCTCTCCTGCCCACTGGAACCCGTCCCCCCCGGCCAACCACGGTGACCTTGCCCATCCGCCCCCGTCGCAAAGGCATCCTCAGAAGATCCCCCCAAATACAATAGGTTGAATTAACCTGCCCTGCTGTATCAAACTGCCTGCCCCCCCCTCCCTTCAACACTAGGGCCCAAACCGAAGCATACAATTCACTAAAGGAGAATCGATTGCAGCAATCCTTCACCAGCCTCCTCTTCACCCCGACCGGGCCCAACAGTCCCCTCACTTGCTTCAGCTCCGGGACCCTCGACTCCGCACCAGCCGCCGCACCTGAAATGGCTCAAATCTGCAGCACTAAAACCACGCCGCTGCCAAGGACTCGACGGAGCAGCCCAGCAACAGACCTGCTCCTTACGCTGCCCAGCCCGATCAAGAGAGACGCCACGCACCTCTCACCCCTAACCCCCCCGAACCGGCGCCTCTCATTGGCTCGCCGAGCTGTCCCTCCTCAGCGAGCCAATGATTTTGAATGATGCCTCCCCGCCTTCCCTAAGCGCCGCCACGCGATGCAGAGAGCAGGGTCCCCACGTCGGGCCTCGTGCCCAGTTACCGCCGGCTGCCGGGACCCTGCCCCGCGGCCTCATCATCACCGCTAAGAAAATGTTTTCAGTTAATGATTGATAGTAAATCCTGTCAATCTATTGGAAATTGAACAGAAAGGGAAAGCAGAGAGGGAAAAGGGAGAGGAAATCATCCACCAGTGGAGAAACAAACTGCTGTGTTCAATCGTAGATATTGAAGGAGGGAAAAATTGGAAACCTTCTATATATGGATACAATGACTAATATTTTTGGCAAATCAAGCCTATAGATATACATGAGACACTACTCATCGGAGCAGTCCACTCATCTTATTTTTCAAATTATCCCAACATCATGTGTGTATGGCATTTATATATATCATCTAAATAAATATCCACCAATCTAAAAAGAATACATGTAACTAATTGCGGTGTCTTACTGATTACTCAGAGCAGGGAAAGAAATGCTGGCAAAAGACGTGGGAACAGGACTATGTGCAGTTGTGACAAAATCAAACTTTTACATCAGCTGCCAAAGTACATAGCTATTAAAATAATCTTACCTTGCAACCAAAAATCAAAGCATTGGAACCATGCATGAAGAGTTGCTTTTAAAGCCACATCATGGAAGTGATGTCACGATGATGATAACTCATTATTCAAACCAAACACCATTGCAGAACATATTGTGACATAATCTGAAGAATCTACACAACTATAAATGCAAATTTAAATTATGTACTCTTGATGTTATATATAAAGCACCATAATACATACAAATCAAAGACTGCATATAAAAAATACTTAGCACTCATACAACTGCCAAGTCCCCACAATTGTAAAAGGTCACCTAGTGTGCTGTTATAAAAGCCAAGGGTCTTCCATTATTTTATGTGTACTTAAAAAACAAAAATAGTTTTGTGAATGGTGCCACTATTCAAATGGTAGCAATATATACACCTATGTAAAACATTGAAAAAATAGAAAGACTAGATAAAAAGGGCGGATTGGCCAGGATGCATCTGCACAGGGTGGAGGGCAATGGCTGAGACACTGTAGTGCTCAACCACCACCTGCATGGACAGGTTGGCCACAGCATGTCACGCTGGGGGGGGGGGGGGTCACTCTCACTCTGACCCAGCAGTGACCATGGCATGTCTATGTTCCCACATAGTGCCACACATTGTTTGTTTCCAGTGCTACCTGTGTGTTCCCAGTTCTGGGGCCCAATCACAGGGATACCTGCTTGGTGTCTGTGCTGTGCATCCCTCCTCTGGGTGTACAGGGTTCCACTGTGAGCATGCACTGTGGACTGGTTAGTGGGCTGTATGCAGTTCACCTGTGCATGGTGGGAACACCTTGTAGGATGCTGCAGGTGTAGTCTGACTGTGCTGTCTGTTGATGAATGGCAGACCGTGGTGTGGGGCAGTTGTTGAGCCTTCCCCTGCCTACCCCAAGCATCACTGCTGGTCTGCAATGGTCACATGTATGGCACTGGCCCAGCAGCCATGGAGGGCTGTCATCCGCCAGCAGGACTGTGGTTGCAGGGTGCAGGCACCTGTCCCACCACACTCTCCTCTACAAGGGGTTATAAGGCTCCTAATTAGGCACGTTACAAGGCACCTTATTAGGCACGGTACAAGGCACGTTACAGGGCACCTTATTAGGCACGTTAAGGCACGTGCCTTGTACTGTGCCTAATACGGTGCCTTATAATGCGCGTTACCTGACATGGCTTGCTATAATGATGCCCTGCCCACATCTTTATATGGGCATCTGTACCTTTACCGCGGAACCTAACGCGAATTACATTACCGCAGTTTAGTAAACATGCCCCAAAATAATTGGAATACTAAAAATGTATAAAAAAACAGAGAGGTCAAAGTCTTGATTGAGATCTTTGGGGTGTAAGGTGTCCGTCCATCTGGAAAATAATCCTTTCTTCTAACCTAAGCAGAGTTTTCCCAGAATCTCCTCCCTTCCAATGTGGATGTACTTGTCTTTAGACTTAGGGGTATGTTTACTAAAAGCCGCACAATTGCGTGCCGCACAATAGCGCACGGAAACGCGGCACTCAAACGCTCAGAAACGCTCTTAAACGCCCTGCAAAAGTGCGCGTGGGCCCCGCACAATTGCGCGCCGCACCAACGCACCCCGCACAAGTACCCGGCCCGCAAATGTCCGATAGAGGAGTGGAAAGGCATTCTGAGGGCGGAGGAAGGCTCCCGAGGGGCGGAGAGACGGGGTCAATGGGCGGGGAAGGGGAGGGGAGAGGCTCCCCGCACATGATCGGGGCCGAATTCACAGGTTAAAAATAGCGCGAGTGAACACACACGGTAGAGGGCATTTAAAGGGAAGAGAAACATTTCGCGTCAGCAATGTACAGGGAAACCGGGGAAACCTGCAAAACGTGAGCAGTGTGATACATGTGCACAGAACAAAAGTGCAAATAAAGATAGAAAAAGACCCAAACAAACATATTAAAAATAGGAAGGCAGCTGGGGAACCCCGATAATAATGGGCAAACATAAGAAACACACCCAGGAAAGCTCAAAGAAAATGAAATGAAGGTTGGAAGGGGCTACGGAGGGGAGACCCTTCCAAAAACCATTTCCTTGTTTCTGAGCCTTCCTGGGAGTGTTTGCTATGGTTACCCATTAATATCACTGTTGCCCAGCTTGGTTATATTTATCCCCAGTTGTTCGTGGTCAGTTGAGGGGTGTATTTGCAGTTATGTCACCAGACATGGTGACGGAGCGCACAGTACAAATGTGCAGAGCAGGGTTTTTGACTCTGTTGGTCAGGTTTCCCACCCCCAGGGACTGCACTATCACTGTGGCCACAATGTGGTGCAGCAGACAGAGGCAGTACCTCTAGGACCAGAGGGTCACAGGTTCAAATCCAAGCTGGGGCTCCTGCCAACCCAGTCCCCATATTTTACCCACCACTAAACAGAGATAGTACAGACACTCCTTTATTGCAGAGAACATAAGCATGGTTCACACACCCATTTTGTACCCAACACCGCACACACACCATAACAATGGGCATTACCGACAGCCGAGTCCCCCAAATGCAGTCCTGGAGTGCCACAACGCAATCAGGTCATATGCTTTTCCAAGATACGGACATGCCAGCATGTTGGCGGTAGGGTACAGGTGGTGGAGGGGGCAGTGGCTGCTAGCCATGTGCAGGCTGGCACGTCCACTGCAACATAGGCCCTGTCGGATGTACAGTCATGGACTTCCCAGGGAATTCAGCACATCTGTGGCAACACAGTGGTGCAGTGCACACAGACAGTGTGTGCAGGAACAAAAGGTCACAGGTTCAAAGCCCAGCTGGGGCTACTACCAATCCTGTCCACATATTGTCCCCACAACTAAACCATGTTAGTAAGGGCAATCCTTTATTGCTGGGGACATACGCATTGGTCATACGCCATCTTTTACACCACCAAGCACAGACACCATGACCAGGGGCATTACCTAGAGCAGAGTCTCACAAATGCAGTCCTGGAGGACCACACACCATTCAGGTTCCATGCTGCCACACATACAAATAACTGTGCTATATATCTATGCACCACCCCCATGGCATGTAGATGTAGCTCATGCATATTCATGAGGGACAGCAGGAAACCCCAACCAGTGTATTGCAAACCTGGACTGGATATGGGAACCTCTGCCGTACAGCAGCAGCCAACAGGGGCAGACACACCCACACCCACAGGCCCCATTGGCCAATGCCTCCTGGAGAGGCAGGACATTGGGCCCTGCGTGCAGCACCCAATACCAGCACCTGCATACCTTAGCAATGTCACCCTACACCTGGGTATATGGTACACAGCTCTCAAACGTTTGCTATGAGTACTGGCAGATAGATATCCCTACGTTACGCACAGTCTGCTCTTTGAGCTCCATCATAACAATCTATCTGATGTCTGCGGTGTGTGCATCAGGTCTGGCCCCTGACAGTGTTTACCACCCTGGGGAGTGACCCCCAACCGTACTGCATACCATACCCATGCCTGTACTGTGCCCAGGACTGGTGTGGTGGGCAAGGATTCTGAACCCCTTTATAGTAGCACAATGCTGGCATACGTGTGGGAGTGTGTGTCTGTCTATACAGTGTGTGTTGGCTGCAAACACTGTCCACAGCCCACACTGCCAGCACTGTTGCCAGTTTTGGCCTGATGATGTGCATAATGAGCAGCAAGGTACCATGGGTATAGATCAGACAGGGTGGGCTGGCCAGGATGCATCTGCACAGGGCATAGGGCACTGGCAGGGACATTGTAGTGGCCGTCCACCACCTCCACAGACAGGGTGACCTCTGTATGTGCTGCTGGGCTTTCACTCCACCCTGACTGTGCAGTGATGGCAGCATGGCTAGGCACCCCCATAGTGCTTCATAGCATTTCCCTCATGTGATATATATGGGTCACCTGTTGGGGCCTAGTTACTGATGTATCTGTTTGTGTGTGTTGCCATCCCAGTTGTGGGTGCATGCATTTCCAGTGGGACTAACCAGCAGACTGTTCACAGCTGGTATGTGCCCTGCTGGAGTGCCGTGCAGTGGCTGATGGCTTGATGCAGGGGAATATCAGATGGTGGTGGGGTGCATCTTAGCATATCCAGGCCTACTGTCTGTCTGATATTGTGGTCTGGGTGTGTGTGGGACTGCCCTGTAGGGTGTCTGTTCCCCAACAGGACTGGGGTTGATGGTCCACTCTACTGCCAACATTGCAGGGGGGGGAAAGAAAGATCTGTTGATGGGAGACCCTGTTTGCCACCCTCGGCGGGGTGGTGGTGGTGGGTGGTACATGGCCCACCTGGGGGGTCCGTGGGGGTTCCCCTGACTGAGACAGACAGAGATATCCAAGGTGTTCCATGCAGAAACTACCTATCTAACAGATTACGACTGTTTTGGAGCTCTGCCATGGCCTCTCTCAGCCATGGAGGGTGCTGTGGACCTGGTCCAGGGTGCCTCATCGCACACTCAGGGTGAGCACAGTTCCCGCACAATGTGACTGTGTGTAGCTACTCTGTGCCAGTTAATCACCCGGTCAGTACCTCCTACCTGGCCAAGGTGCTGTGTGGGTGCACACGGACACGTCCCCCTACCAGGCCGGGGAGCTGTTGGGGTGCATTCCCCATCTTGTGTTCATCTGTGGACAGCTGATTTGCATGTGCAGTGCATCATGGGTATGGATGGCCTAACCCTATCCTGGTTACCACAGCAGACTGTCTGTGTGGTGACATGCAGGCTCTCTGCAGCCAGCCAGGGGCTTGCTGGCAACTATATAGCTGTAGCCCAATGGTTACTTCACTGCCTGTGGAGCCAGAGGTAATGGGTTCAAGCCCACAGTGGGGTTATTTGATAGGGTTGTCCAAAGCTTTATTTAGATTTAATGTACATATGTTGCTGCCATCAAACACACCCTCAGTGTACTGTACCCATAAGGTGCCTCTGAGGGTGCTTTATAGGGCGCCCTATAGGGCACCTTATGGTTGCTGTCCATATAAGGTGCACTATACCTTATCCTGTGATGCAACATATATGGTGCCCTATAGGGGACATTCTAGGGTGCCTTGGCGGACAGTGAACTTTAACATGTGCCTTATGGGCCGCCTTATGTTAACACGCTTTGTGAGTGCGTTTGCTAGTAGTGATAACTGAAATAAAAATAAATTGCCCCCTACAGCACTCATCCCCATAATATGCACTGCCTCAGTGAGCCTTCTTCATTGGGCACTGAACCCCTGATCCCTGCACCATTGGTCAGTGTCTTAATCATTGTGCTGTGGCTCTGGTCCTGTGCTTGTGCATCAGCGCACTGCCTTATGCCGCCCAAAATTAATATGCCTCCTAAAGCACCTTTACCCATTAAAATTAATGCCTCAGCCAGCCCCTTTTGTTGCACACAATGGGGAATTAAACCCATGGCAGCTGCACCAGCTGTCAGTGTCTTAACCATTGTACTATGACTCTATTCCTTTGGGTGTGCATATCAGGGCGCCACTTAGCCTTCCCACACACTATTTTGCACGGCGCACATTAGCGCGCCGCGCAAATGTGCGATCGCTTACTCCCGTTTTTTTTCTTTTTTCTTTTTTCTGCCTGACCCGCCCACTCCTTATATGGCACAGGCACACTACCGCGGCCCCGCACGTTAGGAATGTTTAGTAAACATGCCCCTTAGTACTTTAAATCTGGTGGATGATTTCCTCTCCCTTTTCCCTCTCTGCTTTCCCTTTCTGCTCAATTTCCAATAGATTGACAGGATTTACTATCAATCGTTAACTGAAAAACCTCTTAGCGGTGAGTAATTTTTACATAGCCTAATGAACAAAAATGTATGGATTGCTTGATTATATCCACTGTGTTCAGTTCCCTTTTGTACATTTTTCCTTTGTATCTCTTTATGGTATATGTTTTTATCATTTATTAATAATATTTTATGTGTTATTAGTTGATAACACAGGTACACTAAAAAACTTTTTTTTTTAAACTGCCTCTAATGTTTCGATTGATTTTTACGTTTTTTGGTGCGCTGAATCCAAATCTGGTAACCAATTTGCTCCATCACGTACAGATTTTTTGCTACATCGGGTTAGCAGTTTGAGATGAACGTTTCAGATTGAGTGCGATCAAGATAAAAGTTTCTTGGATGAATTCTTTATACTAATTGTTTAGTAGTTATTCAAATAAGAATAAAGAAAATTGTAACAAGGCAGCACATAAGAATAGAGTAATGTCAACAAAACACACTGTGATGGTAGCAAAATTGTCTGCACTTAAAACAGCCACATACATGTGCACAAACATTGAGCATATAAGAGCGAGGTTAGACACAAAGCAAAGCAAAGAAATGTGCAAAAAATGTTGTACAGGTATGTATGTAAGAATAGAAAACGCAAACCGCACCATTGCAATACATGAAGACAAACACCCGATGGTGTGAAAATAAAATTCTAATAAATGAGATCCGACACTGTGGTAATAACTAGCAAATTTTTATTTCAAAGTTTAGTAAAAACACGATATTTGTCAACACAGTTTAGATTTTAAAGTCATTCTTGGGTCAATCAATCTCCTGGTGGGCCCGTTTCTTCTTCCCCCGAATGCTTCTCTTGGTGCGCTGCTTGGCGTATTTTTCATCTGGGGTTTCCCGCAGCAGCAACCAGCAGAAATCAGCCATCATAGTGGTGTTCCATCTTCCTTGGTACCTTCTCTCTGCGTCCTTGATGTCCTGGTGAAACCTTTCACCTTGTTCTTCACTGTACGCCCCCAAGTTTTCGGGAAAGTAGTTCACATGGGAGTGCAAGAAATGGACTTTCAGGCTCATGTTACAGCCTTGTTCTTTGAAGGCATTGAGCATCCTGGCAACAATATCCTTATAGTCTCATCCCGCCTGTTCCCCAAGAATTTGAGAACAACATCCTTGAAGGAATCCCAGGCTTCTTTTTCCTTCTCAGACATCGTTTCAGCGAATGCTCCATCTGAAATGAGTTTCCTTATATCAGGGCCAACAAACACTCCTTCCTTTAGCTTTGCTTCAGAAAGTCGGGGGAACTTTGAGCAAAGGTACCGAAAGCACTCACCATCTTTTGGAAGGGACTTGATGAATTGCTTAATGAGACCCAACTTAATGTGGAGAGGTGGTAATAGAATTTTATCACGAGGTACCAAGCTCTCATGAAGAACATTTTTCTCACCGGGTCTCAAATACTCCCGAATTGGCCAGTCTTTTTTCCCCCAGTGTAGGTCGCGGGCCCGGCTATCCCACAAGCAAAGGAAGCAGGGATATTTGGTGAAACCGGATTGCTGCCCTAATAGCATGGATAGAATTTTAAAGTCTCCACAAATCATCCACTTATGCTCATCATAACGAATCTTCTGAAGAATCAGGGCCAAATTCTCGTATTTTTCTTGGAGAATATAACAGAGTGAGCAATAGGAACTGAAGCGAATGTGTTGCCATTATGAAGAAGAACACCTTTTATGCTGTCTTTTGACGAATCAATGAACAGCCGCCATTCAGCAGGATCATACTTGAGTTTAAACTTTTCCATCACTCCGTATATATCGTTGCAAAATACCAAATCTTCCTCTTTGCTGAAATACTTCAAAAATTGTGTCTCGCGGTTGCGGTACCAATAAAAAGTTGTTCCTGGTGACAATAGATTTTTCTGTTTAAGCCGAGAACCTAGCAGTTGGGCAGCATCTTTTGGGAGTCCTAAATCCCGGACTAAATCATTCAATTCAGCTTGAGAGAAAAGTTCAGGTTTCGGATCTGGTTCAGTTTCAAACTCGGAAGTACTGGACTCATCGGGAAAAGCCATCTGATGAGTCTCATCATGATCAGAACCGTCCACACAAATATGATCCAAAGATTTTGGTGGTTCAGGCACAGGTACTTCGTTGCTATGAGGCATAGGCCTAATTGCTGAGGGAAGGTTGGGGTAACTTATTACGTTCTTATTTTTTAAGTTGTATCCCTTCACAATGCAAGAGCAAAAATAGCAGTCACTGCTGTGGTCTCTTTGTTCACGCCACATCATAGGTATTCCGAAACAAAATGCTTGTTTTTTACCTTTCATCCATAAGCGTTATTCTTACTCACGTGTCTTGCACACTTTGTGAGGAGCCCACGGTTTGTCTTGATCGCCTAACTTCAAACCGAAATAGGCGAAATATACTTTTTTAATAAATGCAGAAATGTTCCTCTGCCGCTTTTTCACGGTATATTCCCCACAAATAAAACAAAAAACTGTCCGGAGAGATGACGCAACCTCTGGCTCTGTGAGCCATCACAAATACACAGCACTGCAAACTACAACTGTAGTGAACCACTTCGGAATAAAGCTGGATTACGACTGAGCAAACAAAAGGTAATAATGAACTTGCAAGAAACTGAAATTTGACAGGAATGTTCATGTCGCAACCACCGTGTTTGAGCGAGCGAACGAGGCGAGGCGAACAGGAAAGAACATGCGCCAGCGCGAGTACTGGATTTAGCCCCCCGCCTCCCAATTGTCCTGTTAATGTATAAAATGAATACAAAACACTCTAAAATATCATGAGGGAGTGTTTCTAGTTAGTTAACCATTACAACCTCTATTTTGGGCCAAGAAAATAAACTGCAGTCGGCTAAAAAGAAATTATGTGAACATTCCTTATATGGGTAAGAAATCTAATTTTGCAAGAAAACGTGACGTGATGGAACATTTTGGCTATTTTTCCTGGATTCAGCACCCCAAAATCTATAGGAATCAGTTGCAAAACTGGAGGCAGTTTTTTGGTAGTGTACCTGTGTAATTGGTGGAGTCACTCTTTGTATGGCTTTTTAATTGTTTTTTTAAAATGTTAATGTTATTTATTAATTTACTTATTAATTTTAATTTTTAGATACTTCTACACATGGGTTTAAATGTTTTTATATATATATAATATATAGCCTCCTTTGTGATTGGGCTTCCTTGTATATATAATTTTGTTTATTAATGTTTGTGCTTTATTATGTTTATATGTATTTTTTATCATTTTTCATATGTATTATATGCAAGGTCATAGTCCACTGTAGAAGACTTTCACCGAAACACGTGTAGGGCAGACTTGCTGATATATAATAAAGCTCCTGTCTTCCAGTGGTGTGGCTCTCCTGATCTTCCTTAAGAAAAACACTGGCCATAAATTTGAGAGTTTGAGATAATACCCTACAGAACATAAGAACATCTTATGTTCTTGTGTTCTTATGTCCTTACTCTGGCTTATGCATGAGGTTTATTCTTGTCAAATATGTACAAAACTAACTCATTTGGAGGTACTAACCCAAGAAAAAGCATGTCCACAGCTGACAGATTTCATAGATCAGGAAGCATGCACTTATTGATTTCTATAGGGGATTCTTCATGTTGAGAACTGAATTTTGAGTCTGATTTCTTCCCCTGTGTGAACCCAATTCAAACTTGTACCTCCTGTTCAAAAGGATGATTAATACCACAAAAGATTAAATTGTCCAATCAGGATAAAGTTTGAATCAGGAAATTTCTAATTATTTTGAAGGAAAAGCTCATTTATTATAAACACTAATACCATGCAGAGATAAATTGGGTTCTTAGGAAAAAAAAAAGCAACACTGTTCCATACCTGGCCAGCAGGAATTGCTTAATAATTTTGCTATTTGTCTCCTTAAGAGCTCAAAATTGATTCTGTGCTTGGTTAACATTGGAATATACGCTAAGGGGTAGATTCTGAGCAGCATTTAGCGGGGATGTACATCCGGTTTTAAGGTATAGCAGTGTGGATGAATACTGGATATTGCCTTATCTGTATTGACCCAAGAGAAAGTCACGTTTATTCTTGAAACTGGATGTCCTCAATTGCTCTACATACATTCGAAGGGCTCAATTAGGTTATTTACACTATTTGTACATTAGCCATTTTAATCGAGGCAATATAATACTAATGCTGTATTTTTGCTCACAGGAGAATTCAAGGAATGCACCATACTGTTCAGTGATGTTGTGACATTTACCAATATTTGTGCCCAGTGTGAACCTATTCAAATAGTCTTCATGCTAAATTCCATGTATCTGAGGTTTGACAGATTAACCACAGTGCACGACGTCTACAAGGTATTCATTTCTTCCAATGAATAACAAACACAGATTGGTTTTCATCATTTTGGTTTTGCATAACTAATTAGATGCGGTGCAAACAGGAACATTAATTTCTATGCACAAGAAGAACCTGTGGTTTAATGATTTGAAGTATACAGTAGTTTACTAGTCAAATGCATGGCTTAACAGGTGAGAGAATGAATGGTCTGTTGGTTGGAGATATAATTCGCCAGCTGAATATGTAATTTAAAAGAGATGTGGGTTCATGATTTGGAGTACGGACTACTCGTTGGATGCATTGTTTAACAGCTGGAAGTATGATCTATTGGCTGGAGGTATAATTCGCTGGTTAGATGTATAATTTAATAGGGATATGGTTTAATGGTTGGAAGTATTATTTATAGTGGAGATGCAGTTTAATAGTTGAGATATGATTTAAAAAGTTCAATGTGCAATTTCATAGCTAAGGTACTATTTAATAGTTGATGTTATAACCTACTGATTAAAGATATTATTTAATGATGAGAGATGGTTTTATGGCTATAGAAGCAAAGTTTGACTACAGTGAAGTTCTGGAATGTTATTTTGAATCTTGTCTGTTAGCTAAATCCTTTGTTAAGTTAATTTATCTGATTATTCTTTAGTGTTTTCCAAGACATGTGGCTTGAAATAATAACATTTTATTACTTCTCCTTTGGCAGTTTTCATGCAATACAGGCATTAATATTGTACTTCCAGGCCTTCCAATTAAGAATTGGCTATAAACATATTCAATATGTAAAATACACTGAAATCCTGTTTAGTGGAAAATTCTCTATAAATCAAAATAGTTCTGATGCTTATAGCAATTACTATTTTCATTATAATACAATTGTGTATTATGTTAGGGAATACATTATCTTTATCCTGTCATTGGGCTCTCTGATCTGTTATTAATGTCAAGTCCCACTACCGCCACCTGAAGTTCCGTCTGACTCTTCAAGGCAGGACTTCTTATGGAGTGTAGGAAATCTGTCTATAAGAGCTCCTCATTGAAACTGCTGAACAAAGTAGCAATCCCAGAGTATATTTAGAGTAGTTACTCACCTGTAACAGGTGTTCTCCAGGAGCAGCAGGAATCAGTCCTCACTTATGGGTGACGTCGGCGCCGACGGAGCCCTCGCGGAGCAATTTTCCCCAGCTTTCACAGAAAGCCTTTGGGAATTGCAGCGCGCATGCGTGGTCCCCTTCCCGCCCAGGGATGCCATCTTGCTCAGTCTGATGACATAGCGGAAAGACAGCAAAAATATGCAATAAGAATGACTGCAACTCCAAGGGGAGGAGGGAGGGTAGTGAGGACTGATTCCTGCTGCTCCTGGAGAACACCTGTTACAGGTGAGTAACTACTCTTTCTCCAGGACCAAGCAGGAAGTCAGTCCTCACTTATGGGACTCCCAAGCTTAAGGCTACCGGAGACCTCAAGCCTAAAGAGCTCCCTCAAGCTCAACAGTACAGAGGGAAGGAATCTTCTCTGAATACGAATCTGGCCGGTAGCCCAACACTAGGGCCGGAGGGAGGAGTTGCCTAAACCTCAAAGAGGTTGTGGAGAACTGCCTGACCGAAAGCGCTGTCCCTGCGGGACTCCCTTTCAAGGCTGTGAGCCGCAAAGGTCTGGCCTGAAGACCAAGTAGCGGCCCGGCAAATGTCTGCCAATGGAACAGAGCGGAGATGAGCCACAGACGCGGCCTTCGCCCTGACCCGATGAGCCGTGACACGACTTTCCAAGGAGAGGCCGGCTGCCTAGTAAGTCCAGGCGATACAGTCGGCTACCCAGGAGGACAGAGTACGCTTAGAGACAGGTAGCCCCAACCGATTGGGGTCAAAAGATATGAAAAGCTGGACGGCCTTTCTATGCCCTCGCGTACGGTCAAGGTAGAAGGATAAGGCTCTTCTACAGTCCAGGGTGTGCAGCACAGTTTCTGCTCAGCTGGCGTGCGGCCTGGGAAAGAAGGTCGGAAGAACCACCTCCTGGTTGATGTGAAAGGGGGAGACCACCTTTGAAAGAAACTTGGGGTGGGTCCGCAGTACCACCCTATTCTTGTAGAACCTAGTGTACGGAGGCTCCGACACTAGGGCTTGTAGCTCACTCACGCGCCTCGCGGAAGTGAGGGCCACCAAGAAGAGAGTTTTCCAGGAGAGAAAACGGAGAGGGCAGGTAGCCATGGGCTCAAAAGGCGGATAGGTAAGCCTTTGCAGAACCACGTTGAGGTCCCAGTCAGGGGCTGGGGGCGCAACGGAGGTTTAAGCAGAAGGAGGCCTCTGAGGAAACGCGCCACCAAGGGATGCGAGGAGAGAGGCCGGCCTTCGACCAGAGAATGATGTGCAGAGAGAGCACTGAGGTGGACTCTGACAGAGTTGGATTTGAGACCGAGATCGGAGAGGTGAAGCAAATATTGCAGCACCACCGATACTAAACAAGCGAAGGGGTCCTCAGATCGCTGAGAACACCAGACCGAGAAGCGACGCCATTTGAGGGCGTACGACTTCCGGGTGGAGGGACGCCGAGAAGCTAGGACGACGGCTTCCACCTACGGGGCTAGCCGTAGCGGAGCTAGGACTACCCTTTCAGCAGCCAGGCCGTCAGGTGTAGGGCCCGGAGATTGGGGTGCAGAAGAGTGCCCCGATCCTGGGTCAGGAGGTCGGGCTGGAACCCCAGAGGAAGAGGGGTGTCCACCGCTAGCTGTAGTAGTAGAGGGAACCACGGCTGTCTCGGCCACCGAGGCCCCACCAGGATCACGGAGGCCCTGTCCTGGACAACTTTGAACAATGTCCGGGCCACCAGTGGCGTAGGAGGGAATGCATACAACAGACCCGTGGACCACGGGATGAGGAACGCATCCGGCGCCTCCCGAGAAGGATGGGGGTGCCGAGAGCAGAATCTGGGGAGCTGCCTGTTCAGGGGACTGGCAAAAAGATCCACAGTGGGAGAGCCCCACCGGCGGAAGATCTGCTGGACCACCTCGGGGTTCAATTTCCACTCGTGCAGTAGCAGCATCCGACTCAGCTTGTCCACCAGGCAGTTGTCCTGCCCTGGCAGGTAAACCGCTTTGAGGAGGATGTCGTGATCGACAGCCCAAGAGCACAGCCTCCGGACTTCCCGACATAGAAGGAGGGAGCCCGTGCCCCCCTGTTTGTTCACGTAGAACATTGCAACCTGATTGTCCGTCTGTACCAGTACGGACTGGCCGAACGTCAGGTGAGAGAAGGCCCGCAGAGCTAGGCGGATCGCCCGGAGCTCCAGGAAGTTTATCTGCTGGGCGGCCTCCCAAGGCGTCCAAAGGCCCTGCGTGCATGTCCCTCGACAGTGCGCCCCCCATCCCAGGAGGGAGGCATCTGTCGTGAACACCCGGGATGGTGGGGGAGACTGAAAAGGCATGCCGAGCACTAGGTTGGGCAGGTGAAGCCACCAGTGCAGGGAGGAGACCAGACGGTCGGAAATCTGTATCAGGTCCGACAGCCTCCCTGTGGCCTGATGCCACTGAGTGCGAAGGCTCCACTGAGCAGGCCGCATATGTAGACGGGCGTTCGGAGTGACATGGACCGTGGAGGCCATGTGTCCGAGTAGTTGCAGGAACTGTCTGGCCGAGGCCGGCGACCTGCCGCTGAACCTGATGGCTAGAGCTGTGAGCCTGTTGGCCCTTTCCAGAGGCAAGAAGGCATGAGCCTGCCGAGTGTCCAGCCATGCCCCTGTGAACTCGAGGTCCTGGGAGGGGAGCATAGCGGACTTCTCGAAGTTTATGACGAAGCCCAAGTGCTGAAGCAGGGCCACCGTACGCTGGGTGGCTTGGGCGACCCCTGGAGCAGACGATGCCCGGATGAGCCAATCGTCCAGGTATGGGAAGACGAAGAGGCCCTGAAGCCTTAGGAAGGCGGCTACCACCGCCAGGCACTTCGTGAACACCCTGGGCGCGGAGGACAGGCCAAAGGGCAGTACCCGGTACTGATAATGATTCCCTGCCACCACAAAACCTTAGGTATTGTCGGTGGTCCGGATGAATAAGGATGTGGGTATAAGCATCCTTTAGATCCAAGGAGCATAGCCAATCTCCCCGCTGAAGGTAGGGCAGCAGGGTTCCAAGGGTAAGCATCTTGAACTTTTCCTGCTGCAGGAACTTGTTGAGGTTGCGTAGGTCTAGAATGGGCCTGAGGCCTCCTGTTCTCTTTGGAACCAGGAAGTACCTCGAGTAAAACCCGTGGCCCCACAAGTGTTGGGGCACGGGCTCCACCGCCCGTTCCTGAAGCAGACTTTGCAGCTCCTGAAGGAGTAAGTCCCTGTGCAGAGGGGGTCTCGGAGGCTCCCCTGGGAAGTAGGGGGGAGGCACCTGGTGAAAATGCAGGAGGTAGCCCTCTCGAACTACCTGCAATACCCAGGCCTCGGATGTTATGGCTGACCACCTGTGAGCAAAGTGGGTCAGCCGACCCCCCATACCGGACGAAGGCCCCTGAGGGGGAGGGGCTATGCTGGCATAGTCAAAAACCCCCGCCCTGCTGGGCCGGGGCCTGCGTGGAGGATTTGGGGGCTTTCTGCTTCCGGGATCCGTTACCCTGTCCCCTAGGCCTCTGCCCCTGAAGGGGGGTTGTGGCCGGGTATTGTGGTTGGTGATGTGTATAAGCAAACACCTTCCTCGGGTAAAAAGGCTTTTTCTCCGAGCCCTTCTTCTTCTGTGAAGGGGTAGAGGACTTTCTAGAAAGGCGAGTCCTGGTGAGAGTCTCCGACTCGAGCTCTGCCGCCTTTTCAGCCATGGGTTTGCCGAAGAGGTTTTCACCTCTGCAGGGGACATCGACCAACTTGTCCTGCACCCAGGGCTCAAGGTCGGAGGACTGAAGCCAAGCCTGGCGGCGAGCCCCGATGCCGGCTCCGGCTACTCGAGCCGAGGCCTCGAAGCCATCATAGGCCGCTCGAGAAATAAACTTCGAACACTCTCGAATCCCGGAGGACAAGGCTTGGAACCGCTGCAGGGGTTCCTCGGAGAGACCGGCAGAGAAACCCTGAAGTTCTTTCGCCAGGTCTCGGAGGTACATACCCATGTACAGCTGATATGTCTGGACCCGACAAGCAAGCATAGAGCCCTGGAAGCACTTCCTACCGAGGGCATCCAGGCTCCGGGCCTCCTTCCCCGGGGGCATCGAGGAGTGCATCTTTTGACTCTTAAGGCGATGCATGGCCGACTCCACCACCATGGAGTGGTGTGGAAGTTGCGCCTTCTGGAACCCGGGGCTCTTGCGGACTCGATACATGGAATCGATCCGCTTTCTCAACACTGGCGTCGAGGCTGGGCTCTCCCACATGCGGAAGAGAAGCCGCTCCAGCATCGGGGGAACTGGTACAGTGAAGGCCTCCCTCGGGGGGAAGTCGTATTGGAGGGCCTCGAGCTCTTCGGCTCGGGGATCCTCCTCCGGATCCGCAGGGAAGGCCAAAGCCTTGGACATATCCCTCACAAAATCGGAGAACCGGGTATCCTCTGGGGGGGACCGCCTCCGAGGCTCCGACTCGGGCGAGTCGGAGGGGACGCACAGAGTCTGAAAAGAACCGGGTGACTCGTCCTCCTCCGTGTCCCAGCCCGACTCCTCCGAGGAGGAATCGCGCGGCTCCGCGAGGGCGGGGCCCGGGGACCTCCGCCCCGACGCCGAGGCCGGCGTCGAGGACCTCGGTCCCGAACGAGAAGCCGAGGGAGACCTAGGTCGAGGATCGACTCGAGCTCGTATGGACTCGAGGATCGGCTCGGCCTCCGGGGTCGACTCGAGCGTCGACGTCCCGGTGGTCTGGGCAGATGCACTGGCGAGGCCGGTGATCCATGCCCGCTGCTGGTCCATGAAGGCAGATATACTGCGCTCCAAGGTCGTCAGTTTGAGATCAAGCTCAGAGGACCCAGCAGCTGTTGACTTGGGCCCCGACGGCGTCGGGCCCGACGTCGGCTCATCCGTGGGGGAGTCCAGGAGGACTATATCACTCACATGTCCAGGCGACTCCACTCCGAGACGAGGAATCTTCGAAGGCCTCTCCTCCTCCGAGGGCCCGGGTTGTCGGACCGGGCTAAGCGACCTGGCCCTAGAAGGACCAGGCTCGCCGCCCGGTTCCGCCCTTGCGGGCCGCTTCTCCCGCCAGTGCTTCCGGCTGGGGGAGCCCCGTTCAGAAGAACTCCTACGATGCTCCGAACCGGAGCCACGAGGTGTAGAGGCCTCTGACGAGGTCCGCGCGGACTCAGAGAAGATCCGTTCCCTCTGCGACTGCCGACTCCGCAGCGCCTTCGAGGACATCTTGCTGCACGGGCCGCAGCTCATAGGGTCATGCTCGGCCCCAAGGCAGCGGAGGCAGCAGTCATGCATGTCAGTAAGAGACATGAGCCTGACACAGCCATCGGGGGGAAAAGGGCCCCTGCAAGGTCGAAAGACCGCGCTGCCAGGGATGAAGGGAAAAGTGGCGGGAACGCCAGTTGGGAAAAAACAAAATGTAAACGGGCCCAATAGGGATATCGAGGCCCGGCGGGAAGAGGAACACACGAACCGAGAAATTTTTTTTTTAACGAAACAAATCAAAGAAATCAACTTTTCAGCGGCGTTAACAGACACGTCTGTAGGGCTCCGCGGAAAAAAGAAGACTGAGCAAGATGGCATCCCTGGGCGGGAAGGGGACCGCGCATGCGCGCTGCAATTCCCAAAGGCTTTCTGCGAAAGCTGGGGAAATTGCTCCGTGAGGGCTCCGTCGGCGACGTCACCCATAAGTGAGGACTGACTTCCTGCTTGGTCCTGGAGAAGAAGGTTTTATATGCATACGTTTGATTTAGTGCATGCTCCGTAAACAAAATATTTTGATCTGAAACTGCAAACTAAATGCAGATCCCTAGCTCCTCCTGAACAATGAAGCAGTCCCATAATATATGCCAAGATAATGTAGTCACCACAATCCTTCCACATGCTCAAAGGGGAAATCCTATGTGCCTAGTGCCCCAAGGCATCCTTTCCCCTTAGAGAAAAATAAGCATTATTGAAAAAAACATGGGATCCAGTAGACTCTTTACAGAACTTTAGGGAAACTGGACAAGAATTAAATTCACTTGTTAATTAAAACTAAAATCTTTCCACTTACACTTTCTGAACTTCATCTTTCTCATATTTAAAAGGTGGAGACAATAGGGGATGCTTATATGGTGGTGGGAGGGGTTCCGGTGCCTGTATCCACTCACAGTGAGCGAGTCGCCAACTTTGCGTTGGGAATGATTATTGCAGCAAAACAAGTGAAGAATCCAGTGACTGGAAATCCTATCCAGGTAAGTCAGCACCAGTAAATGCTGTGCTTTTGGCTTACTTCTGTACAGTTGTGACTTTTCATTCTGAAGGTGAGAGCAATTTTTAAACTTTAGAACTCTCCCTGCTTAGCTACTTCCACTACAGCGAATCAAAGTAAATTGGAGGGTTGCTTTGTTGAGGTTCCCCATGCTAATGTAGGATCTGTGTAATGGTTAGACAGATCAATAAGTCATTGGATAAATTGCAGAAGAGGAAAGCACTATATAATACACTATAACTATATGTGCCTATGTTTGTACAGATTAGAGTTGGGGTACACACAGGTCCTGTCCTAGCAGGAGTAGTTGGAGAGAAGATGCCTCGCTACTGCTTGTTTGGCGATACAGTGAACACAGCTTCACGGATGGAAAGTCATGGTGTCCCAAGCAAAATTCACCTGAGTCCAACTGCTTACAAGTGAGCAGCATTATTTGCTTCCAACAATGCACAAATCATGGCTAAATACTTTGGCCATAATTTATCAAATGTTTTTCTCATGGGCAAATAAATTAATTTGGTTCCTACTGCCTTCAGGACACAAAACACTACATCTTTGTAAGCAATACTTATTTGCAACATCCACTTGATGGTTGTATTAGCCAAATTCCATATATCAATAGGTGATATGAAACATAATCTCTACATTATGGGTCTAATTTATTGAAACCTTTCTTTCATGCTACTCACGTCTCCATAGGAAAGCCTTTGAAAATGCAGGTAGTGGTGACCTCTGATAAGATACTATAACTATGTAAAGAGTTGAATATCTGAATTTGTTCAGCCCATGACATTTTTTTCTCAAGCTGCAAAGTATAATTGGGAATCAGGAAATATTTGGTTGTTCCCTGAAAAGATGTGCTTCTTTGCATAAATGAATGGCCGCCTTGTCATAGTGGAACCTTTTGGCTTGTATTTTGGCATAGATGTTTGAAGGACAAGAAGTTTGAGGTGGTTGAGCGAGGAGAGATTGAAGTAAAAGGGAAAGGGAAAATGCGCACATATTTTCTGATCAGAAATTTGACTGCCAGTGAGAATGAGATCATGGGAAGACCAATCAGAGAATCTGATTCGGGCAGGGAATCCGTCCAATCGCTTCATGACTCCAGGACCGAAATCTTGCAAAGCCCGTGTGAAGAAGGTAACTTCTCTGCAGTAGAAAATGTATTCCTTTCAGTATTTTAATTTTTCCATGAAATAGCGACATAATCTTTTTCACCTCCCAAGCTATCCTGGAAAGCAAAAGTCAAGATCATCATCCTACCATAGCAATGCAATATGCCGATAGCCCTCTAGAAATACATGCTAATGACCGAGGGAAAAAGCATCCTCGAGTCAAGGGTTCAACAGGTATGTGCTTTCCTTTCTAACTGAGAAGCAGTACTTAAAAACCAATGAACTGTATTTGTACATTATTGATATGAGGGTATTTTCATAAGAGGGTGCCTATGGGAAATTCCCCAAAGGTGCCTATTTTATAAAGGCAAATCATATTAAAAACTATTCAGGATGGCAGGAAGAAACTAAGCACATCAGAAAACAGATCCCTTTCCTCTTTTATAAAAATTATTATTCATAAAAAAGAGGACTTCAAAAATGAGTACTATGGCAGAAGGTGTAATATCTCATTTCATCATCAGTTCAGGTATTATACACTCTCAGAATCCCCAATTTCTCTTTTATCAGTATAATATTCATTTAAACAGTTCTAAATCTGCCATATTCCCGACACAATATTGTGTTGCATGAGGGATGTACTCTTCAAAATTATATCATTTATTTATTAAACACTTTTATACCACGCTTTTCCATGGATCAAATGCGGTTTACAAAGAAACAATGGTGTGAAAACTACCATTGGAATGAGTACTTATTCATAATTACATAGAACAATTAGGAACTTTATAAAATGAACTTTATAAACTATTTACATTTCAACATAAAAAGGTTGTCCATAGTACAGGTAGCTATGCAAATTATATACAGTGAATAGAGTTTGGCTGAGGGTAACTCAACCATGCTTTGATTGTCTAGTTTGTGTTTGCATATATATCTGTGCTGTTGTGAGGATTTAGTGTGTTGTTGCCATTTTGAGTGTCTCTGTGTGGTTGTGTGCCAAAGTGTATAATAAAAAGGTGAGTTTTTAATTTTTTGTGGAATAACTTAATGCCATTTATCTGTCTGATGTTTTCTGGTAATTCATTCCAGAGGGTCAGAGCAAAGTGTGAGAAGGCTTTGTTGTTGGTTTTTTTTTTTTTTTTTTGCTTTTGTGAAGTCTTTCGGAACTTCAATTTTATGTTTGTTTATGCTTCTTTGGTTACGGTGTGATGTGTCCTTGGTGATTAAGGGGCATGTGTACTAAACTGCAGTAATGTCACTCGCGTTAGGTTCCATGGTAAAGGTACAGATGCCCATATAAAGGCATGGGCGGGGCATCATTATGGCAAGCCGTGTCAAGTAATGCGCGCTATAAGGTGTGTTATAAGGCACGTTATAAGGCACATTACAAGGCACCTTATTAGGCACAGTACAAGGCACGTGCCTTAACATGCCTTGTACTGTGCCTTGTAACGTGCCTTGTACTGTGCCTAATTAGGAGCCTTATAATGCCTTATAAGGATTGTTGGCAACTGTGGTGAGGGTACTATGGGCTGGCAGCACAGATCTGCAAAGATATGACTGTCACAGGCAAGCAAAATATCTGCCTTGGACAGGAGGGAACAATGGGGAATCAAACTCATGACTGCTGCCTAGAACATCAGTGTACTAAGCAGTAGGCTATACCTCTATGGCTTGTTGCATAGCAATGGCTGGGTACAGAAGGACTGCAGGTCACCGCACAAACTGTCTGCTCTGTGTGCCAGGATAGGGTAACCCCACCAGCACCCATGATGCATTGCACATGCAGAACAGCGGCCTACAGCTGATCACCAAATAGGGTCTGCACCTCTCCAGTACTGCAGCTTGGTAAGACGGACTGACAGTGCGTGATACTGGCACAGAGTAGCTACAGACCATGCCATTGTGCAGGTTCCATGTTCACCCTGAGGGATAGGATGGGTGCCCAGCTCTAGGTCCACAGTACATGTGGTGTTAGAGATAGATCCTGCTGCACATCCCCAGCACTGCCAGTGTGTGACAGGTGTTCCCAGCAGTGCAACCGAAGGTACATCTGTTCCAGCTGTGTTCTGAAGTTACATGTGGCTCTGTGGGACTGGCCTCCACCCAGATTAGTGCGTACCCAGTGTTAAGGTCTGGCTGCCATGGGTACCTGTTATCAGGACAGTGGGGTATCTAGACTCGCATGAGGGCTATGTAGCACTGCCACTATGGGTCGATGTGGTATGCCCTATATGCCCCAAGAGGCCTCAATCACCCCTTTTGTAGAGGAGCATGTGGTGGGAAAGGTGCCTGCACCCTGCAGCATGGCTGTAGTACCAGCAAGCACAGTCCTGCTGGCAGATGACACACCTCCAGGGCTGCTGGGCCAGTGCCATACCTGTGACCATTGCAGACTAGCAGTGATGCTTGGGTAGGCAGGGAAAGGCTCAACTGCCCCCACACCACAGTAAAACTGCACCTGCAGCATCCTACAAGGCATTCCCACCATGCACAGATAAACTGCAGACAGCCCACTAATCAGTCATAGTGCATGCTCACAGAGGAACCCTGTACACCCAGAAGTGGGATGTACAGCACAGACAACAAGCAGGTAGCTCTGTGATTTGGCCCCAGAACCAGGAACACACAGGTATCACTGGAAACAAATAATGTGTGGCACTATGTGGGAACTTAGACATGCCATGGTCACTGCTCGGTCAGAGTGAGAGTGGTCCCCTCCACCCAGTGTGACATGCTGTGGCCACCCTGTCCATGCAGGTGGTGGTTGAGCACTACAGTGTACCAGCCATTGCCCTCCATCCTGTGCAGATGCATCCTGGCCAATTCACCCTGTCTGGGCCATACCCACAATACCTTGCTCCTCATTATGCACATTTGCAGGGTAATGCTTGCAGCAGTGAGGTGTTGGCAGACACAAAACAATGGAGAGACATACGCACACTCCCACACCTATCTCAGCATTGTGCAGATATGGAGGTGGTTGACAACCCTACCTGCCGCACTGGTCCTGATCACAGTGCCGACATTGCTAATCTGTGCAGGGGGTAGTAGTAGTGCTCTGGTGATAACTGCAGCTCTGTGCTGGGGCCAACAGCCTGACACTCCATGAAGCTGTGGATAGTGGAGCCCTTGTGAGTGGGTGTCCGTACCCCTGTGCACCGCTGCATTGGGGTTTGCCCATGTTGTTGTGGCTGCATTGTGGGCTAAAACTATGGGGAGATGCTCTGCAGGATCCACAGATGGGACGTGAACCTCTGCTCTTGGACATGCTGGCTGAGTGTACTGCACCACACTGTGGCCACAGCAGCATAGTGCTCCCTGGGGCTACCCTTATGTTCCTATGCCAGACCTCTTCTGTTGCACTGCACACCACGTACTGGTACAGGGCATGGCCTAGGTCCAGTGCAGGCGGGTGCCACTGCTCCCTCCAGCACAATCACCCACCCCCTCTGACATGCCGCCATGACCATATGCTGTCGGTGCCGGTGGTGCATCATCCCAGGTCATCCAGGGGGTAGGTAGGCGGCTGCCAAAGGTGTGGGTTCTGGGGTAGGGGTGCCTACATAGATGTCCATGCTTCCCCCGGCACCGCCTGTCACTGTTATGTGCCCCTTGGGGTACTTGCTGGGTAATGTCCCCTGGATGGGACACTGTGGGACACAGACTCATGGGCATGTTTGACCCTGGTCAGTTGCTGTCTTGCTGGTTTCCATTTTCTGCGTTCCTATGTGCCACCTCAGCAACCGCCTAGTCCACCCTGTGCCCCAGTAGCCCCCACTGCATGTCCCTCCTGCAGCCCCCATGCCCCATTTGTGGCATCACCATAGTGGCCTTTCATACCTGGGCACTATGCTGTTGCTGCAAATGGAGCACTACTATCACCTTCTTGTGCTCCTTGCCTATGCTGTACATTGCTGACACTTAAATGGTTTCTCTCTCCTGCAACTGTGCATCTAATGCCAGGTTTTCAGTTGCGTTAAGATTCAGCCCTTCATTTCCCCGCGTTAGTGTGGAAGGAGCCTCTCCCCGCCCACTCCCCTCCCATTGACCCCTTCTCTCCACCCTCTCTCCACCCTCTGCAGGATTTACCGCAGCCGGGAACGCTAACGCGCTTTATGTAACGTTAAGGCGTGTTAACGTTATGTAACGTTATGTTAACACGCGTTAACGTTACGTAATGTTATGTTAACGCACATTAACGTTAACATGCCTTAACGTAGCCGCTGCTACGTTACCGCAGTTTAGTAAACATGCCCCTAAGTGTTTAAGAACGATGGTGCTAAGTTATTTAGTATTTTGAATGTTGTTACTAGCACTTTGTAGTTTATGCGGCTGTAAATTGGTAGCTAGTGTAGTTGGGATAGTATGGGGGAGATATGTTCGATGGAACAAACATTTAGAATTGTTCTGGCTGCTATGTTTTGTACTAGCTGGAGCCTTCTGAGATTTTGTTTTGATGTACCTTGGAGGACAGTGTTCGCAAAGTCGAAGTGGGGTGTGATGACAGCCTGAATTATGGAAATGAAGTCATGTAAGTGTATTAGGGGGCAGAGCTGTTTTAGTAGTTTACGTTTATAATGTATTTTTTTCGTTGTGTTTTTAATGTGTGATTCCATGCTGAGGGTCTGATCTTGTATAACCCCTAGGTATTTCACTTCCTTTTTTGCTGTGATTTCATGGTTCTCTAGTACAATAGATGTTGGGGGTATGTAGTTTTGATTTCTAGTTACATAAAGGACATCAGTCTTTGAGAAGTTTATGTGTGGTATTTGAGCCATTCTGAGAGTTGTATTGGTGGGTTTGGAATCTTAAATGGGAGGTATAACATTATGTCATCCACGTATATGTGGTAATGCACGCGGAACCGTTTTAGAATTGAGCAGATTTATTGTAGATAAATATTGAAAAGGATTGCGGATAGGGCGGATCCCTGGGGGAGACCTTGTTCCTGCTTGTGTGTTGATGATGCTAGGTGATTAATTCTCACTGTTTGTCATGTCCACAAAAATTCAAAAGTCCACTTTCAAATTCTTATTTATTCTGTGGTCAATTATTATGAGTGGAAGAGTAGCCTAATGGTTAGAGCACTGGCTTGGAAACCAAGAAATCACAGTTCTCCCACTAGCACACCTTGGGTAAGTTGCTTGACTCTCCATCGTCTCAGAAGAATCCAAATTATCAATGGTTTTGTTTAATGTGCATTTCCAAGCTTAAGTTACAATGTAATGCTTTCACTAAAGTGATATAAAAAATAAAATTATGCTGAGGCTGGTCTAGGCTGAAGAGCTGTAATAAATGAACATGGAATAAAGAAGAATCGGAAGTGAATTTTTGTAGACACATCCGTGATGCCGATGAATATCAAAACACAATATTGTGTCTGGAATAAGGCAGATTTAGAACGGTTTAGATGAATATTATGCTGATATAAGAGATGTTGGAAATTTTGAGACAGTATAATCCCCGGACTGATGACAAAATAAGATATTTTGGGCTTTTCAAAGTGATTAATGTGGTTAGTGCCACTGAGTATCCTCGGGTGCTGTCACTAAATGCCCCGATGTTAGTCAGCTAGTATCAGAGTGTTCTGGGGGAGGATGGGAGGCAGCACCCAGGGATAACCAGCTAGCGGTGATATTCAGCAACTAGATGGTTATCTGATGACCATGAAAGTTAGGCACCTAAAGGCTCGTCTAACTTTCATCGCCATAGCTAACTGGGCAGCAGCTGAATATCGCCCCTGCCTGGTTAGCTGTGGTGCTATCCAGCCAACCTGGATATTCAAAGCCAGTGGCTAGATTTGCCCCAGCATGGAATATCTGGGTGCAAAGTTCAGTGGCAATGGCTAGCCTCTGTATAAGTGCTAGATGCCACTGCTGAACATTCCCCCCAATAATTTTTATAAAAAAGGAAAGAGGTCTGTTTGCTGATGTATTTTATAAAGGCAACATAGGCACCTATATGCATGCTAACATTCGTTTGTTGTTGTAAAGTGCCATCGAGTCAATGTCAACTCATGGTGACCCTTAGGATAGTTTCCTAAATTATGGTCGCTCTTCAGTCACGTGGGTAATTGTTGATAAAGTGGCAACCATAGCTGTTGTTATCGTATCAATCTATCTCATGTCCATTCTTCCTTTTTTGTGTTGACCTTCAACCTTGTCAGGCATGATGTCTTTCTCTAATGATCTTTCTCTTCACATGATATGTCCAAGATATGAAAGTCGAATATCCATTAGCACATGCTAAGCTATAGAAAACATGGCCCTATGTGTGTACTCCATGTATTTTCTAAAATATGTATATACATCACAGCTCTGCTCAGCAATTTCCTCATCTTTCTTCTCCCCTTTTACCTTGTTACTATGTAAACTGTTCAAGTTGCTATGTAAACCACTTTGATTGTAGGATAAGGCGGTATAGAAAACCTGTTAAATAAATAAAAACTGCACATTCAGGAAAGCCTATGAGGGTCATTTAGTACAGCAAATAGTGGGAATGGACCTCTGGATTGGATGTCCATCCCCGCTATTCGCTCCCCTGCCAGCCCCGGCTAATGCCTCCCCATACGAACAGCACATTTGTATGGGGAGGCCTGGACAGGGGTGGGAGGGGGCATTTCTGAGGCAGAGCGAAAGTGGGGCATGGGCAAGCCACCATCCCAGACATACAAGGCTGTTTCTGAGGTTGGCCCTGTATGTCCAGGGCTGTGCATATAGATGGGGGACTTATTCCACCGCAGAGGTGGAATAAGTCCCCCTGGCCATCGGGGGATCCTGTCGCCCGGCTGGAACAAAATGGTAGGGGGGTTGAGTAAGTTCCCCACAGCCGGACCCTGGCCATGGGAGGCCGGATCAAGGGTCTGGCTTCAGGAAAAGAAGAAAATCTGCTGTGGTCGGCGTTTGCGACTCCTGAATGGAGCCGTGGTGCCATAGTGATGGGAAGCCATGACACTGCGGCTACATTCAGGAGCCTGACTAAGGCAGCCGGGAATCTGCTGGATGTGCAGACTGATCAGAATTGGGGCCTGGCCTGCACATTCAGGTCGTAGACCCGATTCTAATCCTGTGGGGACATCTAGCCCCCGTGGGATCAGAATTGGTTCTACCCCTGGGTGTCCTGCTTCTGGTTGGCCGCACAAGGGGCCGGATGGCCAGGTCGGAATGTACCTCTATATATTTAGTGGTGGTGGCTAGCCCAAGTAAAGTGGCTGGTTGTTGCCACTTTAAATTAGATACGGATATTCAATGTCAGGGTCGTATCCAGCCACCGGCATAGAATATCTGGTGTGCCCAGTTAGTGCTTTAGCTAACCAGCAGCAACAATTTTTAGCGACTGCCTGGTTTGCTAAAGCAGCTAAAGTTAGGGAACCTTTTATTATGCCTAACTTTAGTTGGTTTGGGTTAACCAGTTAGTAACTGAATGTTGCTGCTAACCAGCTAACCTAAGTCGCCGTCCCCACTCTGCTCCCAGAATGTCCTGAGCTGGCCAGCTAGTCTCAGGGTGTTTAAACCCAGTACAAAGGGATATTTAGCGCCACTAAATGGTTTAATGCCACTGAATATCTCACTGACCGTGATTTAACCAGTTAGCACATTTGCTAAGCGGTTAAAACGTTGACTCTGTCTCCCATTGTGTATTTATGTTAGGGTTTATTAAAGCTGCTCTGCACCATGGTATGGACAGCTCCTTTGACAAGCAGCTGCCATCAAAATTAATAGCACTTTCCACATTTTTGAGAGGTCTTATTCTGGCTCTTTGAAAATGAGGAAAAAAATCTGGTAGGAATGAGTCTTGAAGAAATTTGAATTAATGCCTTACATCAGAGAAGATATGTTTGATGTTTGGGTTGCTTTTTTTGTTAATACTTCCTTACACAGCCTTTATCTTTGCAGTGTCCCATTAGTTTTTCATCAGGTTTGACCCACCATGATCCCACACACTGCTAAAATTTTCCCAATGACAGGGATATAGAGCAGGAAAAGAAAATCATATTCCATCATGTAGGTTCCTTTAGTTTTTCATCATGATCTTAATTACTTCCCGTAACCACTTTCCACCATCTTTTTTGCGCTAGATGTATAGAAATAGCTTTTTTCTTTCTTTAGGTTTATACCGCAGTATTTATAATCAGCACGGTTTACAAGAGAACAACATTATACATGGAACAGTTTACATATAAATATAAGTTATAGAGCATGTAACATAATTGCATAGAATAGATGAACAAGGAACAAATAACTATTTACATTTACTGATCAAATGAGATCATACACAGTAGGATAAGTATTTACAGACTGATAGATCTTGAGCATGAGGCTGATGTGCAATTGTGGCTCAGTCAACAGGACACAGCCTCCTGACATTTTGCGTGAGAAGCAGATGTTGCAATGGGCCTTCTATTCTCACCTTTTTGTAGCATACTAGAGGCCAATGTGCTGAAGTGTGACAACATGGGCTGTTAGTGCAAACAGCGATCTCATGTTAAAGGCTCATATTAATGTCATGCAAATTAATGGAATGGAGGAGTGGCCCAGTAGTTAGGGCAGCAAACTAGAACCAGGAAGACCTGCATTCAAATTCCACTGGCACTCCTTGTGACCATGGACAAGCCACTTAGCCCTCCATTGCCTCAGGCACCAACTTTGATTGTGAGCCCCTTTGGAGACAGGGAAATACATACTGTAATTTGCCTCAATCTTCTCCTGGAAAGATGTGAGCTAAATAAATATGGAGGTAATTTTTGTGTTTATCCATGGTGCAGTTGTTTGCTGTGGTAATGGGTCTGTGCTAACAGACACACACTTTAATATTATGTAGTAATTGGTAATGAACTAGATAATACATAATTATGCAGCACATTAGCTATTTTACATTTATTTTACACTCTGAAGTAGGCACTTCTAAAGTAGCCTCAGATTCAGATAACTTTATTGGCATGACAGTTTTACGTGTTGCCAATGTAATGCATTTAGCAGTTAATGAAGAAAGAAAACAAAACAGTAGCAACAGTAAAATAAAACAACAAGGACAATTCCCAGATTCTGGTGCTGGCCTACATTGTCCCTGATCAGGTCACGTTGCTTACCTGGTGGAAAGATAAGACCTATTTTTCTGCTATAGCTGCTGTTTCTTCTCGTTCTTCCAGGGTTATACAGAGTTTTTCTGCCCATTTTTTTGTTAGATGTCTTTGATTTTTTTCTGTTAGCTTTGGGAAATGTGTTTCTCTGACATATAAGCTGATGCTCAGAAAACGTGGGACCCTTTTACTAATGTGCAGTAAGTTTTTGCACTTAGTGTGCATCATGCAGTAAGTGCAACAGCACTACGCTGTCAGGGGTGTGCCCAGCATGTTCCCACCAGTTACTGCATGAAAAGTTCCCTAACACATGGCAACAGCATTTGCAATTAATGCAGGTGCACTTAGTGCACCTGCCCTAACTGCAACATTGACAATTAGCGCATGGTTATTATTCCCAGGCTACGCACAAAGTGCAGTCAATACGCACTCTCTGCCCCTACCCTACCCAGTCCCCACTCTTTGCATGCTAAGCAGTTTGTGCAGGATTTTTACAGACTGGCTGTTTTTAGCACGTGGGAGCTGTTTCCACGGATCCACGCTACCTGCTTAGTGCACATTAAAGTGCACGTTAACCATTAGCACTCTTTAGTAAAAGGGCCTCACAGTGCGCACATTTATATGTGGACTTGTTTCCTCAGATGATCAATGGGCAAAATAGGGTGGGATTGGCCCTTATGCATGCATCTCATTACTGTACATTTCTAGTGGCATATACACGCACAAAGTTATTCGTGCTTCAGAACAGGTGCAACCTTCAGCAGGAGCTTTTGGGTAGGCTATTTTATCATGAAGGGGCCATTTTACTAAATTGTGCTATGGCCTTGCACATAACGCACATTCAGCACAAAAATTAATATGCACTAAGTGCAAAGCCTCTACGGTAACTGTAACCGTTGTGACCAGCATGTTCCTGACAGTTAACATGCGGAGGTGCACAATAATACATGATGCTATTACTGCTGGTGCCCTTACCTCCCGTTATTGAGGTGGAGGTAATTGCACCCGTTCTAATTGCAACATTGACAGCTAGCGGCTTGAAATGTCCCCCGTACTAACTGCAATGTGCTCACCACACCCACTCTCCACCCCAACCAGCCCATTCTCCACATCAACATGAGAGCAGCAGTTATCACACGAATCAGCACACTGTAATTATCGTGCCCCCATGCTAACAGTTACTGCGGGCCTGAGTGCATGGTTGCTGTGCACCAAAACACGTGCTGCTAAGTGCACGTTAGGAAAAGGGCCCCAAAAGGTAAGTGCACAGAGAGAGTGTGCCTATTTTATGTGATCTGCGTGTATGCATTCTCTGGGATGTAGCTTGAAAGGAGCAGAGGTGGAGGTCTGATGTACCTACATAGTTTATAAAATACATGTGGACTGTGCACACCTACAGTACGTTTACAGTTTTTTTTTTTTTGAGCAAATATAAATTTGTGAATGGGCATTTTCATACTATTGGGGCTGGTTCTGGCCCACTGCTGCTTATGTTGCCTTTATAAAACAAGAGCCTGTTTTAACCTCCCATGCTAGGTGTCCTGTTACAAAATGACCCCCTAGATGTCTGTTAGTATGATTGCAAACATCAACAGATGTTAATACATTGGCTTTCTAGTCCTGGCCATCCTGTGGAACCTGATCCATGAGTTGCTTTCTGGCGTCTGCCAGATCTGAAAACAGCCGTGGTTCTCAACCCAGTCTTCAAGTGCCCCTTGGCCAATCAGGCTTTCAAGATAGTCACAGAGAATATAGATGAGATAGCTTTACATGTGTTGCCCCTGATCTATGTGAATCTGTCTCATGCAAATTCATTGTGCTCATCTAAAAACCCAAAGGAACAGGGGAACTCAAGAACATATTGAAAAGAACTGGAATAGACCATTTGCAGCTCTGTTATGTGACAGGCCCTTGTCTTTGCTCTACTTTATTCATTTTTTATTTGGCTCTCCTCTCATACAGCATAGTGTCTAGTGCTTATAACTGAGGCAATTTCAAAGGTAGCTGTATTGATAGAAAATCTGCAGGTGCTTTTACCCGTGAACTTTGCACCGGTTCTCAAAGAGAACATGTGAACATTCTTTCCCATTGCAAAATTTCCTGCAATAAAGCACCCACAGTGATTTACACCTGCTTCTTCTCTAGGTCCTCTTACCTTGAAAGAGTGCATGTAGGTATGAAATCTAATTTGCATGTGTTGTTTCCGTCTTCCAACCGAACCCTGCCACTGAGCCTGCCTCGTCTTTGCCTTGGCAAAAGGAAGCGCATTCTTGATCCCTATGCATACATCTTTCTGAGTGGGGGAGGTGGCAATTTACAAACAGCCAATTTACCCAGGCATGTAGGATGTTGAAACTCTCTATATAATTTTGTTTACCAATGAGGCTGATATTCAAAAAATGCTGAGCTCCTAAATTTAGGCACCTAAGTTGATTACCTGTGTTTGTCCCCTATTTTCAGCCAAACATCGACACCTAGGTTTTCAGCTGAGAATTTACCCAAATTTAGGTTCCTAAATTTAGGGACCTAGGGCAGAAATTAAGGAAGAGGCCCCACAATTCCCTCTCCTCTCCTTTCCCTGCCCCCTACCCCCAAGTTTATTTTGCTAAAATTTATTTATAAGACTTTTCCTCCAGTTACTTGTCTGAACTTCTTATAAGCTCAACTATGCAAGATGCTTTAACTTTCTTTTAAGGGTCTCCTGTCCCTTTGCCATAAATATTGCAGTGGGCTCAAGAACATCCATATACCTATTGGGAAAACCGAGCAAGCCACTCAGTGCTAAAAGCATACCAGCAATCCATCACAGATGCAGAACACAGACAGATCTTCAACAAGCACAGACTAAGTGACCACAATTAAAACTAGAAACCTCATGAAGTCAGATTCTGCCTGCAGTGCAACACCAGAGAAATAGAAAGAGATGCTTTTCCCCTGTATAGTGCCAAATATAAAGTTAGCTCATGTAAATTCCAAAAAAACTGGCATAGTCAGTTGAAAAGAAAATTATTTTCTCTATTTTTTTTCTGCCCATTTTATTTTTTTAATTGTGCTGCTCACAGTCTCTGGTGTCTGCTTTCCTGTTTTCCCTTAACTCCCTTTCCAGGGTTTTCTATCCATTTGCCATTTCTTCTTTCTCCTCATGTCTTCTTCACTTCCTCCCCTACATCTATCACTGTTACTGAGTTTTTCTTTTCAACTTTCATCCATTTTTTTCTCTCTATCTCCTCAAATTTCACTTCTTCTCCTTACCATCCAGTCTTTAATCTCCCTTTTTACTTCATCTATCTCCAGCTTTTCAATCCTCACACCAGTCCTCCCCATCTCTCTCTCTACTTCTCCAGTCTCATCAACTCTTCCCTCTCCTCATCCAGCATCTCTTCCCCTATGTCTTTTGCCCCCACTCAGCATCGCCACCCTCTTTCTCTTGCTCCCAGCAGTTCCATCCTCTCGCCCCCATTCAGTATTCCCTTTACCCAGTATTTCTCCCTCTCTTTCCTCCTATCCCCCCATGTCCGGCATTTCTCTGATTTTCTCTCCCTATTCTCCACTGTCCATCATCTCCCCTCCATCTTCCTAAGCCCCCCCTCTCCTATGTCCCACATTTTCCCTCCATTGCCTTTGGCTCTCCCTGCCCCATGTTCAGTATATCCTATCTCGCTTCCCACCCAACCATGTGATCCCTTCAAATCTTCTCCCCTCCTGCCATGTCGGCCAACACCACTACAGATCTCATTAAACCTACAAGCCCCAGCACAAATAAAACAAGACACAGACATGGAGTCATGCATGCCTCAAAGGTCCTGCTGGTCTCGCCCCTCTGATGTGAAAAGGAAGCATTAGAGGAGTGTACGACCAGGAGAGCTTTTGAGGCGCAATTGAGCTCAAAGGCCCTTACTTCTAGTTTCTTTTATTCTCTTGTCTGCCACTTGCCACAGCATTTATTAGGTGCAGCCACCATCACAACTGAGCTATTCCTGCCTTTGTTCCTCAGGAGCCCCTTATAACCCTTCACCCCCAATGCCAGCTCTGTTCCTAAAAGTTAGGAGTTTAAATTTGGGCTTGCCATTCATTTGCCTAGATTTAGGAGTCTAATTTAGGGGCCTAATCAGTGCTAAACTCCTAACCTTCTTCCCCACCCTAAATCTGTCCCTTGTTGCTACTTACATTTTAGGAATCTAAATTTTGGAACCTAGTAAAATTAGGAGTATAAATTTCGACATTCAGCTCTAGTAAATATTTGAAGAGGTCATTTTAGGAGTCTGTCAATGTTAGGAGCCTAAACCTTTTGAATATTGGCCTAAATGTATTTTTTCTCCTTTATTTTTGTGTACTTTAAACATGTAACTGAGTGTGTATATGCTGCTGTAAATACACCTTTACCATATGTTTTGTCATCTCAGACCATTTCTTTCCAGGTAAAACACGGGATTCTGAAAGTTACGGCAGTCTCCATAGCGATCAGAAGACTGGAGACAATCCTAATCAGCTTACACGGGAACAAACCAATGTAGTAGCTGAAGAAGTGACAAATAGAAAAATCAGATCAAATTTTTGTAATTTACTTTAAAAATAATCCTTTGGAGCCCACAAACTCTAAGTTCATTTCACTAGAGCTAACACATTTTAGTGAGCCCCAGGATCCTGAATAAGTGGTAAACAAAGCAATCATACTGAACTACTGCCTTTTCGTTATAGTAATAATGATTTTGTATAGGAAACACTCATTTTTTAAAATGCATATTTTATATACATGTATATATATATAGTGTATAATTATTCATAAAAATTTTCATTATTATGGAAGTTAAGAAGAGTTGCAAACTTTAAAGTCATACCACATGTTTGATATAAATTTTTGCAGTCATTGAGGGCGACATTCCAAATAGCTACAGAAATGTTTAGGTAACGTAGACTGTTGCTATCAATTTTTTCCAATTTTTGCAATAAGATAGATCCTTGATCAAACCAGCAATGGAGCAGTAGCTATTGAAGAAAGATCAAACCAATTCATTATATGAATTCCTCAGAAAATCCTCCACTTTCTCCCTTACACTCATTGCTACCAGGTTGATAATCTTTATTATGTTCACGGAGACCTAGGGGCTGCGATAACGATTGGAAACTGCTACCGCGGCTTTGTAAACAAGCCCCCTAGATTAGCATTAGTACATACCCTCATTTGTATCCTGCCTCCATCAGTCAAAATAAATGTGTCTCTATATCTTCTAATGTTCTTTAGTTCCTCTAGCAGTTTCCCCTTCTCAGGCCTGGGACAGCCTAACATATAAGTTTTTGGAAGTTAGGAAGGGCCAGAGCCAGATACTACCTGGATGAGATACTACCAAGGATGCTGCGAGTTGCAGAAGGCAATGGAAAATCTCTGCAGTATGCTATAGAAATAGTCCACAAAAAAGAGGCACAAATACTTGCAAGTACCACAGCAGCAAACACAACGTGAATATCACAAAATAAGCTTTATTGGAAACCTGATCAATGCAAAGGCAAAAGCCCATAAGGGAACAAAGCCCAACATGGCCGTGTTTCAGCGTGGCCTTCTTCTGGGGCTATAGTCTGGGACCAACGTTATATGATTGATACACCTATTGATGAAAGGCAAGATCTGCAATCACTGATGTACAGTGTCTACACCGACACCTCTCATGTAGCAGTGAAAATAGTAAGGGCTGCTACATGGGAGGTGTCGGTATAGACACTCTACATCAGAGACTGATACATCTATTGATAAAAAAACAAGATCTGAAATCATATAATGCTGGTCTCACATATACACATATGCTCAAAGGATCTTTTGCGCATATACAAGTATGCCAGTAGATAATCATAAAAGGCCTCTTACAAAAGCATCTCACGTGTAACACTATGTGCTGTGCAATTAGGTGCCTGTTTGCATGTGATTTTAGTGTAGGTGTGTTCAGGGAAGGAGTTTGAGTGGAATGCAGGTAGAGTCATCGTTTACTCACAATCTGTAGGCTATTATAAAAAACGTCCATGCTACTGAATCCCAGAGGGTGGCCAGTGTAACACAGTTTTTAAAAAGGACTCCAAGGATGATCCAAGAAACAATTAACTGATGTGCCTGATTGATGCAAGGCAAAATACTGGAAATTATTCTCTAAAAGATTATTCCTGATCATGTTGTTAGACATAGCTAAATGGGAATGAGTCAGCATGGGTTTAGCAAAGGCAAGTCTTGCATTACCAATTTCTTAGAATGTTTGAAGTTGTAACAACAATTTGGATAAAAGGTAAGCCAGTTGATAAAGTGTATTTCAATTTTCAGAACATATTTGACAAAGTCTGTCATGAGAAACCTTTTAGGAAATTAAAAGGTCATGGAATAGGAAACAATGCCCTGTTGTGGACTGGAAATTGGCTAAATTACAGGGAAGAGAGAGTATGAATAAATGGCCAGTTTTTCAATTGAAAATAGGTTAATAGCAAAGTGTTCCAAAGATATGCACTGAGATATGTGCTGTTTAACATATTCTTAAATGGTCTGTGGAAGGGAGCGATGAGAGATCAGATTTGCAGATTGCACACAGTTAGTCAAAGTTGTTAGAACTGCAGAGGATTATGAGGAATTGCAGAAGGATCACTTGAGACTAGGGGGTATGTTTACTAAACAGCGCTCACGTCGCAGCGGCAATGTTATTGCGCGATAACGTCTCCAGCGGTGTTAAGGCTCACAGAGGGTGGAGTAATTGTCTCCAGAGGGCAGAGAGAAGGGGTCAATGGGCGGGGAGTGGGCAGGGTGAGGCTCCAGGTACACTAACGCTGGGATTTTAAGACCCTACAGGCCCCACTATCCATATCCTCATGGAGACAGGGGTGGCCCAAGGGGGGTGCGGGGCCATGTGCAGAGACTCAGTGCGGGGCCTCTTTTGCATAAGGGGCCTCATTTGCATAAATATTTGCATAATGTTACCATACACTAACTTTTAGTAAACATGCCTCTTAATGAGTGTATGGATAAAGAAAGACTAAAAGATTTCTACATTACTATAATCTAGTGCCAACCACCAGGCACATTAGAAACTACTACAAACACTGCCATTTAAACCCATAGCAAACCCGCCGTATCATAACAGCACTACCAGGACTCACAAAGCACCATACTCTACCTATCAAAAGGCAACACTGCAAATATTAAACCTATACATTTCAGAGAATAACAATACATGACCTACTGGGGAAAGAGAACAAGTGGCAATGTCAAATAGGAATTACATAAACAGAATACCTCAGCTCAGTTACACATACAGAACATAGACCATCACCAAACAAGGAATCACAATTTAGAAACAGGAAGACAATAATTAAACTGGGAACACCAAAAGCCAAACTTGGAATGTACAACAACACTGTAGAAATAAAACTATAAATTAATTTCCTCTTGTACTAAACAAAGCACAGATGTTAATGATGCACATTTCCCAGAGCTGACATATTCCAGTTAATAAATTCAAAATAAAGAGATATTTTTCTACCTTTGGTGCATTTCTTTTTCAGTTGCAATTGCTTCAGCCACTTTCTTCTGGTTTCTTCGTGTCTTCTGCTAACTCTCCATCGTCTGATGTCCATTTGTCCTTTCTTCTCTCTTCTAGTTTTTTTCTATTCTCTCTCTACATCTGCTTTAACATAGTAATCTTTCTCCTTTTGCTCTTTCCTCATTCCTATTTCATCCACTCAAATTTGACCCCTCCATCCTCAATCCCCACTTACTCTCCCAATACCCGGCCATTTGTAGATTTTTCTTCCCTCCCACACAAAATTTTCCCCTCGCATTTCACTCTCCCAGCTCCATCCCATTCTAATCCTCCCCCATCATCAGCTCCCTTCTAGTTCCAGCCCCACCCAGCATCCACTCCCTTCTAGTCCCTGCATCAGCCCATTTCCAGTCCTAGCCCCCCCATCAGCCCATTTCCAATCCTATCCTAGCCCCACCATCAGCCCATTTCCAGTCCTAGCTCCACCATCCATTTTCAGTCCTATCCAAGTCCCTCCATCAGCTCATTTCCAATCCCAGCCCCCCATCAGCCCATTTCTAGTCCTTTCCTAGCCCCACCATCAGCCCATGTCAAATCCTAGCTCCCCTCCACTCAGCCCATTTCCAATCCAAGCCCCCCATGAGCCAACTTCCAGTTCTAGCCCCTCCATGAGTCCATTTCAATCCAAGCCCCACAACAGCCCATTTCCAATCTTATCACCCCCCAACAGCCCATTTCCAGTCCTATCCTAGCCCCTCCATCAGTCCATTTCCTGTCCTAGCTCTCCCCCACCACTCAGCCCATTTCCAGTACTAGCTCCCTCCCCTCACAGCCCATTTCCATTCGAAGCCCCCCTCCCCATCAGCTATTTGCAGTTCAAGCCCCCTTCCACTCAGCCCATTTCCATTCCAAGCCCCCATCCCCATCAGCTATTTGCAGTTCAAGTCCCCCCTTCCACTCAGCCCATTTCCAGTACTAGCAACCTCCAGCCCATTACCAGTCCTAGCCCCCCATAGCCCATTACCAGTCCTAAGCCCTCATCACCCCATTTTCAGTCTTAGCCCCCCCATAACCCATTACCAGTCCTAACCCCCCATCAGCCCACCTCCAGTCCTAACCCCCCCATCAGCCCATTACCAGTCTTAGCCCCCCCATAGCCCACTACCAGTCCTAACCCCCCCATCACCCTATTTCCAGTCCTTGCCACACCATAGCCCATTAACAGTCCTAACATCCCCATCACCCCATTACCAGTCCTACCCCCCCCAGCCCATTACCAGTCCTAACCCCCCTCCCCCCCATCAGCCCAGGGAAACCTGTGCTGTGTGCGGGGGTCTTGCACTCTTCTCTGTGCGGCTTTCAGAGGCGCATAGAGAGAGTTTCTCTCATGGCTCTGTTAAGCTCGCTGGGGTTGATGGGAAATTTCCCATCAGCCCCAGCAGGCTTAACAGAGCCGCGAGAGGGACACTTTTCCTTCACGGCTCTGAAAGCCGCACCGAGGAGAGTGATTGAGGCGGGCTCTGCCGGGCAGCCAGAGGGGTGCACCGCGGGAGACACTTGACTCCAGGAGACACTTAATTCTGCTGCTGCCACAGCGACGGTAGCAGCAGCAGCAAGTTTCTTTTTTCTTTTAAAGTGGCTGATGGGCAGAATGTTGTTTGCGCGGGGCCCCCTGAAACGCAGGGCCCTGTGCAAACAACATTCTTGCTCAATGGACGGGCCGGCCCTGCATGGAGAGTCAGCTTTTGGGCCCTGCGCAGAGCAGCAGCTACCACTACTACCACCTGCATACCTTAGCAATGCTGTCATAAACATGGAAACACGCTCCATATATATCAAAAGGTTGCTATGATGAATTGCAGATAACAGATCCTACATTAAACACAAATTGTTAACAGAGAGTCAACATAGCAACCTTTCTGAGATATGTGGAGTGTGTTTCCTGTTTGTTTTCTGACAGTGTTTACCACCCCGGAGAGTGACCATAAAAGTCACAGGACTGGTGTGGCGGCCAGGGCTGCTAACCACCTCTATCTTTGCACAATGCTGAAATAGGTGAGGAAGTGTGTGTATGTCTATCCAGTGTTTTGTGGCTGCCTACACTTTACTGAGCCCACAATGCTTACATTGTTTCCAGTGTTGTCCTGACCATGTGCATAATGAGGAGCAAGGTATTGTGGGTATGGCCCAGACAGGGCAGTCTGGGCAGGATGCATCTACACAGGGCATAGGGCAGTGGCTGGGATATTGTACTGCTCGACAACCACCTGCATGGACAATCACTGATATACTTGTTTGGTGTGTGTGCTTACATCCCACTTTAGGGTGCACACAGTTCCTCCAGGAACATGCACTATGTACTAGCTAGCAGACTCTCTGCAGTTAGCATGTGTATGGCTGGAACACCTTGCAGAGTGCAGTGGGTGAAGACTGAATGTGCCCTCTGGTGGTGGTGGTTTTCCAGGCCTCTCTGCCAGTGCCCTAAGTGATAAGTACAGATCTGCATTGACTGCCCTGGAGGGTGCCTATTCCCCAGCAGGACTGGGGTGGTGGTCCCCTCTACTGCCTCTGATGTAGAGTGTGGATATGTTGGTGGGAGATCCTGTCCCCCACCCTGACCCAGTGAGGGTGGGTTGGGTGGTGCTACATAATTCGCTTTGGGGTCCAAACACCACCCTTCTCCTATTAAAAAGTGACCATGGCAACCACACAGGATATGCACTATTCTGGGTGCATCATAGTCCACAAGGGCTAGACGTGACTGGGGAATACAGATGGACACAGGTGCATCCTAGGTGTGTCTGCAGGGACTACTTGTCACACACTGGCACTGATGGGGACCTGCAACACAGCTTCAGCTAAACCAGGTGCTGCGGACCTGGTGCTGGGTGCCCCACCTCAGCCTCAGGGTGAGCACAGGAACCGCACAATGTCACGGTCTGTAGCTACTCTGTGCCAGTAACACACACGGTCAATTCCCCTTACCAGGCCGAGGTGCTGTGGAGGCGCATACCCCATCTTATGATCAGCTGTAGACTGCTGATCTGCATGTGCAGTGCATCATGGGTACGGGTGGGTTTACCCTATCCTGGTAACCACAGCAGACAGTTTGTGCAGTGACCTGCAGTCTTTCTGTAGCTAGGAACAACAGAGGAGCAAGACCACCGCACACAGCACAGGAAACACAAAAGGCGAAGGTCAGATATACTGGTGCAAAAAGGTTATTTCAGGAACCCCAAAGCGTTTCAGCGTGAATGCCTTCTTCAGGGGGAACGCATCTTTGAACACAAAATAAGAATGAACATACATAATATAAAAGTATAAAAACATAATATAAAAAAAACATTAAAAACAACTATAAGAAGTGGTGTATAGCTCAATGAGGGACATTGAGCTATACACCATTGAGCTATACGCTACTTCTTATAGTCTCCATTTCATATCCACGCTATGTTCTAATGTTTGGTTGTTTATTTATTTATTTGTTTTGTTCTGGTTTTACAGTGGCTATTTATGATTTTTAATGTTTTAATTATTTCTTTCTTTTAATCGTTATCATCTATAGATAATCCTTAATTATGGAGTTTTGATGTAGTAGTTATTATTACTTTTTACATTTATTATATGTTGTTTTTAATGTTTTTTGATATCATGTTTTTATACTTTTATATTATTTATTTACATTCTCTTATATACCGCGCTATTCTGCATCAGTGCGGTTTACATTGAACAAACTGAAATTACATTGAACAGGGCATTATAACTTGGAGATAACTATTTTACAGGGAACATGGGCTATGGAGGGTTAAGTGGCTTGCCCAAGACCACAAGGAGCACCTGTGGGACTAGAAACCCCAGTCCTTCCGGCCCAAGTTTGCTGTCCTCCAGTGGTATTTGAACCCCCGACCTTAGTTCATTCTTATTTTGTGTTCAAAGATGCGCTCCCCCTGAAGAAGACATTCACGCCGAAACAAGTTGGGGTTCCTGAAATAAAACCTTTTTGCACCAGTATATCCTGTCTTTCTGTAGCCAGCCAGCACTGTGTTAGAAGCTATAGAGATGTAGCCCACTGGTTACTACAATGACTGTAGGGTAAAATAGAGGGACAAGGTCTGCAGAAGCCACAGCTGGGACTTGAACCTGTGACCTTCTGCCCCTGAACACACTGACTGTGTGTACTGCACCAAACTATTACCACAGAGGCAGGTCATTTCCTGGGGATACCATGACTGTTCTTCAGACAGACCTTGTCTGTTGCACTGCATGCCACCCACCTAAACAGGACTTGGCTTTGGTCTGCTGTGGGCAGCTGCCACTGCCCCCTCCACCACCAGCACTCATCCCCCACCATGCTGACATGCCCTTATGCATGGTGCTGGAGGTATGCAGTCCCAGGCCATCCAGTGTGCCTGTAGGCAGCTGCCTATGGTGTGGGATCTGGGGTAGGGGTGCCTACATAGACATCTGCGCTTCCCCCTGGCACCGCCTGTCAATGCCATGTGCCCTTTGGGGTACCTGCTGGGTACTGTCCCCTGGGACACTGTGGGACACACACTCGTGGGCATGTTTGAGCTTGGTCAGTTGCTGGCTTGCTGATTTGCAGTTTCTGCATTCCTATGTGCCACCTAGGCATCTGCCTAGTCCACCCTGTGCCCCAGCTGCCCCACTGCATGTCCCATCTGCAGCCCCCTGTACCCCATTTGCAGCCTCACCGTAGTGCCCTTTCGTACTTGGGCACTATGCTGTTGCTGCACATGTAGCACTACTATCACTTTACTTGGTCTCCCTGCCTTTGCTGTACATTGCAGACTGAAATGGTTTCTCTTTCCTGCCATTGTGCCTCTAACGCCAGGTTTTCAAGTACGGTAATGTTCTGGTCTTCAAATCCCGGCGTTAGTGTACCTGGAGCCTCTCCCCGCCCACCGACCCCTTCTTTCCACCCTCTGGAGACACTTGCGCCACCCTCCACTTACTCCATGTATCGTGCGATAATGTCGCCGCTGTGATGTTAGCGCTGTTTAGTATACATACCCCTAACTGTAAGTTACATATGAATGTATAGGCAAACATCTCGATACCTACGGACACTGTTCTAGATTAAACTGATCCAAGCTGTGGTCGGTTCACATGCAATCACCTACAATGATTGTGTCAATAAGACTTTTGTAGTATTGTACCTCCATGTGCCATATTCTACAAAATATATGATTAAAAAAACCTGATATAAAGCAGTTTTTCCCAGTGGTAACAATATATCATAAGCTTGAAAAGTATTAAAAATAGACTGGAAATGCTGCATTTAAAAACATTCAGCACTTTCGTATCTCTATATAGCTATATTCTGTATATGTCTTTGCTTCTGTTGTATAAAAAATATCCACTGTCCCTGAACTTCTGAGAAAAGGTGTACACTAAATCCAATCTCCCTTTCCTTTTATTTCTTAATACTGTTTCCTTGAAGTGATCTTGTTGATTTATTTAGCAGGGCTTATATACCGCTTTTCACCAGGTCAAAGCGGTTTGCATTGAACCAAATTCAGATTACATCCAGGCAAGAAAACCTCATGTATCCAGCCAAAGGGAAAGTGTTACCATTGCAGGTTATGAACAGATTCTAAAGTAACAGCTGGTCGAATAATATTAAAGCAATACTAAACAAGGTGAAATAAAGAGGAATATATGGGGAAACTGTGCTCTAATGTTTACAAAGCTGAATTGCTACTGTAGTATTCTGCAGAAAAAACAAAGGCTAGCACGTAGCACCAATCTATATTATCTACCAGTGCAAATAAAATAGATAAGAAATGGTCCATGGAAAAACACCTTTGTGTGCTTCCCAGATACTAATTTGTTTTTGAAAGAAAGAGTAAAATGGCTATGGAGAGATAATATAATAGTTGCATAGAGTTTTATGAAGTCATAGTTAAAATATGACTCCAAGAAAATAACTGTTCAGAACAGTTCAGAAGACTAGACAGCTTTCTAAGATGCCACAGTTTCATATAGGAAAATTTATTTAATTTTTCCATGTATCCCTCTGAAGATATTATTAGGACAGCAGGTCATAGGGAAACCAATGGTTTCCTGGACCGTATTGTGGATTACTAGGATGGATGCAGGAATTTCACAAATTTCTTTCCAGTGGTGTGAAAAAGTGAACTGGATGGCCTACTTTGGGTTTTTATGTACCATCATGTACCATGAAGTCAATATTCAATGGCTCCATAGCCAGTTGTAATTAACCAGCTCTCCTCTGTACATCTCTGAAGGTACTATTTTCCCTCATGCTTTGCTAATATTCCTTTTCTTTTTTTGTTTATGTGGATGAACAGAATTCCTGTGTGTTTGTGATCATATGGTGGGCATGGGAGAGGGCTTGTAGCTCCACCCTTCAGTGTTGTCATCATTCTGGGCAGGCCAGGAGGCTCCTTTGTGCAACTATAGTGTAGCTATTAGGAACAAGGGGGGCCTATATTTGTAGTAGAGAATGCATCTAGGAATGGGTGTATGGATGGTGTGTGGTGGGAGTCGAGAGTCTGGGATAGCCTGTGGCATGCTTAAGGATTTTGGTTGGTATATTGTGGAGAGTGGTGTGAATGTGTTAGACAATATCATTTCTGAATGCATTAGACAATACTGTTTAGGGTGGTATGGATTGTTTTTAATGTTATTGGTTGTAGGTTGGAGTGTGATCAGTAATAGTGTTAGAAATGCATAGAGCCCGATTCAGGTAGGGGCCCCAAGCAAGATAGGCCCGTTTGGACCCTATTCTGGACTGCGGAAATGTAACTCCATGGCTGGCCTGCTGTGGCCTGGATTGGTTGGTGGGGACCCCCCCACCCCACCCGGCCATGGCCTGATCACCAGTTTTTTGCTGCTTATCCCATGGGCCCGGCAAGACATACAGAGCCTTGACCTGAATTGGCTCTGTATTTCCCACCTCCCCGCATGTTCAGGACATATGGGGAGAGCCAGAGGGGGAAATCGGGCCCTGATGCTTTGTGCAGCCCCGCAACCCGTGTCCCAGAATCAGCCTATAGTGTATTGTTGAATGTGAGTTTGCAAGGTAATAACTGTATCAAATGATATTAATCAAGATGGGAGATTAAATAATTTTTATATGGATAGGAGAATGTGACACTATCCGCTGAATATCACAGTCAATACCCTTAGCCAGCCTCTTGTTGGCGAACCATTTAAGGGCTCTGGATATCGAGCACTGTTTTTAATGATGGATGTAATGGTATTTGGAAACTGCTTTGTCATGATATTCAATTGTGTATGTATTTTTATATGATGTTGCATGATGTACAATGTGCAAATTTTTGTATCGTATTTGTAATAACTTATGTTACCCACCTTGAACTGTATTGGTTAAATGGTTTATAAATGCCAATATTAAAATAAATTAAAACCAAGGGAAGCCAAGTTAGGTAAGTATTGAAACATAGAATAGGCAGGATTGTGTCTAGGGCAGCAAAATTCAGGAAGCAGCAAAGATTCTACTCCACCCTCAGAATGGACTTCAAATTCCATTGCCCTGCTCCTGTATGGAAGCCCAGGAGTGGGTTACTCTAGTGCTTCTGAGTGTGGGCTGCCTTAGTCACTAAGGAGTCCTTTTACTAAAGCCCGCTAGATTGTTAACGTGTATTTTAGTGTGTGCTCGCTGTCTGTGGTGACACGTGGTTATGATAGCAAGCGATCGCTAAGATGTATGTTAATCGACAGTGTGTCATGGGATAGGAACTGGTTGGGTTAAGGGTAGAATGTGGGTATTGACTTTCCATTGCAGTTAGCGAGAGCATCATTAGAGTATGCTCACCATCAATGTAGCAATTAGTGCAAATTCACCTGATACTTCTATCGGCATTGTTAGGTGCACCCGTATAAATTGTGCCACACATTAGTGTACAGATTCACACGTTAACTGCCAGGAACATGCTACTCATGCCCCTAAGTTACCACAGAGGCTTTGCACTTACTATGCTTTAAAAACATGCGCTAAATATACAGCCTTAATGCTGATATCACCACCAGAACTAGATTTCTGAGGTTTGTGGCAAAGCAGCAGCACAGAAGTGATCAGAGGGTAGGTCAAGGGGAAATCAAATTGGAGGTGCAGGGACATGGATCTGAGGTGCAGAAGGTAGGGATTCGATCAGAGGTCTATGAGCACTGATCCAAAGAATGGATTCATAGTGCAGGAGGAGGGGTCTCAGGTATGGTGAGTGGTAGAGGAAGGTGATGGTTTGCTTCCAGGTATCCTTCATCCATCTTCTGATGTGACATTTGGCTTCTCCAGCAAAGTAGTACCTAGAAGGGGCAAAAGCTGAATTTCATCACCATAGGTGTATTTTGTCGCACTTTAGCCTAACTCTATGCACACATCTAAAATTAAGTTAAATTAGAGATTAAATATGAAAATTTACAAAAAATATTCATTGAAGTAGACAGAAGGATCTGTAGTACCAACTGAAGAGAAATATGTAGCCTCCTTGTGATCAACATCTAGATGCTATAGATTATGTCTCTTGATCAGTCAAATAATGATGAAAACTACAATAGGCATGTGATAAATAAGGAGAGAACGACAGAAGATTTTAAAGGACTCATTCCAAATGCACACAGCTACTAGAGAATTATACAAAACATTTCAAAGGGCTGATACTGGAAGACCAGAAGATATATGACTACATGCACCTTGCTTTATGTGGGATGGTTTTGTGTTCCATAAAGAGTATATGACTCTGTGAGTTTCCATGGTCAAACAAGAAATCTTGAAGAGCTTACTAACCATGTCTTCTTGGTGCCTCTCTCAAAAGGGTGAGGAAAGACATAAATTAAGTTAATTATTTTTGAGTACCATGGTTGCTTAAATTCTCCAAGCAGAGTTCACGTCTTCAATGTAATACGAGTCTGAGGATGTTCCAACAACCTGGCCACTCTATCTTCTGAATCCACCCCCATTACATCCCCCTTAAATAGTTCTGTAATGTTCAGTTTACAGATGTCAGCCCATGATATACTAGAAGTGGTGAAGTGATAAAGTGATAAATAAAAGTTTCCTAGTTTTGCAAAAAGCTGGGGTCTTATTTATGAAGAAGATGGTCTGCCTTGATGTGATGCACTGGTCATCAGGGGCAAAAGAAAAGTGTGCAAATGAGTTAAGAAAAAGTGTTTTCCTTTTTTAACAAGGACAAAAAAAACCAAAACAAAAAACATACAGAAGCTGATAATGGAAAGTTATCAAGTGGTTAGCAGTGGTGCTGAACATATAACTGCTTTCAATTGTATGGCCTAGGTAATGAATAACTTTTGGCTGCATAAGTCTCTAAATGGTTAAGTTATGCAGTCTAAATCGAGCAGGATTTGGTGTCGAGCCTGAAAAAGAGAGAACTTATATGGATTGGGCAATATCTGGCTCTCTCTCTATAACTTATGGGCTCGATATTCGAAAGGCACTTACACGGTTTACAGCTCAGTAAACTGTGTAAATGCCCTAAATCGGGGTATTCAATGACACAGTTAGTGCCGTTGAATATCCCCTTCAAAGCCCGCTATATGCCCCAATGCTCTGCAGTTAGCATCGGGGTGTGTTGGGGGCATTCCTGGCGGAGAAGGGGTGGAGACTGTTGCTAACTGGGCAGTGTTGATATTACACAGCTACCCGGTTAGCGATCCATGGCTAAAGGTAGACCAGTTTTAGCTATGGATGTTAACCGGCTAGCGGTGCAATATCACCGCTACCCGGTTAGCCTTGGCGGCTCCGGAGCATGTGCAGCAACACCGGATATTCAATGCCGTTGCCGGGGCATTGAATATCTGGTCTTAAGCATTGGCAGGCAGGGCTGTGAACTGTAGGGGCGCATAGCCTGCTCAATACAATAATCGGACCCTATATGTATAAATACAGCCACACAAATGGCAGGTATACCAGTATAAGACAATATTATATGTATGTATTTAGCAATGGCACATATTTGTATATCACCATTGGTCTATATACATAACTTTATATGGATATCTTATCCACGTAAAGTTATACAGCTATCTCCTTGCTGAAAATGTACTTCTGGGCTCTTGGCACTAGAGGACATTATCAGGAACCTGCTAAAATTAGAATCCTATCAACTAACACTCATGCTAAAAACGTTTTGTGTGGCCTTGCAAAAAAAATGAACATGTATATTAAAATGACATTTAGAGGCTTTTTTTTACTAAAGTGTGCTACGCATTTAGCATGAGTTTTGACATGCGCCGTGGCCTGCACTGTTAGCGCATGGCTGTGACATCACATGCCAATTCTCGTGCTAACTGCGCCTCGGACGTTCAAGTGGGAAATGTGTGCTATGGTGGAAAGTGGGCAGCACCATGTGCTACTGGCACATCTTGCAATTAGTGCGAATGCAATTACCTCCAACTGCACTCATGGTATTTCTGACCTGTATTATGCGCTAGCATCATGCAATATCTATCAGGGAAATGCTGTCCATGCTCCGAGAGGGACGTTGTGACTTTGCACCTAATGCACCATGAATTCACATGCTATTGACACATTAGGTGCAAGTCTACAGCATACATTAGTGAAAGGGCCCCGTAATAAGTGATACCATAAATAAAATGAAAATAAGATTTAGCATGTTCATGGTAAAAAATGTCCCTGAATGCGCATAACAACCTGAAAATGCATTGACTAAACAGTGTGAGCATGTCGCCTACCAAACGAAAATTAAATAGCTTGAGCATGTCAAACTGAGCATGTTCACTTCTTTTTCATTTGAATCCTCCTGCCACCGTTCTATTTTATAGTTTCAAATCCCTAGGCAACCTGTTGCATTCCACTTCTCCTGCTACTGCAAAGGTCTGAGAGCAGGTTTCTAGAAGACAGAATAATCACAAGGAGACAATGTACATTTGAGCTTTCTGGTTTTAATGTGCAAGTAGGCTTAAACAGCTTTAGAAATGTGCAAAAATACAATACAGCCTCCCTATTTAAAGTCCTGTAAATGAATGTCAAACTCTTAAACTCCACTCTCTATAACACTGGCAATCAGTAACAAGTATGATGAAATGTGTCCCAAATATCGAGTACCAATCAGAAGATTAGCAGCACAGTTCAGAACAACCTGCAATGCCATCAATGATATGCTGGGCAAACTGAAAGAGAGAGAATTGTAGTAGTTTTTAACAAACAAACAAATTGAACTCCGAAAGGACCAAGAGCAGTAACTATGGCTTAATTTCTGGATAAAAAAGTAAAATTTAAAAAAAGCAAAAGAGCTTCAGCCTTCCAGGCAGCTTGAGGCCACATATCTTTATCATGACATTTGATATACCACCTATGCCGAGGCATCTAGGCGGTTCACAAAACAACAAACAAACCCAAGGGCTATAACAGTATCAGAAAGAGGAAAAGAACGCCAATATTAAGACAGGAAAAAGAAGAGGAGAGAGAAAGAGAGCAGGTGCAGGAGGGAGAGGGGAAGAGGGCCATTGGGACAGCTAGGAGGGAATGATGAGATTAAATGCAAGAGAGAAGAGGTGAGTTTTCAGTAGGGTCTTAAAACGGGGGAAAGGGAGCTCCAGACGGAGATGGGGTGAGAGAGAGTTCCAAAGGGAAGGGCCAAGGAAAAAGAATGCAGAGGAAAGGGTAGATTCAAGATGGGCATGTGTGGCAGATGGGAGCATAGGTGGTTGATGTGAATTTGTTGAAGGGAGTGTTGACAGGTATGCAGATGGATTAGATGTGAAAGATAATGTGGGGTATTGGTATGGATGGAACGATGAACCAGTGTGAGGATCTTATATTGAATGTGATAGGATATTGTTAGCCAGTGCAGGTGAAGTACTGGGATGATATGGTCAAAGCGGGAGGAGTGTCTGAGAATGCATGCTGCAGTGTTCTGGAGCAATTGGAGCCAACACAATTGGTATTGGGAAAGTCCAGCAAGAATGACGTTGATGTAATCAATACGGGTCATGACCAGGAAGAGGAGGAAGGTGATCAGTGAGTGAGGTGAAAGAAATGGGCAAACAGAGCAAATCTGGTGGAGGGAGAAGGAGCATTGAACAACAGATGAGAGGTGGACACGAAAAGAAAAAGGGAAGAGTCAAGGGTGACACCGAAATAGCAAAGAGAAGTGACCAGTGGGATAGGGGTCTGGGACAAAGAGGGAGCGAGTGAAGGAGCGCATGTGGAGGGAGAAAACCAAATGGCGGCAGTCTTGGAGAGGTTGATGTGGAGGTAGTTGGAGGCCATCCAGGAGGCTACAGAAGAGAGGCAGGCATTCAGAGGAGAAAGGTCAGGAGTGAAAGGGCTAGTGTGGTGGATAAGCAGAATGTAGATCCTATTCCCTTGCTCTCCTCTATTTGAACCCCCTTGTTTCTCTTGTATTGTTCTGTCTGTCTTGATTTGATTGTAAGCTCTATGGGCAGGGACTGTCTTCTTTCTATGTTTGTACAGCGCTGTGTACACCTTTTAGCACTATATAGATTAACAGAAGTAGCTTGCAGGGAAGAGGAGAAGGGGTCAGCCTGGAGCGGAGCAGAGGACAGTCACTCTGCTCCCTATTTCAGTCCCCCTTCTCCTGTTGCTCCTGCCCCCTCCCATCACTCCTCAGTTCTACTTCCCTTTGGTCTACAAATTAAGCCCTGGCTGTAACCCTGTCCTGAAACAGCCATTGACAAAAAATGGCTTCAACCTATGGGTGAGAAAACATAGTTGTAATGTGAATATGTGCCTGGATGTAAAATTTCCCTGAAAAATATGTGGCAGAGAGAAATAAATATTCATGCTCAGGCTCTACAGAAGGCACATGTGCTCCATTTTTCAGGCCTGTTTGCTACTGATGAAGCCATTCCATGCACATGAAAAGTTAGCACAAACCCCAGGATGACGATAAATATTGGACCTTTTTGAGTCTTCACTAAATCAGGGCTTAAAATTTTTTTCTTTCAATCTAAGAGTTATCCCAAAATGTTAGGAGCCAGCGATTGAGCCCTTCCTTCCTCTCTCCCTCTCACCCCCTCTTTGTTCCAACCAAAGTTCTAGAAGGGGGAATGGAGGGAGATCCCCCAAGAGGCCTGCTGCAGTTCCTCTGGGGCTTAATTTACTAACGCACCCATTCTCAGGAAATCCTGTATCTTCATAAATTCAATATGCTTCTCTTATCTCGAAGTCCAATTCAACATAAATAGGGGAAGGAAAAAGACCTCAGAGACTACTGGGCCAGCCAAGTGCTTTCCACATCTCTTACATCAGTCATAAAAATCCCCTTCTGTTTTCTTTAAACTTCTATTATTTTGGAGACTTTGGCCTGCTATTACCTGGTTGCTGGATCTGTGCGGCGGTTAGAGAAGGAGGAGATTGGGAGACCCCACCCCCCTTCGGGCCACTATTTCATCGTTGGCCTGTCGCGGAACGCGACCCGCGGGCGCGCACCCATGGGTGCGTGACCAAAGGGGCGTGACCAAAGGGGCAGGTTCAGCCCCTTCGGAGCTTATATCACGGTCTCATGGGGAGACGGAGGAAGAAGGTTTTTCCATTGGTTCCTGCTAAAGTTGGTAAAACTGTTGGTCCCATGGATCGTCATCTTGTGGGTGTTGGAACTTCTCCTTCTTCGGAAGACCATGCGAGGGAGTCTGTGAGTACTGTGTCTGAGTCCTCTATTGCGCTTGGGGATGTCCAACCCGGAAAGGAAGTGGTGTTGGAAGGTTTACCTGTCCGAGAGGTCTCTCCCGGCGGTTTGCCTCCTTCTGTCCAGGAAGCTTCATCTTCATTGACATTGGGGGAACAGAATGTTAGGATGCCTTCTCCGGTTGTGTTTTCACCTGAGGTGTTGGATGTGACAGTACCTGCTGAAGTGTCTTTGAAGGATATTTGGGAGTTGGTGGCGCGTATGGAAGGGTCCCTTCGAACCTCCTTATCCCAAGTAGAGCGTTTTTCTGCTGAGGTGGTACAAAAGTTTTCAGATCAGGATGTTTTGCTTTCTAACTCTAAGAAACTGTTGACCAAATTGGAGGGTCGCTTTACTGTGGTGGAGGCAGCTGTGTCTTCCTCTATTAAAGATAGTGCTCTGGTTCATCATCAGTTAGAGGCTTTGGAGAATAGTAATCGTTTAAAAAATTTGCGTTTTTAAAATTTTCCTAGTACTCATTACCTTTCACCGTTAATTTTGTTACAAAAATATTTTAAGGAAGTTCTGCTGATTGATAATGTAGACTCTATTAAGTTTTCTTCTTTATATTATATTCCTTTGCCTCCTGCAGTGAAGGTTTCCTCTCCTGTTGTTTTAGGTGAGGGAAACCCCAATGGTATTGAGTCCTTAGATCTTTCAAATTTTTTGGAATCTTCTATTGATTTGATCCCACAGCGTGCGACTTTGATTGTGTCATTTGTGTCATTACAGGATAAAAATATGATTTTGAATTTATACTTTAAAAAGAAAAATCAGACTTTTTGTGGTGAACCTATACGAATTTTTCCTGATGTGAGAAGAAGTACTCAGGTTCGTTGAAAGGCGTTCTTGGCTTTGAAAGATCAGACTATTGCTATTGGGGCTTCCTTCTTTTTGAAATATCCCTGTAAATGTATAGTGGAGCTGGAGGGCACTAAGTATGTTTTTCTCGATGTCGGTCAATTTGAGGCTTTTTTGGTTAGTAAAGAATCCTTATGATTGTTATTTCTCCCTTTCCATGTAAAATGGGCTTTGTAAATTTTGATCCTTGATATCCTTAATTTTCTTATTGTAATCAGGTGATCGTCTCCTAGATGTGGACTTTACTTTGTATTCCTGCTTTATTTTTTTGAATAAAGATTGTTTGAAAGTAAAAAAAAACCAAAACAAAACAAAAAAAAACCCTTCTATTTTAACTCGTTTTTTCTACATTACATAAATCATTTATTACAAGTGCCCAAAACAACCCCAAATTCTCTTTTGTTGAAACGATTCTAGCTTCACCTCAACCAGTTCAGCTCCCAGCTCCAACACTGTCAGCGCTGCCACGTTCACTTCAGCACGATCTTAAATTGAAGTGAACATGGCGAGTTTGATTTTCAATTTAAGATCATTCTGAGGTGAATGTGACAGGTTTCAGAATACTAATCTCCCCGATGCAGCGCCAGGCGCAACGCTGACAGCGTTGGAGCTGGTAAAACTAGCATCACTTCAACAAAAGAAAAGAGAAGTATCCCCCATTTGGGATTGTTTTGAGCACATGCAATAAATGGTTAGGAGCCCGATATTCCAAAGCAGTTACACAGTCTACAGACCCGTAAACCGCGTAACTGCCTCTAAGCAGGATATTCAGCAGCAGTAACATGGTTAGTGCGGCTGAATATTCCCGGATACTGCCGCTATACATGCTGATGCTACACGGTTAGCATCGGGGTGTTCTGAGGGCGGTACCCGGGGATAATCAGTCAGGAGTGATATTTAGCCACTGCCCGGTTATCCCTCAGCAGCGAAAGTTACGCGCAGCAAAAGCTGTCCTAACCTTTGCAGCCGAAGCTACCTGGACAGCAGCTGAATAATGCTGCTCCCTGGTTGGCTCCTGCACCATGCGGCGCTGTGCGGCAGACTCGGATATTCAATGCCGGGGGCCGGATATGGCCCCAGCATTGAATATCTGGGTTAACTCTTCAGCAGTGACAGCTAGGCATTGCACTTGCAATAGCTGCTGCCATTGAATATCTGTCCCAGTGGGACATCCATCCCCATTATTCGTGCCCTCCCCACCAGCGTCTAACCTCCCCGCCGATTGTACGGGGAGGTTAGACGGGGTGGGGAAGGGCGGAAAGGGGTGGAGTTAGGGCAGGCGGTGGGCGGTTGCCAGCCCTAGACGTACACAGCTGATTCTAATAGCGGCCCTAAACGTCCAGGGCCGGCGACTTGTGCGGGGAAGTTATTCCACCTCGAAGGTGGAATAACTTCTCTGGATGTCTTTTTTCTGTGGGTCCGTGGCACGGATGGGGCAGGGGGGGTCCGAGGACATTTCTTGCAGCCCAACCATGGCCTTAGGAGGCCGGATTGGAGGTCGGGCTGCGGGGAAAGCCTTTGTTCAGCTAGCGGCTTTACAATGGAGCCGTGGTGCCATGGCAACCGGACACCATGGCCCTGCGGCTCCATTGTAAGGCCCTGAGTTAGTCGGGCTTTCCCTGTACATGCAGGCCGGGCTGAATCACCATCCCAGCCTGCACATACAGGGCTGTTCATGATTCTGGTCTTGCGGGCTAGACGTGCCCCACGGAATCAGAATTGCTACCCCCTCTGTACGTCTGGTTCAAACCGGATGTATAGAGGGGCTGTATGTCCGGGATGGAATTAGCCTGTATGTGTCTAATGTAGAAAAAAAGTGTTAAAATCATAGAATAAAAGGCCTTGCAATCTACTTACAGTAATACTTTGCCAAGAAAACCCAGGGGCTGCTGAGTCACCAGGAGTCTGCACTGTCCTTGATGGCACTTAAAAAAGAAATATAGAAAACAGAAGGGATGTTCTTTATGACCAATGATGTAAGAGACGTGGAAAGCACCTGGTTGGCTGAACAGACTCTGAGGTCTTTTTCCTCCCCCTATTTAAGTTCATATGGACTCTGTGATGCGAGAAAGATACTGAATTTAAGAAGATAGAGGATTGCCGGAGAGGAAGCCTAATTTACTAAGACAGTTTTCCCATTCTGTTTCCATGGGAAAAGAAAGCTTAGTAAATTAGTCCATTAATGTGCCACTGCACACTGGTGGCAGAAGCCAACTACACCCCTTTGCCAGCGGTGCTACCAGCAGCATGCCAGTGCCCCTTCCCTCCTCTCTCCCCCTCCCTCCAACCACAGCTGTTCCAGATGTGATTACTTTGGTTCATTTTTCAACTGTGGCACAGGTCTCCACCAATCTCCCCCTTTATCTTATTACTCCTGTGGCTCCTCACTCTCATTGATCCACTATCCTCCCCTCTCTCTTTCATCTCCCCCATCCTTCCTCAGCCACCCCTCTACTCCTCCCTTAGCTGTTTCTTTCTCCTACTCTGTCCTCCCGAAGTTTCTTCCTCTTTCTCTTCACTCAGTCCCTCTTCTCAGTCCCTGCGTCCTCCTTACTAGCCTCCTTCATCCTGCAGTCTCAACCTTCCTAGTCTTCTCTCCCCACCAACAGTTGGCAACATCCAGGATAAACAGGGCTTACTTCTCTTTTCTTGTATGTGCCTTTTTTCGTGTGGTATTTTTGTTTTTCCATTTTTTTGCATTTTCTTATTCCCTCTCCCTGTTTTCCTCCTTTTCATTTTTCTAATTTTTCATTCATCCAGTTTTGTTCAAATTTGTGCCATAGATAATCCACAGCCCGGGATTCCTGGTTCACGTATTTCATGTGCCCTTGCCATTCTTGCCACTTAGAATCCTTGAGGGGGGGGGGGGGGGAATTCAGCGGTGGCGGCTAGCTGCCACCGTTGCTGAATTTTAAACCTGGATATTCAGTGCTGGGGCCATATCCGGCTACGGCACTGAATATCCAGGTTGGCCAGATAGCACAGAAGCCAATCAAGCAACGGCAATATTCAGCTGCTACCCGGTTAGCTACAATGGCAAACGTTAGGTGAGCTTTACAGATGCCTAACTTTCACCACCGTGGGTTAACCGGCTAGCAGCTGAATATCGCTGGTAGTTGGTTATCCTTGGTGACGCCTCCACACCACCCTGGAATGCACGCGATGCTAGCCGGCTAAGGTTGGGGCGCTCAGTGGCGGCTAACTGTGCTAATTGCTTTGAATATCCCCCTCATTTCTATTTCCTCTGCGTAAACAGGTCACATCAGTTTCAATCTCAGGGAAGACAGAGCACATGTGACATCAATGAGCATTTTTAAAGCTGCCTTGCTACTGGTGCATTGTGAAATGGCTCTTGGCTAGTGCCTGTGCTCACATGCCGACTCATTCCTTGCCTAGTTTCCTGTAGGAAAAACTCTCTAATGTTTAATAATGTGTCTCTTATACAGAAGCTCACATAGCGAATGTTGTTATAATTCTGTACAAATATCTGCACCCAAGAAAGGAACTAGGCACCAGGAAATATTCAGACATCTCCTGTTTCTTTTCTAACTAAACCTCCATAAATCTAAGGAAACTTCATTCTACAAATGACATTGCTGCAAGAAGAAATGTTGTTAACTCTCTTTAAGTACATACAGGGGCCCTTTTACTAAAGTATGATAAGCAATTAACATGCGTTTTCATGCATGAGAACTACCCGCTCAGGCGCGGTAACCGTTACTGTGGGGGCATGGCAGTAACTGCAGGCTGATTCACGTGCTAACTGCCACTCACACTAGGGTGCTGAATGGGTGAAGCAGGGGCAGGGAGTTATGCAATGAACACACTATAGGGGAACATACTGTGCACCAACTGTCAATGTTGCTATTAGCACAGATTCATCTACCCCTCTTCCCCAGTAGGTGGAGCTCTGTGCACAGTGCCGCTTGCCCCTCCCACTCCCCCTACCAAGGACCAATCGGGAGCGCTCCACCACTTCCCCGGCTTTAAAAGCAGCATGCCGGCACAAGAACTACCTCTAAGCCAGTCCCTGTACCTCTGCTGCCTGCTCGCCGATCGGACGTTGGGGGTGGAAGCGGGAGCTGCTTGCCCCTCCCGCTCCCCCCACCAAGGACCAATCGGGAGCGCTCCACCACTTCCCTGGCTTTAAAAGCAGCACGCCAGCAGGCGTGCTCGCACCTGAGGGCCTCGCCAGAGGGCCCTTTGGTGTGGCCCTTAGGCAGGGACCAAACCAGAGCAAGAGTACTGCAAGAATTACAGCCTTCACGTCACATTCAGAATCGCTCTTAACTGACGAACCGTCTCCACAGACTCACACCACCGGGACCCAATCAGCTATGGAGAGTGGAGCACAAAACAACGTACACCAAAAGACGAGCACAACAATGACACCAACTCTCCAGACTAACACCACAGATCACCAATCAACTGTGAGTAACTCATCCCACACGGAGGACACTAACATAAAAAAATAAATCCCTCACGCTGGCAACAAACTACATTATGGACAGCAAATGTACAAAAGAACACTCTTCCAAAAAATATACACCATAATACTAATTCTTACCCTATGTTCTTACCAAACAAATGCATTTTACTACACTACCTACTTCACAGTCTTACATTATATATATATAATACTTCCCTACCATCCACCAACCTATACACACATCCGCTTACTAGAAACCTCCCAGCAAAAGACCTACCAGACACACTACAATAGTACCATGGTCACGAACACACACACCTCAACCACACAATCAACATACCACCAGCATAAACATATTTCTGATAAATGCAAGATCAATATGCAACAAAACAAACACTATTACCGAATATATCCATGAAAACAACATTGACATACTATGTATTACTGAATCATGGCTCAAAAAGACAGACCAGGTAATACTTAACCAAATAACACCACCAGCATTCACAGCATACAACTGCCCTAGAACCCACAAACGAGGAGGCAGAGTACTAATACTTGCCCGAACAGACCTAAGGCTCAAGAGAGCAACCTCCAAAAGTTCCGAACACTGAATTCATCAACACGGAAAAACAAACATCTATCCATCTGCCTGATATACCGACCCCCCCACGCCCTAACAGAAGACACATCCAACATCCTAGATATGATATATGCAGCTAACTCACCACACAAGACGCTCATCGTGCTAGGAGACCTAAACCTCACATCTGCATCAACAATTGAAATCGCTTTCCACAAAGCTATGGAATCCATTCAACTCAGACAAGTCCTATCAGGTCCATCCCACCGCTCTGGCTCTACACCAGATCTCATATTCGTGCCAACACCCTAAATCAAGGTCTCATGACACTACCTAAAACCACACAAATACCATGGTCAGATCATCATGCCATATCATTTGTGCTCCACCTCAATACCCAAAAGACAACCTAAAAAAACAGAACAACCAACCAGACACTTCGAAGCCTTCAACAAAGAGCACTTCAAAGAAACCATACAGTCCCTACCCCAAAATTTCAATGACGTCGACGAAGCTATCAACATATGTAATACCACTATCCTTGCTGCATCACAACTCACACCTCGAATGAACTCACACCACAACAAAAACAAGCACAGATCTACACCATGGTACTCCAACACAATAAGAGAATCCAAAAGAAAATTATGGAATATACCAGGAAATGCAAAAAGACTACAATAACCTAATAAACAATCAATACCACACAAACCTTGTACTAAAAGCCTGCAATAAAACTAAAGAACTCTTCAACATTGTTCGTACCCTAACAAATGATCCAACCATGAAAGATGACTGCAAGATATACCCACAAACCTTTGCTGATTATAATCATAATATAATATAATTATAATCATTCTAATAATTATCTAATAACCAAGTACAGTACCACTACACCCCATGACAACGTCTCGCTTATAGACACACCAACTCCAGATGATTCCGCAACTACTAATGTCACCAGCTTTCCTTAAACCCCCGTGTATAAGTGAGTAGAGGTTAAGTGAGTGGGTTTTTCCCCACTGAAGCAGCTACTTTACAAATCCTGAAGCTGGGCTTTTTGGGAAATGTAGTCCCTTCACTGAATCAATGAGGAGCAGTTGTGGAAAAGTGGTTTAAGCAACCAAAGGATTTTATTTCCCCTCCCGGGGTGGATTTCACCATGAACAAAGTAACACAAACCAGGTACTTACTGGCATAAGGACAAATCAAAGGTTCTTTAACAGAAAAGGCTTACTTCAGTAATAAACAGGTTGATATCTAGCATTCCAACGTAACAATGCTGTTTCTTCACAGCTCTCTGCTTCTCAATGCTAGTAGTGCTGTACTTTCTCTTTCAAAACATGCCTTCAGCGTAATGAGATTATTTCATTAGCAAGCGATATCGTACAGTCCATGATATCTTCATCAATATTCACACACTCAGGTTCAAAGTCCATTAACTCTTCCGGGCTAGAAGGAAATGTTTGTAACGGCAATCCTTATGCCACGCCCTTTCTAACTGCTTCAGGTTTCACCTGATATTCCTGAGTTAAATACTGGCTTTCACAAACGTTATCAGCACAGGTATTCTTTCCCCAGCTCCAACCCTCTGGGTAAATACAGTCACTGTAACTATTTTTATACCAGCCTTTTGGCTTACCTTTTAGCCTAGCTGGTGGGGGCTTCCTTTGTGGCTTTGGACTGGCTGTAGGTTCCCAACCTAAGCCTTGCACAGAAGATTTCACTTGCCTTCCTAGCTTTCTTTCACTTCTGTGTTCCCCTGGATACTGCAGGTAATCCACTCTGCCATTATATCCTTCCCTTGGGGTTTCTTTTCTTTTCCTGAAGAAAGACACTGTCTCACCCTTCCACAGAGACTCTGGCTTTTTCCTGGCACTGCTGTCTTCACCGTAGCTCTCATTAGCTTCCTTATCCAGCACACATGCCTCATCCACTTCTCCTTCTTCCCCTTCCTCTTCTTCTAACTCCATAAGCTCAACTGAACTCTCTTTATCAGGGTGAATTCTAGGGCAGTGCTCTTCTCTTGCCTCTGTGCTTGGTTTCTAAGGTAACCAGGAGCCATGTGCTTTTGTTTACAAGTCAGCCCTACTCCTGTTCCTGGCTTTTTAGCCTCTTCTACCGGGCTGGAAGGACCCACTATGTCACACTAATCAATGGAAGAATTTCAGCATTCCATCAACTAAACAAATAGAACAAACCATCTCTGCTTTAAATACCACCACTTCCCCACTCGACCCCTGCCCGGTGACTTGGATTAAATCCACCAAAGAAGAACTCAACACATTCATCCAAAAGATAGTAAGCACCTCTCTAACTCAGGGGTATATGCCAAAAGCAATCCACCATATGCCCCATTCCTAAAACCACATCACCAAACACAGACCCTTCAAACTACCGACCTATATCCAGCCTCCCACTCCTGGCTAAAATAACTGAAAAAAATCGTACAGAGACAACTCCAAGATCACATTGACAAATTTGCCCCACTAGACGCCCACCAACACGGATTCCGACCAAAACATGGCATTGAGACACTCCTCATACATCTATTCAACAACATAATCAAAGGAATAGACAATATAAAGCAGGGCTTCTTATTAATATTTATAGATATTTCATCAGCCTTCGACACAGTCTCCCATCATATCTTACTGATGCGCCTAAGGGAGATTGGCCTTCAAGATACTACTATTAAATGGTTTCAGTCATACCTAGAAGACAGACAGCAGAGAGTAAATACCAGGAACCTCACTTCAGCACCCTTCAAAACTACTCAAGGAGTTCCTCAAGGCTCATCTCTATCAGCTCTTCTCTTCAACATCTATACGTATTCAACCAATTTGCAATATATTTAACAAATACAAGATACAATACGCCATATATGCCGATGACATCATGGCATACACCCCTATTCAACTGGACTCACCAGACTATACCACCATATCTACCTGCATTCAAGAAATCATAACCTGGCTAAACAACAACTTAGACATCAACATAAAAACATCTGAAGCAATAATCATAACGAGAAACACCACATTCATCCTACCTCTATCAACATATCCAATACACCCATTACAATAAAAGATGAAGTCAGATACCTTGGAGTGATTCTAGACAAGCAACTCACCCGCCAACCACATATAAACAAGATATTCAAAACAGCCTATTTCAAACTTGCAACACTCCGGAGACTAAAACCTCTCCTCAAAGAACACTTCTGCACAGTATGCCAGGCCATCATTACACCTGTACTGGATTACTGTAATATACTATACCAAGGTCTACCCAAACAAATCACCCGTCAACTACAAATAATACAGAACACTGCTGCCTGCATCATTGCTAGCGCATCAAGACCATATAAACCCAATACTACATGACCTACACTGGCTACTGATATCATCACATGCAAAATATAAAGCAGCACTAACTATCTTCAAAATTAAAAACATGTCAGCAGAAATACTACATGAACTCATCGGAACCAAAACAAGCAAAAGATTAGACAGAACTAGCACCAAATACAATATACCAATATCGAGACCATTTACAAGAACCAACAAATCCACATCCATGAAGCATAGTTACTTACCTGTAACAGGTGATCTCTGGGAACAGCAGGAATTAGTCATCACATATGGGTACGTCGGTACCGACGGAGCCTGCGCGGGAAAGCTCCCCAGCTTTTCAGATGAAAAGCTTTTGGGGCCTCCCACTGCACATGCGCGCTGCCTTCCCGCCTTCCTGACCAGCTCTCCTCAGTTCGAGTTTAAAGCTGAGACAATAGAGAGAGAGGACAGGAAGATAGAGGAATAGAGAGACAACTCCTAGGGGAGGTGGGTGGGTTGTGATGACTAATTCCTGCTGTTCCCAGAGATCACCTGTTACAGGTAAGTAACTGTGCTATCTCCAGGAACAAGCAGGAATAAGTCATCACATATGGGGACTCCCTAGCTGAGATGCCTGGGAGATCCCCCTCCAAGGGTAACCATCTTCGTATGGATCTCAGGCATCCATTCTGGGAAGGTGGGCAGGAGTTGTTTAAGTATGGAACAGGTGTTTGAGGACAGCCTGACCAAACAAGGCATCCCGGCGGGAGTCCTTGTCCAAGCAGTAATGGGCTGTGAAGGTATGAACCGAGGCCCAAGTGGCTGCTCGACAGATCTGATCTATGGATACAGAGTGAAGATGAGCCATAGAAGTGGCCATGGCTCTCACATTGTGAGCTGTGACATGGCCTTCCAGAGAAATGTTCTTACTCTGGTAAGCAAAGGAAATACACTGAGCAATCCAGTTGGAAAGTGTGCGTTTGGTGACTGGAAGTCCCAAATGAGAAGGATCAAAAGCCACGAAAAGCTGAGAAGACTTTCGATGTGGCTGAGTTCTATTGAGGTAAAAGGCGAGAGCCCTTTTACAGTCAAGAGTATGAAGGTTCCTCTCTGCACTGGATGCATGAGGAGCCGGAAAAAAGACAGGTAGATATACCTCTTGATTAAGATGAAAAGGCGAGACCACTTTAGGCATAAAGTGGGGATTCGTCCTAAGGACCACCTTATCATGATGAAATCTGGTATAAGGTGGATTTGCCACCAAAGCCTGCAGTTCACTGATGCGGCGAGCCGAAGTGACTGCAATAAGGAAAAGGACCTTCCAGGAAAGAAATTTCAGGGAGGTAGATACCAACGGTTCAAAAGGTGGCTTCATAAGTTGACCCAGAACTAAATTCAAGTCCCATGCTACCGGAGGAGGCCGGATGGGAGGTTTAGTGAGGGTTAGGCCTCTCATGAATCTTGCAATAAGAGGATGAGAGGAAACAGATTGTCCATTTATAGGTTTTAAGGATGCTGTAATAGCACTTAAATGGACTCGTACTGAATTCGTCTTGAGGCCTGCATTGGAAAGATGCAGGAGATAGTCTAGTAGAGAATTCAAAGGAAGTGCCAGAGGGTCAAGACCCTGTTGAGCACACCAAATGGAAAAACGTTTCCATTTGAAAGCATAGGAACGCCTGGTAGAGGGTTTCCTAGAGGCATAAAGGATATCTTTCACTGGTTGAGAAAGATTAAACTCTTGAAGGCTTAAGCCTTCAGTAACCAAGCTCGGAGATGTAGGGACTTGGGGTTTGGATGCCACAAAGTCCCCTGCTCCTGAGACAGAAGGTCTGGTGCAGCTCCCAGGTCCAGGGAGGAGCCCTGGGAGAGCTGTAGAAGGAGAGGGAACCACACTTGGCATGGCCAGCGTGGAGCAATGAGGATCATGGATCCGTGATCCCTCTGACGTTTGAACAGAGTCTTGGGAATCAAAGGAATGGGTGGAAAAGCGTACAGGAATTCCTGACCCCAATGCAGGAGAAAGGCATCGTTGGCCTGAGCTCCCTGACACGGAGTCCTGGAACAGAACCGGGGAAGTTTGGCATTCCACGGACTTGCAAAGAGGTCTATGTCCGGGGTCCCCCATTCCTGAAAGATTCTGCGTATCTGGTCCATATGTAGGGACCATTCGTGTGGGAGCAGAACTCGACTGAGTCTGTCTGCCCGAGAGTTTTGAACTCCTGGAAGATATACTGCCAGAAGATGAATTTGGTGCTCTCTGGCGAAGGCCCATAATCTGAGAGCTTCGTTGCAAAGCGACAGAGAGCCCGTCCCTCCTTGTTTGTTGACATAAAACATGGCCACCTGATTGTCTGTCTGAACTAGGACAGTCAGGTTGGCAAGGAGGGTATGGAAGACTGTGAGGGCAAGGAAGATTGCTCGCAGTTCCAGAAGGTTGATATGAAGGGTGGTCTCTTGGGGAGACCAGATTCCCTGAGTGGAGAGATGTTGAAGATGAGCTCCCCACCCTGTTTGGGAGGCATCTGTTGTGAGGGTTGCTTGGGGCAACGAAGGTTGGAAGGGGGTCCCCAACAACAGATTTTTTGGAGGATGTCCACCACTGGAGAGACCAAAACAGACGTTTTGAGGTGAGTACCTGGTCTGACAGCAGTCCCGATGCTTGAGACCACTGGGTGGCCAATGTCCATTGAGCTGCTCTCATATGGAGACGAGCATAGGGCACCACATGAACCGTGGAGGCCATGTGGCCCAGAAGTTGCAGCATTTCTCTGGCTGACAAGTGACTTCTGGACTGAGCCTGGGAGGCCAAGCTTATTAGCCTTTGGCCTCAGACCAGAGGGAGGTAGGCCCTTGCAGTGGTGGAGTCCAATTGGGCCCCTATGAATTCCAGGGACTGAGTAGGGATGAGTTGGGATTTGGGAATGTTTACCACAAGTCCCAGATATTGAAGAATACGCCTTGTGCGGTCCAGAGAAATCTGGGCTTCTGATTGAGATGGAACTCGGATGAGCCAGTCGTCCAGATATGGGAAGACAAAGATTCCCATGCCTCTGAGAAATGCGGCTACGACTGCCATGCATTTTGTGAAGACTCTTGGAGCAGAGGCCAGACCGAAGGGTAGTACTCTGTACTGGAAATGTTTTCCCTGGAACAGAAATCGTAGATATTTTCTGTGGGATGGATGGATGAGTATATGAGTGTACGCATCCTTGAGATCTAGAGAACAAAGCCAATCCTGACTCTGAAGGTATGGAAGGAGAAGGCCCAGAGAGAGCATTTTGAATTTTTCCTTGAATAGAAACCTGTTCAATTCTCTCAGATCTAGGATAGGTCTGAAGCCCCCTGTCTTCTTTGTTATGAGAAAGTAAGGGGAGTAGAAACCTAACCCATGTTGTGGAGGAGGAACCTCCTCTATTGCCCCTTGGGCAAGAAGAGAAGAGACTTCCTGACCCAACAGGGTCAGAAGAGATGGGGGAGAGAACTGAAATGCCTCACCATGGTATGGGGAGGAAGGCTGGAGAAATGAAGTTTGTAGCCCTCTCGGATAATAGAGAGGGTCCATTGCTCTGATGTGATTTGTTCCCATCTGGGAGCAAAATGAGCTAGCCTTCCAGGAATGGTGAGGGGCTCTGGTTGTTCTAGAGCCAGAAACGGCAAGTTCTCTAGAGGGAAGTCAAAACCCCTGAGGGGGTTGAGCCTGCTGGGGTGTAGCAGACACTGCAGGCTTTGACTTTACCTGCTTAGATTGTTGACGCTTAGCCGCAAGGCGAGGCTGAGTAGATTGCTGGCCAGTATTTGTGGGAAATCTGGTCTTTTTATAGTAAGGCCTTTTAAAAGGCTTCTTTTTGGTAGGGGTAGAAGTAGACTTGGAAAGTCTATCTAGAGTGGCATTTTCTGCATCCATTTGAGCAGCTTTAATCTGCCAGTCTTCCCCAAATAAGTTCTCACCGGTACAGGGCAGATTCCTGAGGCCATCTACAACCCAGGGTTCTAGGTTGGAAGCCTGGAGCCAAGCGAGACGTCGGGCTGCAATAGCAATTCCCGAAGCTCTGCCTGCAACTTCAAAGGAATCAAAGGCTGCCCTGTTGGAGAACTTGGAGACCTCTGAAAGTTGTGTCACCATAGAAAAGAAGTCCGCCCTTTGATCATCAGGGATAAAGGGGGCAAAATTCTGTATTTTTAGGGCAAGTTGCCCAAGATACATGCCCATATAAAGGCTATAAGAGTTGATCCTGGCTATAAGCATACTAGCCTGGAACATCTTTCTTCCAAAAGAGTCTAGGTTCTTACATTCTCGCCCTGGAGGGGTAGAAGAATGCCTTTTAGGACTCTTTATTTTCTTCATGGCAGACTTCACCACAATGGAGTGGTGAGGCAGCTGAGTTTTCTGGAACCCAGGCGAAGGAGGGACCCGATACATGGTGTCCAACCTGCGGGAATGGGGAGACAGTGTTAAAGGAGTCTCCCACAAATCCATCAAGTGTTCTTGAAGGATTTCATGGACAGGCAGAGTGACTGCCTCTTTAGGAGCTTTTGAGTATCCTAAAATGTCCAATTTTTTTGATCTGGGTTCTCTTTCAGAAGATGTAGCAATAGAAAGTGCTTTAGCTACATCAACAATGAAATCCTGAAAGGATAAATCCTCTGGAGGAGACATCCTCCTCTTGGGAGAAGAGGGCTCCTCAGGAAGAGTAAGCTCAGCAGAGTCATCAGAGGAATTGAATTCATCAGAAGAATCTGAGTCTTCCCTCTGTACTGCCAATGTACGATACGCATACCGATCGGTATCGACATCGGGCGTATCGGGCATGGGATCGGTACCGGGCGAAAGCCGGAATCCGGCATGCGGAACCGATCGATGTTTAGAAGTCGATGGTCTCGGTTCCGGTGTAGATACCGGAACCGGGGTCGGTACCGATGAAATCGGTACCGAGGGCGTCGCAGCCTTAATGAATGCCAGAACGGCTTGCTGCATGGTCTGGACAGTACTGCCCATAGACGCCACTACTGCCTGGATGTCGGTACCGGTATGGGCCGGTACCCCAGAGCAGTCCAACAGGTGATCTGTCGAGGCCGTGCCATCGATGTCAACCTGTGACCCCATGATTGCTTTGGAGGCCGGAACCTCCCGCCGGGGTTTTTTGGCCTGGGCAGAATCCTCGAACTCAGAATTGAGAGCCTCTCGATCTTTAGAAAGAGATTTGCTTTTAGAGGATTTGCCCACAGAAGTTTTGGTTACCTGAGATCCATCCGGAGAGGAAGACCTGGATGACTGTGATGCTTCTGAAGGAAACAGCACATGGAGCTTGTTAGCCCGGTTCTGCAAACCGCGTTTAGACATCAGGGTGCAGGATGGGCAGTCCGGTATGGAGTGTTCAGGTCCCAAACATTTGAGACACCATTCATGGGTGTCTGTGACAGAAATGACAGCACTGCATTTGGTACATTTTTTAAAACCAGGGACTGGCTTCTCCATGAGGAGAATTTGTGTAGGCCTTAAGGCCTAACAACGGGTACCAAGCTGTGCTGAAGAAAATAAAAAAGTCTTTTTTTTTTTTTTATAAAGAAAGAAAGAGAGACCGGCGATACCGGTTTCGGTATGGGGAAGGCAGGTACGCGGTCTAAAGAAACAAACAAAAGTAACAAATTCTTCAGCGGTGACAGGAACACGACCTGCTGGCTCCGCGGAAAAAGAAGAACTGAGGAGAGCTGGTCAGGAAGGCGGGAAGGCAGCGCGCATGTGCAGTGGGAGGCCCCAAAAGCTTTTCATCTGAAAAGCTGGGGAGCTTTCCCGCGCAGGCTCCGTCGGTACCGACGTACCCATATGTGATGACTTATTCCTGCTTGTTCCTGGAGATGAGCCTTCTCTCTTGCTGCCCCTGCTATCTGGAATGTCCTCCCATATAAACTAAAATCAACAACAGATATGAAAGAATTCAGGAAACTACTAAAAACCACCCTATTCATTGAACAATTCAATGATGACCACCAACTACCCTAATCACCGAAACCCCCACAAATCAACAAAAAGACCTCAAAGACTCACGGAAGATGCTCAAAACTACGCTCTTCACAGAACACTACAAGGACATAACATGAACTGTCTAAACAAACGCTCTCTCAGCCCAGCAAAAGGTAAAAATGTAAATATTTCCTGTACACTGCTCACACTGTATATAGCTCACCAGGAAATCAAATGTAAATAATTCCTGTACATAGCTCATACTGTATATAGCTCACCACGCAATCAACCTCACACCACTCAAACACACACTTATCCGTTTATCACTGCATGCCCACACCCACGCACCCTGACACCTGATTTGTTTGATGTGTAATCCGCTTTGATTTCAGGATAAAGCAGTATATAAATCCTTTTAAATAAAACAAATAAACAATAGTGCCATGTGTTAGGCTACTCATCTGCGTCTTAACTGCTGGGAACATGCTGGCACGCCCCTGACAAGTTACAGTGGAAGCACTGCACTTAACATACGTTAGTTATTTGCACTAATGTACATTAAATGTAGGTGCAGAGACCTAATGCAGTTTAGTAAAAAGGTCCTTTAGAGTAGAAAAGAGAAATATAAGGCCAATATACAATAAATACTACAGCAGAGCTTATTTTGCTAATGGCCTTTTCTCTATGAAAATTCAATTACAGATAACGGAAAAACATTTAAAGGCTAGTAAAGTTATAAAAAAATCAAACACTTGCTTTGTGCTTCTTTTATTATGGGCTTACCCTGTGAAATATTCTCTCACATATTTTCAGGTTACTAGTACATCCAAGCATGTGTATGGTATACATCCAGTTACATATGAACAGACTTGCAATTGATGAATACTGGGGCCAGTATAACTTGTAATAGCAAAAACGCTGTCCTAAATGCCATCTAGATAGGCTATTTGGATAGCTTCTCAATATCGCCACTGTGTGACTACTTGAAACTGCTGACTGCGGCATCCGGATATTCAAAACTGGCCACTATCCGGACAGTGACAATGAATATCTGGATGATATTTAAGTGTTGCGGCTGACCACCACAGTCTTTAAATATTGGATGCTGTGAATATCAGGCCCACTGTATTTTAGAGATGTGCATTCACTAGCGTGCATTTGGTTCATGAGCACACCTTAAAAAAATGAACTGTGCACAAAATCAATTTAGAATGTTTTAACCTACAAATTAACATATGCACAATTGATTTGTGCGTATTAAAATGTTCAAATGCATGTTGAAAAGTCTGCATTGAAATGAATGCCTGAAACAAACTGAAAAAACAGCAGAATTGGTAAAAGGACCAAAAATAAAAAAAAATGAACCAACAAGTAAAATTTGTCTATGCACATCCCTACGGTATATACATGTGAACAAAGTTAACAAGCACAGCACGTTCAGATCCTAGCAGCATACTGAGCAGTAGCTTCTACAGTAGTGGTTCTCAACCTTTTTTGTACTGTGACCCCTTTTACCATTGGTCAACTTGTGATGACCCCCAATGATAAAATCAAATGCGTCTCTTCCTTTACCGTTAATGCATTGTCGCTGTAATCATTTGTTGAATTATTAATATGTTTTTATTTATAAAATGTACTTATTTAAACCACAATAATTAATCAAAATAACATATTTGATTTCAAAATTATGATTTTGTAGTCAAATCACTAATATGAAATAAAATTATTTTTTCTACCTTTGTTGTCTGACCAATTTATTCTCTGATCATGCTGGTCCCGATCTGAGGCTTCTGCTTTCCTGTCTTCTCTTAGCTCTCTTTCTGTGGTCTATGGTCCATCTGCCATTTCTTATCTCTTCTTTCGTTTTCTTCACTTCTTTCCATCAGCCTATTTCCAGTCCCAGTAACCCTCCCCAGTATCAGCCCCTTTCCAGTCTTCACTCCCAGTACCTTCCAATGTCAACTTGCATTCTCATGACTGCCACTGGTGTCCATTCCCTTCCAGTCCCCCTCCTTCCCCACTGACCAGTCCCTTCTAGTACAAATACCATTGCAGCCCCTCTCAGATCCACTCCCTTCCAGTTCCATTCTCCCACCCCCTCGTATCAGCCAATTTGTAGCCTTAGCCCCGTTTTCTTCCAGGGCCAGCAGCTCTATCCTCTGCTCCCCACCATCAGCCCATTCCCAGTCGAAGCCCCCAATCAGCTCACTTCCAGTGCTAGTCCCCCCTCAACCCCATTACCAGTGCTAGGCTTCCCTAATCAGCCCATTACCAGTCCTACCCCCCCCCCCCACATCAGCCCATTACCAGTCCTACCCCCCTATCAGCCCATTACCAGTCCCAACCCCCTCCTTGATCAGTCCATTCCCAGTCCTAGCCTTCCCTAATCAACTCATTACCAGTCTTAGCCCCCCTGATCTGCCCATTACCAGTGCTAGCCCCCCCATCTGCCCATTATAATCCTAACCCACACTGTCTCTCCCCTCTATCCAGCATTTATCCCGTCTGTCCAGTATGTCCCCGTCTCTCCCCTTTGTCCATATCAGTCCCCCTCCGTCCCTCCATATCAGCCCCCCCTCCCTCCATGTCAGCCTCCCCTCTGCCCATGTCGGCCCCCCTCCCTCCCTCCATCCATCCCCCCATGTCAGCCCCCTCCCTCCCCCCATGTCAGCCCCCTCCCTCCCTCATGTCAGCCCCGTTGCAGGTTCCCTGCCCCCTCCTCCCCTCTCCCTATGTCTGCCTGCTACTGCCCTGTTCTTCTGCAGCCGTGGCTCCCTGTCTCTTAGGGAACCGCTGCTATGCCTGTGAAGCCATTGTGGAGCCTGTCTGTCTCTTGATGGGCTCCGTGCAGCATTGTCCTGCCTCCAAAGCGTGCAGCATTGTCCCGCCTCCTAAGAAGTGGTAAACAACTTCCTTTGGAGGCGGGACAATGCTGCACGGAGCCCGTCGAGAGACGGGAAGGCTCCGCAACATTTTTACAGGCATAGCAGCGGTTCCCTAAGAGACAGGGAGCCGTGGCTGCAGAAGATTGGAGGTGGTGAGTTTGCCGCTGTTGAGAAGCGGACTCGGCAGCGGCAGCAACTTGTGCGATTTTTTAATTTTTTTAACTGGAGTGAGGCGACCCCTGCTAAATCCTGTGGCGACCCCCGTGGGAGTTGTGAACCACAGGTTGAGAACCGCTGTTCTACAGGGTTCAGCCGCTTGCTAAAGACATTTACATTCATCAGAGTTTGAACCTTATAAAGATCTATATCATTTGCTTAGCTAGAAACGAAAAAAAGTTGTATTTTTCAATTGCATCATTGTAGATAGATTAAAAAATTGAAAACCATTAGTTTATTTAAAGGCAAAAACAGATTTTAGGTTAAAAGAGGTATTTAGGAAAAGTATTTTAGTATAAAGTCTTTCACTAGCTTTTGTAATTTCTTTTACCTGATGCCAAGAAGTCAGTGACCTGTATCATGCAGAAAAAAGTAAACTGACATTTTGGATATCGTTTTAAGACCATTTTGCTTGCATAAACCAATTGTTTTTAAAAATTCACCAGGACCATGAATCCTTTTCAAGGATGGTGCTTAGCTGATTTGAGTTTTGATTTGGTACATTCTGAAATGGAAACTGATTTTCGGAATAAGCGGTGTCCTTTGGTAGAAGGAAGTTAACAGTCTTCACTGTACCCCTAAAGAAAAACAATTGAGGAGCGCAATAAATGATAAGAATGAACAAACTATATCAAGTAAGGTACAAACAGCATCACTATTAAATACAAAACACTTTATGAAAGATATTCAAAGAAAGCCGAGTGCCTGGCTTAGGAACCTCTATTTTAGGATCCTAAATTCAGTCAAACCTGGGGGCCTAAGTTTTAAGCTGAAAATGAAGGGGTCGATATTCAAGGCCCTGGATATTTAAAGAGCAGAGTGTTCAGCCATGGTATTTAAATATCTGTTGAATATTCTGTGTCAATAGCCGAATAGGGCCTGTCACTGAATATCCGGTTTATATGGCCACTATCTGGATAATTGCAGGACTTATCCAAATAGTGGTGATTTTCCACCTCTATCCAGGTAGCTTATCTGGGTAGCGACTTAGGACAGCTTTTCCGAGGCTCAAGTTAATGGCTGAAAATCGCCACTATACGGATGAGCCCATGAATAGTGTCCATGCTGCCCATGGAGCATCCCAGCACTAACTGGAGAGCTCTGGGAGGAAGGCGGAGATATTAGGCAGCACTGTTTGGACAGTGTTGCTGAATATTTCTCTCAAAGACCCGATATGGGTATCCTCCCATGGGCTATCTGGATAAGGTTTTGAAGATTATATATTTAGACCTGCTACACATTTTCCTTCATTAGGCTGGAAATCACTGCTGAGCACCTAAGCAACATAGAAATATGATGACAGAAAAAGACCACATAGCCTATTTAGTCTGTCCTTCCATAACAACAACTACAACAGTCCCCTTTTTACCTTTAGAGATCCTCTGTGTTTGTCCCATGCTTTTTTGAATTCAGTTACTGTCCTCATCTCTACCACCTCCACTGGGAGACTATTCCATGGATCCACTACTCTTTCCGTAAAGAAATATTTCCGCATATCACTCCTGAATCTCTCCCTTCACCCTCATCCCATGTCCCCTCGTAGCAGAACTTGCTTTCAATTGAAAGAGGCTCTCTCCCTGAACATTTATGCCACGGAGGTATTTAAACATCTCAATCATATCACCTCTATCCCGCCTTTCCTCTAAGGTGTACATATTAAGATCCTTCAGTCTGTCCTCATATGCTTTATAATGAAGCCCACTAATCATTTTAGTAGCCACCCTCTGCACCGACTCCATCCTGTTCACATCTTTTTGAAGGTGCGGTCTCCAGAATTGCACACTATACTCCAAATGAGGTCGCACCAAAGACTTATAGAGAGGCAGTATCACCTCCTTTTTTCTGCTAGCCATTCTTCTCCGTATGCACCCAAACCTCTCACCACCTGTCCCTGTTTTACAGAGATGTTAATGTTAGTCACAGGTTTTTGGTATAGGAGGCTTGGGGAGGTCCCAAAGCCCAGGCCAGCAGACATGAACAGGAGCAGTCAGCACAGAAAGTGTAAGCTGAGAACAAGGTAGGCACTGGTATGAAGGCCGAGGTAGAAGCCCAAGGAAGCCTGTTCTTACTGCTCTTCCTAATTCCCCGCCTCCCAGCCCTGTTTGTTTCTGGTCAGTAGAAAGAGCCAATGGGCAATGAGAGGAAAAGCAAAATCTTTCCAACTCTAGCAGTAACTGTGAGGGGGAGAGAGGAACAGAGAGAGGAAAGAACAGGAGACTGTATGTATCTGTGTGCGAGTATGTGAGAAAGCGGAGGGCAAAGAAGATAAAGCAAAACAGTATTGCCTGGGGGAGCAATGAGATGAGAGAGGAAGACAGTGAGTGAGGACAGGGGCACTGACAGGAGAAAGCAAGAAACCGTGTGAGTGTAAGGGACAGATCTAAAGCTGAGGTGCAGAGAGAGTAAGAGATTGTGTGTGGGGGAGGGGGGGGGATGTCAAGAGTGAGATATATAGAGGACGGTAAAGACAGGAGAGAGCAGGATATTGCATGTGTGAGGGGAACAGTGAGAAATCAGAGTATGAAGGTGAGGATGGGGACTGAGGGAAGAAAGCAATAGATTATATTTATGTGAACGGGAGATAAACAGTGGGGTAGAGAAATAGTGTGTTTATGGTGGTGAGTGGGGGCAAAGAGTAAAAATGTGCGTGTCTGAGGGCGGGCAATGAGAAGACAACAAAAAAATGAATGAGCGAGGGGGGAGGTGCAGGAAGGAGAGAGCAAAAAATAGTGTGTGAGACATTGGGGAGATAGTAATAGTGTGAATGGGGCTGGAGGAGGGACAATGCGAGGAGAGAGTAAACGAATGTGCAGTGGTAGAGACACAGAGGGGAGAGAGAGCACGAGACTGTGGGAGGTGAATGGGGGGAGTGGTGACAAGAGTGCATGTGTGGTGGGCAGAAGAGAGGAGAGGACAAGAAAGTCTTGTACAGGGGACAGTGCAGGGCTGCCCAACCATAAGGCAAGACCAGGGGGTCATTCAGGGCAGCAACATTTGGGGGTCAGGAAAGACCAGCAGCCGTCAAAGCAAAACGAGAGAGTTGGATAGCCACAAACTCAAAGAGCCAGCAGTGTAAATTCTGCTCAAGCAGACCCCACGATGTGGGGGCCTACACGGCACACTTACATTTGTTTGCTGCGGTGCCTCCATTCTAGGCCCAGCTGTTAGCTCATGGGTTGAAGTCTCACGATAACAGCCTTACCGCGAGACTTTGACCCAGGAGGGACACCTCTAGGCCTGGAATGGAGGCAAAGAGGCAAACAAATGTAAGTTTGCTGCAAAGGCCTTCACTGCTGTTGCTTCTGCCACCAGCGGAGAGAGGGGTGGGGGTGTGTGCTGTCGCCTCTGGAGAGTGTGTGTGTGTGTGTGCTGCCACCGCTGCCGCAACAGGAAAGGAAGGGCACTGTGGGGGAGGGGCAAAAATAGGGGGTCCTCAGCAAAACCTTGCTTGGGGGCCCCCCCATTAGAACTTTCAGCACATTATTTTATCTACTGGAAGAGCAGGCACACATACATTTACGTCCAGTTATGCCTTTTTATAGGATCGTTGTTGGAGGGTTGCTGTTCAGATGATTATGATTGCTGAGTTGAATTATCAAAGTCTTTGGGGGGGGGGGGGGTGTAAGGCTGAAGGCTTGCCTAGTGTGACCACTACCTTGCACCAGCCCTACGACAGTGAGAGGAGTCAGCAAGAGCATGAGTGAAGGTGGGGTACAGAGAGGATAAAGTAATAGATTGTATATAAAAAGGGGAAAATCCAAACTGCTCTTTCCACCATGAACATGAAACGTCTTCAACTTGTACCAAACTGTGCTATTAAATTATCACAGAAGCAAAGAAATACAATCATGTCACCCCTCTCCCCTCTTCTGCTGAAACATCACCGACTTCCCATTTCTTAAAGGATAAAATTCCAAATCCCAACTCTTGCTTTTTTAGCATATTGTAGACTCTCCCAAGTATTTCTCAAATCATCTTATCTATTATCGGCTAGGACAGATTCTAAGATCTCCTCAAATTGTCTCCCATTAATTCTCCCTCCGGTTTGGCTCAAATCCATGTGCTGGTTAGCTTTTAGCTACATAGCACCATTTCTGTGTAATTCGCTGTCCTCCACGTACTGTCCATTTAAATCCAACATGAGGACCTAGCATATAATCTCTTTCAAGACCTTGGAAACCTTGAGCAGTTTCACCAGGCTAGTAGCATCCAGACTTATCCTCTCCCCCCCCTAGTTTCCAGTTTCCCCCCATCTTCTCCAATAGATTTGGTTGCTGGGAAAGGTGGGATTGCTCCTTGACTGGGCCGTTCTCATACTTGGGGGCTGCTTGGGTAGAATTTACACCACTGGCTTCTCTGGCTTCCAAAACAAACGAGATACCAGTAGCCTATAGTTTTAGTATCTCTGGAATATACTAGCAATGACAAATGCCCATGGTAACGGAAAAATACAATTCTTTTGAGCCAAGGGCATCAGAATAAATATGGAAAGGAGCTCAGGAATTGCAAGATGCAAGATTTATGTTAGGGGAGTTTTGCTGCCAATGTTACTAATTAGGTTATGGAAATAACTAGAAATTTGTTTGACAATTCTGTTTAATGTATTAAATCTAAATTTGCTTTTAATTGACAAAATCTTTTTGAAGAACTCTTCTAGTTAATGGGAAATATTCCAACAGAGCTACAGAGAGCTGGATCTTACTCATAATGTATAAACACATAAATCACTGCGGGCATGCCTGATATTATATTTAATGGGAGCCTTGCTCTCAGCACACAGTAACTCTGCAATCATGAATCACTGGGGATTCTTTTTTTTTATTTTAATAAAACAGGATGAATTGAAAAATAAAGCAAAAGCTTCAGAGACTTGATAGCAAAGCAGTTCCTTTCAAATTACTTCAGTTGCTCTTCACACTCAGAAATATGCAACAACAGAAATGAAGCCATTGCTTAAATCACTTTTAAATAATTTCATTTAAGGGGCACTTGAATAAAAAACGGCCTTTAAAGTAAAGGTGAAAACAATGTTGATGTAAAGTTCCTTTCATTTTGAAAGGATCTCAGTTGTTCTTGTCAAACAGGCATAATTAACTGCTATTTGGTCTTTCCTACACAAATTCTGTAGAACCTGCTTTGGTTCATTAAGTTCTAGCATAAGAACTGCCATACTAGGTCAGACCAAGGGGATTATTTTCAAAGCCGTAACTGCAATTTGGACATCTGAAAACATGCGTGTGGATGTCCAAATCACGAAGACATCTTTGGAGCATTTTACAAATGGCTTTTTAGGATGTCTACTCTGCAGGGATGTCCAAGTAGGCAGGGGGCATGGCGGAAATGTGTCTGGGGGGTGCAATGAACTTAGACATCTCCACCCGATTTCAGATATGTTGGGGAGGCCAGCAGCCCCATCCAAGTTGAGATCTGCTCCAGGCACAATAGTCATTGTGAACGTTTTGGCTGCAAAACATCCATAGGGTGTACAGAAGACAGCACTCCACCATCATCACAATGTTAACAGCAGTGGGATTTGAACCCAGGCTACCCTGCTCTTAGGTCACTAATCCAACCATTAGGCTATTCCTAGATGTCCTCAGTCTGGAATACTATTCTAGGGATGTCTATTCGGTCGGCCTGCAGACTTCCATATCGGGCAGGCACATCCATGGTTGTGAAATCATGCCTGATCTTGGACATGTCTGCTGTTTTTCAGATGTTCTGACTTGAACATTGTTTGTAAAGTGTGCTTTCAAAGGTCCATCAAGCCCAAAAGTGGCCAAGCCAGGTCACAAGTACTTGGATTCCATGCTGCTTACCCCTGGAGATAAACAGTGGATTTCCCTAAGCCTACCTTATTAAAATGATTTTTCCTCTGGAATTCCTCCAATCTTTTTAAAATTCAGCTATGCTAATTGCTTTAACCACATCCTCAGGCAATGACCTCTGAATCTTAATTGTGCATGGGTCTAACTGATAAGCAGAGAAGTCATTCTATTTGTTATACATGAGAGGAGAAGTGTAGGAAGCACAGACAACCTTCACAAGAAGTTATTTAAATATACATGAAGGATCCCACTGATTAACCTTCGCTAACAGTGGGCAGTCCTTCTCCGATTCCTTCTTCAATAAATACTGCACAGAAATACTTGATTAGCACCTCTGGTTTTTCCTTGACCCCCTCTCAATCCTACAATCCTAACTCTGCTCGTCGTCCTTTCACTTTCCTCTTCCTCCTCTCTGGGACCAGCCGCGGGGCAATGACTTTAAACAGTAATGCAGTGCTTTCCGATACCTCCGATGCAGACTTGCTTTTGCATGGAGGCAGAAGCTGCTGGTAGCAATGGGCCGCCCTTGGACCATGGGTGCTCTAGGTGACTGCCTAGTTTACCTAAAGGTAACACCAGTCCTGCATAGGCATTGGAAGCAGCTTTCTAAAATTACTGCTCCCGGTCTGAACAGCCAGCAGGAGCATTTTTCCCCCCATCAATCCCCTGCCCTGAATTCCTCCATTAACATTTATAACCTCTGATCCCCTAAAAACCTTTCCCCTTGACAGGTGACCTCCTCCAGAGCATCCAATCCTCCCAGAAGCAACCCCCCAGCACAAAGGCCCCCTCCATGTGATGCTTCCCCAGCAACAAGTCCCTCTTGAACCTCCCCTATCCCATGACGGCCCTCCCTGGCCTTACCGAGAACATCCCGATGTCTAATGAAGCAGAAGTGATCCTCAGTCCCTCCTGCTTGGCTGGCCATGGGTGTTAAAATGTCAAAATGCCCTTATTTGGCAACCAGACCCTTAGCAGTAATACCATGGTGTGATTACTGCTAGGGGTCACTGGGGGTTTGGGTGCCATTTTGACACGTATGGCTAGCAGAGGAGAAGCATCTGGGGGTTGCTCTTGCTCCATTAGACACTAATCACCTCTCCCCCTGGTAAGACTAAGGGGGTCCAGAGGTGTAGGATCCTCGAGGAGGAAGAGACCTTGTTGCCAGGGGCATTGGGTGGGGAATCTTTGTGCTGGGAAGTTGCTTCCATGGAGGGAGGGGGAATAGGATGTGTGTGTCGGGGGGGCGGGGGGTACCACCTGTTAGTGGAGGGGTTGGGAGAGGCTCAGAGTTTGCAAATGTTAATAGGGGGAAGGATCTAGGTCTGAGGGGTGGCAAGTAGATTAGAAGGATAAGGTGGGGGACAGATATCAGCACTGAAAGCTGCCACTTCCAGCAGGCACTTACAGTATATAATGCCTTGGAGAATGCTGCAAATACTGATTTCTATATTTTCCCCTATAGACGTGGATTCCCTTTGTGAAAGGGAGGCCCAACAAAAGGATTCCCACTCCCCATGCTTCCAGGATTTAAACGTAGTAAGCATCCCAACATTTAAAAACATTAATGCCAATCTACAGGTGTAAATGCTTCTTTTTCAAAGTAGGAATGTTTCTGAAATAACACCCTTAGCCCTGTCAGCTCTGATATATTTCACACCTGTGAGAGATTTGATTATTTTTTAAATCACTCACTACCCATCGTATAAACAGTCCTTACCTGCATTTATACATGCAGTCTTGAAAAGATCTTACTTTGGTAATCTTATTAGAAAAGTAATCAGCTGGGCAGTTGGAAACACTTTCCTCTTCCTTGATTATTTCTGCAACTGTAGGGGGTATAGGTTGCTTCTCTCTCCCCTGTACTGCAAAACTTCCATGGCTGGAATTTCTTTTGCCTTGTTTATGATGAGTATTGCCAGCACCGGACTGTACACATGAAGAGACGGAATAGCGTCTCACAGTCATAGCGTTACCTGCATGACAGAGAAATATGTACCTTTATCCAGCAGCTGTTTGAGACTGATTATATTCACATAAGCAAAAGCGGAAGCATTTCAATGCAATTAAAAAAAAACCTGGAAAAACTCATGAGATAGCAGCTGCAGGAGGATGTAACTCAGCACAGGGTTGGGGGTAGAGTAGGAAGCAGTGATGTGCACATATATCTGTGGCAAGTACCCAATTCGCATTGGTGAGAAAAGAAATTATCAGCGATATGCATGGAAACATTTTTTGTTTAGTTTCTGGATTTTTTGGCAGATTTTTGAACATTCTTCAGTTCGTTTCAAACTTTTTAAAGTTTAAAAACATTTTAATGCTTGTAAAAAATGTTAATGTATGGAAATTGACTTTACACGTTAATTCATAGGTTAGCATGTTAAATTGATTTTGCATATACTTTTTTTGCAAATATAAAATTAATCAACCAAATGCATGCTAACAAATGCACGTCTCTAATCCATATGACTTTAGCTCCTGCTCCTGGAATACCTGGCCCTTCCTCCAGATACAATTTGGCCATATTTTGTATTATATGCTTAGCAGCCTTTCATGCAAACTTTTGCCAGCAGGGAAAAGAAAAAGATTAATACACCAGAATGACTTTTCACATGCTGGTTTTCGCTATATACAAAATTAATGAACTGCATTTCATTATCTTTCATGGCAGCAGTTTATTACATTTAAATTTAAATAAAATTGCATGCAAAGCACATTGCATGCAAATTGTACCACTGCATAGGGGAAATTCTCTGAAAACTTTCACAAAAAGGGCTTTGTGCATTAAAATGTGGAAAACCCCAAGACGTGTTAAATGTATCTCCCAATTGACCGCTTTGACCAGGTGAAAAGCGGGATATAAATACAGCTAAATAAATAAATAAATGAAGTCACTAATCCTGGGTAAATCTCATGTCTTTGTACATTAGATTCTGGGTGTTAGCCACTTAAACTAGCCTCTTTGAAAACTGACTAGGACAGAGTTTCTAAATTTAAGCGCATAGTTTCCTCAGGCTCCTAAATTCAGGAGCCCAGAAAGCAGGGGACAATAGTGTTAAAACCAAAAAAGGGAAAATATTATTGTACTTAGCACTGATTTTCAGCACTAGTCTCTAACGTACCTATCAATATACTGAGCAGCAAAGTTATTTTCCAAAATGAGCTTGGAGTACCAAAAAGCAGGCACAAAAAGAAGACTGGCAAATATTCAATTCAGGTAAAACCCCTTTATTAGCCCCTATGCGTTTCGGCTCAAAAGCCTTCTTCAGGGTGTCTTTTTTTTAAGAGGAAAGCAAACCTTTAATGTCTTGTGGTACATACAGACCACGTCTATTGCAGCGCTCAATGTTCACAGATCAAAGTTGGAATTGCAGGACTCAAGAGAAGTGCTGGGAAAGGACTCGTGGAAAGTGACATAGAAAAAGCGAAATTGCTAAACAAATACTTCTGCTCTGTTTTTACTAAAGAAAATCCTGGAGATGGACCAGCTATGACTCCCAAATATAAAAATGGGAATGTAGTAGATACCACACCATTCACAGAAGATGAGGTGTTAGAACAACTTGCTAAACTGAAAGTGGATAAAGCCATGGGACCGGATGGGATACATCCCAGGATACTGAAAGAGCTCAGAGAGGTTCTTGCAGGGCTGTTAAAGGATGTATTCAACAGATCCTTGGAAACAGGAGAGGTTCCTCAGGGCTGGAGAATGGCTGTGTTGTACCTCTACACAAAAGTGGTGACAGGGAAGAAGTATCAAACTACAGACCCGTGAGCCTTATCTCGGTGGTGGGAAACGTAATGGAGGCGCTCCTGAAAGAGCGAATAGTGAACTTTCTCAAAACCAACAGGTTGCAAGATCCGAGGCAACGTGGTTTTACTGAAGGACAGTCTTGCCAAACAAATCTGATTGAGTTCTTTGACTGGGTGACCAAGGAACTAGATCAGGGGCATGCGATGGATGTCATCTACCTGGATTTCAGCAAAGCCTATGATACTGTTCCTCATAGGAGGCTTGTCAATAAACTCAGTAGCTTGGGGATGGGTACCAAGATGGTAAGCTGGATTAGAAATTGGTTGACTGACAGACGACAGAAGGTGATGGTACATGGAGCTCACTCGGATGAAAGGAAGGTGATTAGCGGGGTGCCTCAGGGTTCGGTCCTAGGCCTGGTACTGTTCAATGTATTTGTGAGTGATATTGCTGAAGGACTGAATGGAAAAGTCTGTCTTTTTGCAGATGACACAAAAATTTGCATCAGAGTGGACTCCCCCAAGGGAGTGGATAACATGAGGAAAGATCTACAAAAGCTGGAAGAATGTTCTAATGCTTGGCAATTACGATTTAATGCGAAAAAGTGCAGTGTCATGCACTTAGGTAGCAGAAATCCAAGGGAAATGTACGCAATAGGGGGCGAGAGGTTGGTGTGCATGGTTCAGGAGAAAGACCTTGGTGTGATCATCTCTGATGATCTCAAGGTGGCAAAACAGTGCGACAAGGCGGTGGCAAAAGCCAGGAGGATGTTGGGCTGCATACAAAGAGGGATCATCAGCAGAAAGGAAGAGGTACTTATGCCACTGTACAGGTCGCTGGTGAGGCCTCACCTGGAATACTGTGTTCAGTTTTGGAGACCATATCTTGCAAAAGATGTAAAAAGACTGGAAACTGTTCAGAGGAAGGTGACCAAAATGATTTGGGGCCTGCGTAAGAAACCTTATGAGAAGAGACTTGAAGACCTAAATATGTACACTCTGGAGGAGAGGAGGGATAGGGGAGATACGATTCAGACCTTTAAATACTTAAAGAGGAACGATGAACAAACCAACCTCTTCCAAAGGCGGGGAAGCTGCAAAACTAGAGGGCATAACATGAAGCTGCAAGGTGGAAAATTGAAAGGCAATGTCAGGAAATATTTTTTCACTGAAAGGGTGGTGGATGCTTGGAATGCTCTCCCGATGGAAGTGGTGGGGGCAAACACGGTGACGGAATTCAAAACAGCATGGGACAAACACAGCGGATCTCTTTACAACAACAGGATAAAAACAAAATAAACTGAACCAACTAACTTCTCTTCAAATAGGGGTGTCCTACATGGAGTGGTGGGTCCACCCCTAAACAAAGACATGGGGAGGGGTGGCCTGCACAGAGCGACAGGTGCACCTAACTCTTGCCGTATTGCTGGGCAGACTGGTTGGACCATGCTGGTCTTTATCTGCCGTCATTTACTATGTTACTATGACTGGAAAGGCATGAACTAAATAAAATAAATTGCATCAAAAGATGAATACAGCATAAAGTGGGGGATCCCCTCCCCAGAAGTATCTGGGCAAAAGTATCTGGGTAAGTAGCTGGCCTTATTAATACCCACTTTATATAGCACTTCCTTTCTGGAATAATTAGTTGTATTTTTCTAAGGCCTGGCGCTTTACAATTTACATACCGGTACAAGACCTGCCTGAAAGCAATTATATGTAAAGTTAGTACCTGAAGCAATACCTAAAGTCACAATGAATGTCAATGGCAGAATCAGGATGGAAGCCCCCTGGGATTTTTTTTTATACAAACCACTAGGCAGTTCAGTCTGTTTTTCATTGCCTTCTTATGGCTAGATATTTTCTCCCTTTGTAATCTGTCTTCATCTGTATGCCTTCTTGTTTGAAGAGTCCTCACTGAAGTCCAGTTTTTGGCCTGTGTGCTGTCTCTGATTTATTTAAATCTAATTTATACATGTAACTTTGGTTTAGAGCACAATAAAAATAAAGCACAACAAACAGATACAATGTTAGTAGGTAAATAAGATGAGTCATTTTTGTTTGAATTTACTATGTAGTGCATTTTTAATGCATTACACGATTGGATAAACATTTTATATTTTTATCGTTATTTATCTTTTGCAAAGCCTAAATACTTAAAATATTTCTTGCGCGGTATCAACAAACCCTTAACTCAAACAAGCAATGCTGCATCTTTGTCCCTTAGAAACATGGCACTGTGTATTTCTCCGCTCGACTAATTTTCTTGCCCTTTACGGCGACTTTTACCCTCTTGCTGTTGCAGTTCTAGAGACGAGCCGGCCGAGACGTTCCTGCGCAAGGCGTTGGGAGCCGGGCACGCGCGTCCCTCTTCCCCGGCCCGGCTCAGCTCTGAGCGCAGAGCGGAGTTCTCGCGCTCCAGCTCGCGCACGTCGGAGCGCAGCTCGCGAATAACGCGCAGCAGCAGGAGGCCGTGGCCCTCCATGCGGTCGGCTGCGGAGGTGCGCGCTCGGCTCTGTACTTAAAGCGCCCCGGACAATGGGAGGCCCTCGCGCCGCCCTGCTGTCTGTCTGTCTGTCAGTAGCCGCTGAGCTCGCGCCGACGAGGCACGATCAATTATTCAATCCGCTGCGGTTTCGGCTTTCTGGAGGCCCTGGGAGCTCTTTATTTGCCTGCGGGTGGTTTTATTGGTCGTTGTCAAAAACATCATGGTCCATTAGTAACACGCTTGGAAAAATAACAAGGATTTAGGGTTTTTCTTATTCAATTTTGGCTTCTACTCCTTAGGACTATAGCTACTATCTCCTAGATTTTCAATTTTTGGTCTCCTTGGGTTGTTGTTGTCAGGGCAGATGCGAGAGTATTGGGTGCCGTAGCCAAACGTTCAGCCATACACCCGCCCGCCACCCCTTCCCCCCGACAATCGTGATCATCCCAGCACCAACCTTCGCAGAACAATTCTGTAAAAATGCATCATTGGACATCATACTTTTAAATATTAAACTCTGTTTTGTATGTGTGTATGGGGTATGTTCACTAAAGTGCTTTAGGCTTTTGCAGCTAACCTGGCATTTTTGTGCAAATAGTATTGTGTTAGTTGCAAACACAGTGTATTATCAGGGGTGTGTGCACAGCATTTGCCCAGTAGAAACGCATCACAATTGCAGAGAGCGCGGCCGGGCAGCACCCCAGATGCACACAACGCCACCATTGAGGTTATCTGCACATTTGCTGTGCAGTCTGCAGCTTTCACTGTTACTACAGCGTGCAATCAAGTATTGCAGTCACGCCTATTTCCTGCCTACTCTGGCAATTAACGCGTTCTCCTAGGACAAGCAGGATGAGTCAGCCACACTTGGTGACGTCATCCGACGGCGCCGAGACGGAAGTACTCTCCTATAGCTCAGAAGGGCTTTTTGCCCTTCTGAGCATGGGCCAACTGGCCCCACCCCCCCTGCCCGCCCCTAGCTAACCAGTTTCAGTTCTTCCGCCTTGCCAGCAAGACGGACCTCTCCACAACAAATACTACATTATTCTAGAGGAATCCTCCTTACCATTTTAAAAATGTTTTAATGCTGTTTCTGATTCTCTCTTTTCAGATCTCTTCCAAACAGAGATGACCGGGATCCCCGTGTCTGCCAAATAGGCACTTGCAACCTAGAGTAATGGCTCAGCAAGAGTCTTGCCTAATACTCTGAGGTTTGATGTTCAAGACCTGCCTCCTCCTTGAAAGGCAGCTAGTAATCCTTGCGGTTTTGGATCTCTACCGCTGCAGCCTCTGCCGTTGGGATGTGCCTCCGGCCCCCATCCCCGCCATGCCTCCCGAAGCCTTCTATCCTGCATATGCAACTATCACTAAGAGGCTCTTACTCACGCGGCACTGGATGCACCCCACACCTCCTTCCCGGACGCAAATCCTTGCCTCCGTCTGTCTGCTTACATCGCAGCAGCTCCTTCCTGACTGGCCACGAGGTGACCATGAGAGTCCCAGGACGGCGGCCATCTTGCCGATGACATCACGGCTCCTGGCTCCTCCCCCCTGCGGCGCCATTGGCCGGCGCCGATCAAATCAGCATGGCCTGATTCATCTCGGGCTCCTCCCCTGCATAGGCGCAGACCCAAACAGCAAAGGAAGGGCCGATCGCACAGAGGGCACTCCTCCATCAGCGCCAATGACATCACAGCCTCTCTCCGGCAGCGCCATCGGTCAGCGCCGACCTAAACGGAGATGGACTCCAAATAATCCAAGGAGGAGGGGTGAACAGCTCTGTAAGCAAGCTATGCCTCGATGTCCCCAGTCAACCTCTCTTCCAGGCGTGCTTCCCTGCTGTGGGCCGCCGCCCCTCCGTACGATTGGACGGCATCGCTGCAGCCCCTCGGCGCCATTGGCTGGCGCTGCGTTGGCCCGCCCCCCTCAGCGCGATTGGCTGGCGTCAGACCTCACGTTTCATGACTAGCATGGGAGCGCCCTCGAGCCATCTGAGGGATGTGATAAGGATGCTTATCATAGCTCAGGAAGGAGCTATAGAAAAGGTGAAGTGACTCTGAACAAGCAACCTGTCAGTTCTGGTAGAAATAAGAAAACAGAATTTTCCCATAAAAGACTACCAGTCCCAGAATGCACCAGGTTTCCAACAGCCATTAGAGGAGCTGAAGTGGGGAAACGTGTGTTCAATCAGGAGGGCTATGAGGTAATCCCTAAGCACTCATCTCAAAGGGCAGGGCCTGATTCAGCACAGCTGCGCTGTATTAGGGAGGAGCACTCATCTAAGCAGAATAAGAGTAGAGTTTATTCTGCAGATGACCATCTTCATGATCACCTTGGATATCCAGAGAATTATCCTCAGTTTCATCTGAAGGATCATCAGAAGCAGAAGCCAAACCGGACGGACAGAGAGGGAAAGAGACCCTCTGGAAGAAAGAGGAGAAAAGCCTTTGAGAGGTCTAGAAGAGTCCAAAGCAGTACGTATACTGGGAGGCATTTCAAGGGCCAGCATACACCATTGGACTGGAGAAAGCCAGAGGAATGGTGCTGCAGAGCTAGGAATCACCAGACGCTACCTGTGAGGGAGACGGCTGCACGTGGAAGGGACCCTAAGACCTATGCCAGAAGGTATGTGAAGAGAGATCCAGTGTCCAGGGATCTGGATTGGAAGGCTGGACATAAGAACTGGACTACATACTGGCCAGGCTATATAGAGAGGAACTCTAGCAGCAATGGAAGCTCAGGTATGAACACTGATCTAAGCCCTAGCTATAACCTTGAAAGACAGCAGGGAAACAAGTATTCTCCTGAAAATGTTCCATTGAGAGATTCATCTGTGCCAATCCATGATATTGAACCCATGCTTGTTGAACAAGGGGGAATAATAGCAGATGAGGATCCTGTTTATATGGACTGTTCTCTATCCAAACTCCGTTGGTAACTTTCTGTTATAAAGTACAGCAACCATCACAAAGAAATACAAATTTGTTCTTTAATCTACTCAGAAAAGCTCCTGAAGCAGGATTTGACCCACACAGTGGAAGGCAAGCCAGCTAAGGGGTTTCAGCTGGTAACTGCTAGCAATTAAGCCTTACCTAATTGCTTGTGAGCTAGGAGAGAATCACTTCTGTATCTATGTGGGAAGTAATCAGAAGTTAACCTGAAAAGAACAGTTTGTTTCTTGCTTTGTGGCTTTTCATTTGTTGTTTTCCTGATTTTAACTTTGTTTTTCCAAGTTAACACTGAAAGCAAGTAACCTAATTTATGTGCTACCAAGCATATCTGTGTTGGGAGAAATAACCCCATAAATAAATATCTTATTGGCTTTACCCAAGAGCACAACTAAATTATTGTCAGCAGCTGTGTCTGGTGTGAATGAACTACATTGCCCACAATACCTTGCAAATCATATAGAGATATGCACTTGCAAAGACTGTGAAGATTCTCACCCAGGCAGCCGTCTGACAAATGGCGTAGTTTTTCAGATTGCTTTTGCACAAAAGGGGATTTACTTGCTGAGGATTACAACTAAAGTTCAAGTTTAAAGCTGGAAAAAAAGATTTTCCCTCAACTACACTTTGGAGGAAAAGGGGTTGTTCCAGGAAGCTGTCCCAGGAGGAAAAGACCCTGTGCAGAGCTGGATTCATCACTGAGACAAGGTAATAAGTACCTGGGCATGTCTTGTGGTGGATGGGAGTAAGCACAGGGTAATTGAAAAAAAAAAAGAGTGTAGAAAAAAACACCTGTTTGGAAGGTGGTGCACTTTGGTTTTTTTTTTTTCTTTGTTTCTTGCAGGGTTCAAGATGGATCCAAGGGAACTAGCTGATTGGATGGCAGCCCAGTTTAGCAAGCAGCAGGAGCTAGCACAGCAGGCTCAGGACACTGCTATGAAAGCCTTAATGGACCAGCAGAAGCCAGTGCTTGATCTGGTGCAAGCCCTAGCTAAGCTGCAGAACCAAAGTGGAACAGATGCAAGACCAGCAGTAAATACTGGTACACCACATGTGGACAGTGTGGGACTCAATCAAGGGATTGGGGCATTTAGTTTTGGGAAGCTAACTCCAGATGATAATGTTGATGATTTTCTAGAGTCTTTTGAAAGAGTGGCACAGGCATTAGCATGGCCAGAGACCCAGTGGGCAGTAAGGCTGGCAGCCTCATTAACTGGAGAGGCGCTTGCAGCTTACAGAGCAATGCCAGCAGCCCAGGCTTTGAATTATAAGGATGTAAAGGCTGCTATTAGAGATCGCCTAGGGTTGTCTATTTCAGAGTATAGGCGAATGTTTAGAGCTACTACATTGAGAGTGGGTGAAACACCCAGGGCTCTGAGTCAGAGAATCAGAGGTTTAGCTGTAAAATGGTTGGAGCCTGAGCAAAAGACGGTAGAAATGTTATTAGACATTATAATGCTGGAACAATTTATGTCTGCGGTCTCTAAAGATTTGCACACTTTCCTTATACAGCAAAATTGCCAAAATCTTGGAGAGGCAACCATGCTAGCAGAGAGATTCTTGGAAGCCACGCAGGCTTGCCATAGAATGGGTGGCCCTCTGAAGATTGGTGCTGAGGCAAGATGTGCTGTATCAGAAAAGAAAATAATTAAAAATGTTTCTGAAAATGAATGTACTGTATCAAACCAGATGACACAATGGAATAGAAAGAAATGTTTCAAGTGTGGAAAATGGGGACATTTAAAAAAAGGATGTCAGACACACACTAGCTTAGTGGGTGTGGATTTAAAACAGCCCAAAGAAGGATTTCTTTTGATGGTTGATGTGCAAGGAATTACCACAAATGCTTTGTTAGACTCTGGGGCAGACCAGAGTATGATGTCAAAAAGGCTTTGGAAGAGGATAGAGGCCCAAGAAGGATTTGTGCCTAGAACCCCTGAAAGCCAAGTTCACATCAGATGCATTCATGGTGCTGCAACATCATATCCCACCTATAGGCTAAAGGTTAAGTGCCTGGGGGGACAAGAGGAAGTCCTGTTAGCAGTGGTGCCTAGGCTACCCTTTGATTTGGTTCTAGGAAGAGACTGGCCAAGATTTAAGCAGGGTCTAGTGGAAGGACTAGGAAAGAAGGAGGGAGAAGGTTTAATGGTAATAGCTCCCGGGCCTTTATTTGGAAGTCCTCAGACCCCAGCTAAAAAGATGGTTAAGTGTCCAGAAGACCAAGCTACCCCAAAGCAGACATTCGTCCTAAAGTACCATAAGGTCACAGAGAAGGCCCAAGCTCCTAAGCGGGCAACCCCTCAAGCTGCTGGGTTTGACCTGTGCAGCATAGAAAATGTGACTGTACCTAGCCAAGGGAGAGCCCTGGTGGACACTGGTCTCCAAGTGGAAATACCTATTGGATGTTATGGGAGAGTAGCCCCAAGGTCCGGATTAGCCCTTAAATATTTCATCGATGTGGATGCGGGAGTAATTGATCCCGATTACAGGGGCATTATTAAAGTTCTGTTGTTTAATTTTGGACAGAATGATTATCACGTGAAGACAGGAGACAGAATTGCCCAATTGATCTGTGAGAGGCTGGGTTTTCCACCTGTGGAGGAGGTCACATCCCTGGAGAATTCTGAACGTGGAACCAAAGGCTTTGGTTCTACTGATGTCAAAGGGGTTAAAAGCCTAGCTGCCACCTGTGCCCGAGAGAGGGAGGTGAATGAAGAGGAAGATTTGGGACCCCTGGTATCTGATTGTAAAGAAAAATCAGAGCCCCAAATAGGTGAGGACCTGACAGTGGTACAACAGGAAGAAATTAGGAAATTGCTTAAAGAATTCCCAGATGTGTTGACACCCATACCTGGGGAGACACATTTGGTTGCCCATGAAATAATAACTCCACCTGGGAAATTAGTTCGTCAAAGGCCATATCGCTTGCCTGAAGCCAAGGAAGTAGTGGCACAAGTCCAGGAGATGTTGGACATGGGAGTAATAGAGGAGTCAAAGAGTCCCTGGAATAGCCCCATAGTCCTGGTGCCGAAGCCTGATGGATCTTTAAGATTTTGTATTGACTTCCGGCAGGTAAACGCCATATCAGTTTTTGATGCATATCCAATGCCAAGAATTGAAGAGCTGTTGGACCAGCTGGGACAGGCTCAATACTTAACCACCCTTGATATGACAAAAGGATATTGGCAAATCCCTCTCACCAGGGAGTCGAAGCCGAAGACTGCGTTCAGCACCCCCGTTGGCCTTTTCCAGTTCAAGAGGATGCCTTTCGGACTGCATGGAGCAGCGGCTACCTGCCAAAGGTTAGTGGATCAGGTACTTCGACCCCACCAAAATTATGCTTTTGCATATATGGATGATGTCATAATCCATAGTAACACCTGGGCGGAGCATCTAAAGAGGATCAGGGCAGTCTTGTGCTCCATGAAGCAAGCGGGAATCACTTTAAACGCGAAGAAGTGTGCCTTTGCAAATAGGGAGGTAAAATACCTGGGCCACCTAGTGGGAAGAGGAAAAATTAAACCTCTAATGAGTAAAGTAGATAGCATCAGGAATTTTCCTCCTCCAACAACAAAGAAACAACTAAGAAGTTTCTTAGGACTTATTGGATACTACCGCAGGTTTATACCGCAATTCGCAGAGAAAAGTGCAATTTTCACGGATATGCTGTGGAAGAATTGTCCAAACCAGCTAAAGTGGACACCTGAAGCTGAAAAAGCGTTTTCAGTCTTAAAAGGAAAATTGTGTACAGGACCGGTACTGAAAGGGGTGGACTTCAAGAAACCCTTTCTGGTTCAAACCGATGCATCGGATGTAGGGCTAGGAGCGGTTTCTATCCCAGTGTCATGATGGGGAGGAGCATCCTGTGATGTACCTGAGCAGGAAGTTGTCACCGGCTGAACAAAAGTATTCCACAATAGAAAAAGAATGTTTAGCTATCAAGTGGTCAGTGGAGGCGTTAAGGTTTTACCTTACAGGGAGAAAGTTCCAGTTGGTCACGGACCATGCCCCACTTAAGTGGTTGCAGCAAATGAAGAACCACAATGCCAGGTTGACACGCTGGTACATGGCCTTACAGGCATTTGATTTTCAAGTTGAACATCGTGCTGTGAAGTTACACAAGAATGCGGATGCCCTTTCCCGTATTACGGACTGTAGAGAAGAAGTTTCACCAGTGACACCAGTCCGTAATAACTTAAGCAGGGGGGTATGTGATAAGGAAGCTTATCATAGCTCAGGAAGGAGCTATAGAAAAGGTGAAGTGACTCTGAACAAGCAACCTGTCAGTTCTGGTAGAAATAAGAAAACAGAATTTTCCCATAAAAGACTACCAGTCCCAGAATGCACCAGGTTTCCAACAGCCATTAGAGGAGCTGAAGTGGGGAAACGTGTGTTCAATCAGGAGGGCTATGAGGTAATCCCTAAGCACTCATCTCAAAGGGCAGGGCCTGATTCAGCACAGCTGCGCTGTATTAGGGAGGAGCACTCATCTAAGCAGAATAAGAGTAGAGTTTATTCTGCAGATGACCATCTTCATGATCACCTTGGATATCCAGAGAATTATCCTCAGTTTCATCTGAAGGATCATCAGAAGCAGAAGCCAAACCGGACGGACAGAGAGGGAAAGAGACCCTCTGGAAGAAAGAGGAGAAAAGCCTTTGAGAGGTCTAGAAGAGTCCAAAGCAGTACGTATACTGGGAGGCATTTCAAGGGCCAGCATACACCATTGGACTGGAGAAAGCCAGAGGAATGGTGCTGCAGAGCTAGGAATCACCAGACGCTACCTGTGAGGGAGATGGCTGCACGTGGAAGGGACCCTAAGACCTATGCCAGAAGGTATGTGAAGAGAGATCCAGTGTCCAGGGATCTGGATTGGAAGGCTGGACATAAGAACTGGACTACATACTGGCCAGGCTATATAGAGAGGAACTCTAGCAGCAATGGAAGCTCAGGTATGAACACTGATCTAAGCCCTAGCTATAACCTTGAAAGACAGCAGGGAAACAAGTATTCTCCTGAAAATGTTCCATTGAGAGATTCATCTGTGCCAATCCATGATATTGAACCCATGCTTGTTGAACAAGGGGGAATAATAGCAGATGAGGATCCTGTTTATATGGACTGTTCTCTATCCAAACTCCGTTGGTAACTTTCTGTTATAAAGTACAGCAACCATCACAAAGAAATACAAATTTGTTCTTTAATCTACTCAGAAAAGCTCCTGAAGCAGGATTTGACCCACACAGTGGAAGGCAAGCCAGCTAAGGGGTTTCAGCTGGTAACTGCTAGCAATTAAGCCTTACCTAATTGCTTGTGAGCTAGGAGAGAATCACTTCTGTATCTATGTGGGAAGTAATCAGAAGTTAACCTGAAAAGAACAGTTTGTTTCTTGCTTTGTGGCTTTTCATTTGTTGTTTTCCTGATTTTAACTTTGTTTTTCCAAGTTAACACTGAAAGCAAGTAACCTAATTTATGTGCTACCAAGCATATCTGTGTTGGGAGAAATAACCCCATAAATAAATATCTTATTGGCTTTACCCAAGAGCACAACTAAATTATTGTCAGCAGCTGTGTCTGGTGTGAATGAACTACATTGCCCACAATACCTTGCAAATCATATAGAGATATGCACTTGCAAAGACTGTGAAGATTCTCACCCAGGCAGCCGTCTGACAGGGATTAGAGACAGTGAGTCGCGGTGCCAGGATTTCACGGGGCCAGGTGATCTGGATTCTGCCGCCAGGTCCATCACCCACTCAGGAAAGTTTCAGCGGGATCTCCCGGTCAGCGTGCCATCCATATTCTCCAGATGGACAGGGCTCGCCGGGGTCGAGTCTGCCAGCCTCCTCGTGCATGACCAGGAGACCGACGAATCCAGGAGCAGCTCCACCGAGGCTACTTCTGTGTCGACATGGGAAATTCTGTTGGCGCACACAGACTTGGGACCCAAGCGACCAGGCTTGATTCCTGGCCTTGGCCAGGTCACTTGACCCTCCATTGCCTTGACCCTCCGTTGTCTCAAAAGAATTTAAGTTATCAATGTCTGTTGCATTGTAGCTTAGACCTCCATCGCATTTAGCTTGTGTAAAATGAGGGCGGATTTAGACTTGCTCTTTGCACCGAGGCCAAATTGGCTCTCCGTGCTGATTAAGGAAGCATCGGGCTTAACTCCCCCATGCTGCCACACTGCTTACAGGGAGTCACGGCTTGCAGAGCGTGCAATTTCCCACTGGCGGGACACATCAGCCATCAGCAAGTCTGTCCAGTGCATCCCACAACGCCTCCAGAGCTGACGACATACAGAGCCTCCAGCACTGGCTGACAGAGAGGGTACCGGCTCTAATCTCCAGTCACCAGGGACACAACCGGGAAAGTCACTTACCCCTCCAGTGCCTCAGCATAATGGTCGGGAAATCTACGGTAACAACAGTTTGGTAAAGTACACACAGCAGTGTGTTCAGGGGCGGAAGGTCACAGGTTCAAGTCCCGGCTGTGGCAAGTCCCGGCTGTGGCTCCTGCAGACCATGTTTTCCACTGGGGCATAGACAAAGTCCTTAGCCCCTCGGAGCCCCAACAAAATGGTCTGGAGTTCTACTCCGGCGTCAAACGCATGCCCTTTCCACGGAAGGGCACGAGAACCTGCTAAGTACCTTAACAACGGCCAGGGAATCTGTTTTCAGCATGCATTCACACGCAGATTTTCGGAAGGCATTCCCATCAACCCTCCGCAGCCAGGACCTGCGCCCGATTCCCAAAAGGGAGAAGGAGTTTTCTTGGCCTCCCAAGGCAGATGCCTTGGTTACAAAGGTGACCAGGATGACATTGGGCAAGTAGGAAGCGACATCTGCATCCAACTACGTGGATAAGATACACCGCATGGGTAGCTGCTCTGGGGCTCCTCCTAAGGACTCCATAAACTCTAATCTAGTGGTTAGAGCAACGAGCTAGTAGCAGGGAAAGCAGGCTTCAGACTCCCCGGACGCTGACACACGTGGCGCTTCTGTGCCCATCCAGTCTCCGGCTCAGGCACCACCCCAACATCCAAGCGCATGTCCCCTAAAACAGTGGGCAGGGCCACTCTGTAGTTTGGTAGTGGTATCAAGGTTTGGACTCTTCAGTGTACCGGTTGACCCCCTCCCCAGCACTACTAATAGCCTTCAAGGAGCATGTGTCAGCCATCTCCGGTCACATCGCCGACCGTGAGAAATGAAGACTGTGGGGGTTTTCCTTCTCATAGTACAGCCTGCAACCGCCGGCACTTGCCACCTCTCAGCATGCAACCGCCAGACACTGGCACCTCTCCATTTCGCGCCACTTCCTGCTCCTGCATACAGCTCCATTCCAGACTAGTCCAGGACAGAAACAAAGACCACAGGGGCACAGCCAGCCCTGACACAAAACAACTGCCTGAGGATCCCACATCACCATTGCAGCACAGCCGGATCTATGGCCGCACAGCCGAAGCTACAGTACATGGCCGCACAGCCAAAGCTACATCACACCAGTAGCCAGCGCCTCACACACTAACACAGCCTCAGCAAACGAAGGGGCATTTTCCCAGGTCAGACCCTGTAGGAATGATATGGTGCACATATCACTTCAGAGCCGGTGTGGAAGATTACAATCCAGAAAAGCGGGAGGCTTCACGTCTGCAACTATGTAGCACTTGGTTGGGATCAATTCCCTACCAAGAGGCGTGGGGGAATGGCCCCTGTAGCCTCCAAACAACGGCCTTCAATGGAAGACTTGGCAGCCCACCAGACATGGATGAGACGCCCTCGGCCTAACTAAGCCCTGACAATCCACATAAGCACTGACAATACACAGTTTGCAAGACTCGGCAGCGGCAACAGTGGGTGCAGTACATAAATAGTCATTGTGCCGAATCCACCACCAGTTTGCAGTAGCAAACAGTGTGGTGCAGTATGAATAGTCACTTTGTCCTCGAGCAGAAGATCACAGATTCAAATCCCGGCTGTGGGCCCTGCAGCACATGCCCCTACTTTGGCCTGGGAGATTAGTAACCGCGCATTGCCTGCAGGCATGACCATTCATACTTCTGCACCTGTGCACTTCCGGAAAACCAAGGGACCCCCCCCCCCCCAGACTCCATCTGGGCAGAGTGGCCCACACGGTGCCTGCAAATGGCGGCAGTCCACCAAATGGCGGCAGCCCACCTCGGTGAAAAGGGTGTCGGTCCTCTCACACCCACCACCCACCTCTGCCGGGCCATCTCTGGAGCCCTATGCTGTGATCCATCGAACCATGCCGCCCGCTAACCCTTGAGCCTTCTGGTGAACCATCCAAAGACCCAGCCTTGTAACTCTCATCGTGATGTGGTTCTTCTTCTCCGCCCTGCAGAGAGCACACGGCCCCAGTAATCCCTGCGACACTAAGCCTAACATCACAGGGTGCATGGAGGCAGAGGGACAGGCCCATGGCCAACCTGGGATATCCAGTCAGGTCTGTCTTCAGCTCGAGGGCGGCGCTATGACTCAAAATGCAAAGGCAGGTGCAACTCACAGGTTCGAAACTTGTTCTGTTCAGCTCGAGAGCAGCACTATGACTAAAAAAAAAATAAAATAAAATAAAAAGGCAGTCTCCTATAACCTGCCCAAGAAAGGTCAGAGGACAGGAGCCTGAACAGCTGTCCCAGTGGGACTCCTTCTCCAGGCAGTAAGGTGCAGCAAAGGTGTGAGCAGAGGAACAGGTGGCACATAGCAGATGGCAGGCACATTCGACCTGCGGGTCACAGGTTCAAAATTGGGCTTAGAGTTATATCGGGTATTACGGATGCTCCGGCCCCTCGCTTCCACTCGGAATCATGTAGGAGCTCACTCAACCCTTAGGGCACCATCCACCTGTGGGGCTGACCGCATATATATATATATATCTTGTCACCACGTGGGGTATAGGACGTGTGATCACTAAAATGGACAATGTCTTCATCACGCGCACTGTCTAGTACCCGTACCAGCACATTGCGGTCTTCTGCCCACCTATGCGCCACAGCTGATCGGCTGCGGTGGATCGCTGAGTGGGAGCCGCCTCGAGGCCCTCGCTCTCGGAAGCTCGCTGCCGGTGGTGACACAATGATCTGAGTTACATCTCCAGGGAAGCTTCTACATGGCCCTGTGCCACCGTATGCCCAAGACCTACCCTGAGCAGTGTACGCGCCTGGCTGTCAGTCCCAGCAGCATAGCAGCATACGCCCGTGGGGACTCCGCCTGCATCTCCACGCCTGCAAGGCCACTAGGGCCTTGCAACAGAGACTATCACATCATCCGGGCAGGGCACCGGTACACACCGTGCAGTAATACCACCGGTAATTCGTGCACCTCACGCAGTGACCATATCGAGAAGTATAGGGTCCGGAATTCTTGGCGTCCAGGCATAAGGAGATGTCATGTCATCTGCCAGCCTTCCATGCTGGCCCGATCAGACCAGATTCCCGAGTTCTCAAACCGGAAAACTTCTCTCTGCACAACTAGTTGTTGTAGTCAGGGACATTAACTCCAAACAACATCGCAGACTCATAAACAGAAGCCATTGCTCCCTGTCCTTCTCTTTATGCCTTGTCCTGCATGCAGCCCCAACAATCTGGACCAGCCGCCCAGAATATTGACTCTGCGGGCTTAAGGATCAACTTCATACCACTCTTAGTCACCCCACTGTGACCATGGGCGATAAGACATGCCTTACTGGGTCAGAGCTAGGCCCATCCAGCCCTGTGTTTCTGCGTCCAACAATGACCAACCTTGGCTATGTCTCCCCAAAGCCACAGATTCATCAATGCTGTGGTTCCCCAAGGCTTGTGTTGGGCCAAGCAGCGACTTTGTGGTCCATTGCTACGCTAATGGCCTCATAACATCTCCGGTAACAAGCCTCAGAGTTGATTACCAACAAAAAAACCCCCCTTTTGGTTACCACACAGGTGTGCCTTACAACTACACCCTCCGCACTTGTGTGCATCGCAACCGCGCAGACCAGCATACGGTACCTGGTAACTGCACCCCTCTCAACATCACTACAGGCCTACAGGTTCATACCTAGAGGATCTGGTTTCAACATGCGGTACCACAAGGGCGCATGCTAGCCCTAACGAATTGTCTCGGCCTTCCCCCATCCACCTCAGCGTATGGCAGCTTGGGAGGCACCAAGTGTGGCTGACTCATCCTGCTTGTCCTAGGAGAAAACGGAGTTACTTACCTGTAACTGGAGTTCTCTGGGGACAGCATGATAAGTCAGCCACACATACCCGCCCACCTCCCCTGGGAAGGGGTTGGCCTCCATCCGAATGCCTGCCTCCTAGCGGCAAAAAGGCTAAGCTAGTGATGTATTGGTTAGCTAGGGGCGGGCATGGGGGGTGGGGCCAGTTGGCCCATGCTCAGAAGGGCAAAAAGCCCTTCTGAGCTATAGGAGAGTACTTCTGTCTCGGCGCCGTCGGATGACATCACCAAGTGTGGCTGACTTATCCTGCTGTCCCCGGAGAACTCCAGTTACAGGTAAGTAACTCCGTTTTTGTGCAGATAGTGCAGTAATTTTCTGTGCTCTCTGTTAACACGGCCGGATAGTGTGTGCTGTCTGCTGCGTTAACAGGTAGCACAGCTTAATACACATGCCCCTCTCTGTGTGCCTGCTCTCTCTGCATGTACTGTAAAAAAACGTGCCGATGGCTCTGAGTTTGTCTGGCTGTCAGGATCTATACTTAATTTTCTAATTAGGCTTATAGACCGTGTTTCTACATTCGAGGGTTGTCCAGAAAGTATTGCCCCACATTATTTTTCTCGGAGAGGTTTCATTCAAAAATGTATAAAAATCACTCACAGTATAAATTAATGTGTCCTTAACGCATATTACAATGGTCAACAAATTTTTACAAAAGTCATGTTACTGAAATAAAAATAGTCATTTTTTTTTTTTTAATTCTTTATTTTCGTTTTACAACAACAAAGGAAGGAAGACATACAACTAAAAGACAATACATACATGGAATGTGATACATACACCAAAGTAAACCCCTGCCACCCCCCTCCCCCCTGCTTCTTCTCTAGAAAACTAAATCATTCTCGAAGCGGGCGTATACTGACATTATTGAGTTACAAAACCTAACGGCGATCTGAAACATGATGAATGTACATTAAACAGACATGTCGAAGCAATAAACAGATTGTACATGATCATTGAGCATCTGCCATTTAGACAAGCGAGAATGAATTTGGGCATGGAAAATAGCTCTCCGAAATATCTGCTCATATTTACTATATAAGCAGACAAGGTTCCACTATTCATTGACAGTAAGTCGAGAGCTATCCTTCCAAGTCCTCGGGATTAAACATATGGCTATACCCAGCATGAAATCAGGAGAGAGCGACCCTTCTTAGGAAGAGAGGGGACCTCCGCCACTGAGCGGAGTCCCACAGTCTTCCAAGAAAGAGGCTCATGAAGGTGTAAGATAAGTGAAATACGACCCCAGACCCGCCCCCAGTAAACCTGTAATTAAGAACATTCATAAAGAACATGAGCAAGGGTTCCCACATCAGTATGGCAAGACCGACACTGGTCCCTGGCAGTTGTGTTCCATTTGGCTATTTTCCTGGAATATAAGAACAGCTATGTGCAAAAAGACGAGAGTTGAGTTTGGGTAACTGAGGCAGATCGGGAAACCCGCACTATTTTGCTCCAGAAAACGCTCCAATGCACAGGGACTAAAGTGGTTTGCGGTTAGCGATCCCAGACTTGTTGGACTCTTCAAGTGGCAGTATCTGTACCCTGACATAATAGTTTGTAAAAGTTAGAGGCTATCCCATGTGTACTACTAATAGAGTGAATTAGTTCTAATAGCCCATCCTTAGTAAGGACAGAAGGCGGCATGATTGGAGCACTTTTGAGGCAGCATGGAAAATGCATCAATTGAAAGTAATGTTGCGCTAGTAACGCAAATTCCCTATATAAATCAGAAAAGGTTTTCCAACGAGCTGCAGGGAAGAGCTGTTGGGGTGTCCAGATCCCCCTGGAGTACCAGGGTCTGGAAGTAATCATGTATGGCTGCTCGAATTTCTAACCGGAACTCTGGCTGAGTTAATAGGGCTCTATCAAAGAACCAGGCCCCCGGATTCCCTTGAAGTGCAGTAGTGTGGTATTGAAAAGAAATAGCAGCATGATCTGAAATATGCTGGGAGTGAATCTTTACAGCGTCCACCTGAGGAACTAACAGTGTTGATATTAGAAAGAAATCTATGCGAAACTGGGATTTGTGAGGGGAAGAAAAGAAGGTAAAGTCAAGCTCATTGGGGTGTAGTAACCTCCATAGATCGACTAGAACAATATCTTTGATCACAGAGGTAAGCGCGATGTGACTCTTGGGGGGACCACTTGTCCTAGGCGGCTATTAGTCAATCAGGGGATCAAGAACTAAATTGAAATCCCCCCCAATATCAAGGAAGTATTAGCAGAGGCCTGCGTAACCTGAGCAATAATAGCAAAAGGGCAGGGTCATCCACATTAGGAGCATGAAGGCATATACATGTAACTTTAAAGTTACCTATCTTGAGGTGAACTCTGGGCCATCTACCCGCTGTGTCTGAGCAAGTCGCAACAATAGTAGCATGCAGAGATTTCCTATCCAATATGGCAACCCCACATTTCCTAGAAACGGCTGGGGAATAGGCGGCCACCATGTAAGGTTTAATATTGAGGTTGAGAGTTTCCTTCGAATTGAAATGTGTTTCTTGGAGGAAAATCAGGTCCGCAGCTTCATGACTTAGATAGCTTAGGAGTTTCCTCCGTTTTATCGGATTATTGATTCCTTGTACGTTCAATGAGAAAATCTGACATGGTGCCATCAATCGATAATAGACATTTTAGGTAAGAGCGCTTGAAAACTTACAACATAATCAGAATCTGTACAATAATGACATAAACACCAAGTATGCTGGCCAATACACCCATATTGAAAAGTATGTACCAAAGTAACTTAGAGAAGAAGCAAAACCCCCAATGAATATGGCGACCAGATGTCTGCGGGAGGAGGCCCTAGAGAGGAAGATATTGACATAATAAAAGAAAAGAAACACCAGAGTCCATAAGAAACACTGTCTCTGATACTCGTCGAGGCTGCTATGGGTAGATGGAGTCGGGTCCCAAATATCTTCAAAATAAGGCAACAAACCGCCCTCGACAGACTCTTCACTGCGCTGCGGTAAATCCAATATGGCAGGTACAGCGGATGTGAGAGTACTGGCAGGAATATTCTGGAAGTCAGCGCATCAAGTCGGCTTCTTTAGAGTCCAAAAACTCCGCTAGTAGATCAGGGTCCTCAAATCTTCTTGTCTGATTGTGAAGCGTGACTCGGAGCTTGGCCGGGTACATCAGGCCATAGCGTGCTTGTAGTTGTTGAAGCCTCGGCCGAAATTCCAGAAAGCGCTTTCGGCGGTCGACCGTGGGTTTAGCCAAGTCAGGATAGAAGGAAACCTTGTGGCTCTCAAACTCCATATGGCCCTTTGCCCGGGAGGCACTGAGAATTTGTTCCACATGTTGATATCTCAAAAGTCGAAAGATGATAGGCCGCGGGGTCTTCCTGTTGAGCGTTATGTTTGTGGGTACACGATGAGCGCGATCGATCTCCAATTCTTTGGTAAAGGTGATTTGGAGCAGGGAAGGGAGGATTTTACTTAAAAACTCCTTCATGTCTCCCAATTCCGCTCCCTCCGGTATGCTCACGAGTCGTAGGTTGTTGCGGCGCGCTCTATTATTGCCATCTTCCACTTCTTTCTGCAAGGCCCGCACCTGACGTTCAACTTTGTCGAGTTTGGACAGCCGGACCGCATGGGAGTCTAATATACTCTCCATTTTGTCCTGACGCGAAGAGAGCCCCTCTAGCCTGCCTTGCAGTACACCAAGATCTTCCCTCAGCGCTCGAAGTGCTTCACCGTTTGACTGCACGAGGTCCTTAACCCCTCTAATTTCTGCGAGGATTTCCTGCTGCATTTCGGGGCCCTCGCGGAAAGCCAGCCCCTTCTGCGGGGACGGGGGTTCAGTTTTGGAGCGTTTACCGTGAGAAGCCGCTGGAGATCCAAATTCCAGGCGCGTGGGTTTGTTCCCCGCCATCTCACCAATATGCCCCAGCAAGATCAGAGCAGAAATTCAAGTTTGTCCGGTGTTAATTCAGGATTCTGAGTAGGCCTCTCGGGAGCCTCAGCGTTATGCGACCATCCCCAAAAATAGTCATTTTTTATCAATTTTTATATGCTGAACACGAATATGACAGTGAAATTGCAAAGTTGGCTCTAGTTTTTTTTGTAATCTACAAGAATTAATGTTTACATCACGAAATGCAGGTCAGTAGTAAATATAATAAATATAATTTATAGCAACAAGATAAAATCAAAATAAACATAACTATCTCTTATATCTCAACAAATAGGGGTGACCTACACGGAGTGGTGGGTACACCCCTAAACAAAGGCATGGGGAGGGGTGACTTGCACAGAGCAGCAGATGCACCTACTCTTGCCGCCTTGCTGGGCAGACTAGATGGTCTTTTTCTGCTGTCATATACTATGTTACTACGTTACTATAATAGGCCTTCGGTTAATACCTGTAAAAACCAAGTCATAGACTACTTCTTAGATTTTTTCGCCTGTTTCTTGTACAGCTGTTCGGGAGCTTCTCTGGGGAGTGTCCAGCAGTAGTCAGCCAGCATTGTAGTGGAGCATTTTCCCTGGTATCTTTGCTCCATCCGATATCCTGGTGAAAACGTTCGCCCTGTTCATCACTAACCATACCACAGTTGTCAGGAAAGACATGGAGATGGGAATCAAGGAAATGGATCTTTAGAGACATATTGCAGCCAAGTTTCTGATACTGCATCAGCAAGTCTACTAGTTCCTTGTAGTTTTCTGCCCTAACATTCCCGAGAAAGTTTGTTGACACTAGGCGAAAAGCATTCCATGCTTGTTTCGCATCACCCTGCAGCAAGATGTTGAACCTTTCATTATTGAAGAGCTCTCGAATCTGAGGACCCACAAAAACTCCCTCTTTAATCTTTGCTTCGCTGAGTCGAGGGAATTTTTCATGCAGGTATCGGAAAGCTGGCGAAGTGCGGTCCATGGCTTTAACGAAGTTTTTCATCAAACCTAGTTTGATGTGAAGGGGCGGTAGCAGGATTTTGTGAGCCTCAACCAGAGCTGGGGGCTGGATATTCTTCTCTCCAACTGTTACGTTTTGTCTGCGATTCCATTCCTTCCGCAAGTAGTGCCAATCCCTTGCTCGGCTATCCCACTCACATAAGAAACACATGTATTTTATATATCCCTGCTGCAGTCCCATTAAAAGGGCAGCTACCTTCAAGTCCCCACAGAGGTGCCAGCTGTACTTGTTATAGTTAATGGAAGTCAGTAGATGCTTTAAGTTATCGTATGTCTCTTTCATGTGGACGGCATGCGCTACTGGAATAGATGGAAGACGGTTTCCATTGTTCAAAAGCACAGCCTTCAGACTCAGTTTCAAAGAGTCTATAAATAGTCTCCAGTCTTGTGGGTCATGAGTGATTTTTAAGGCATTCATGAGGCTTTCAATATCAGAACAGAATACCAGATTCCTTTCCGACTGCGTATAGTACACTGCTGACATCAGATGGCTTCAGCAGCCGTCTCGCAGTAGTATTGCATTGCATCAGAAAATGATGCAATCAACTCTGGATGATGTGTGCATGCTGGTATTATGCAATGTGATGCAATATTACATCATTCAAGGCTTATTTGGGATGTTGTTGATGTCCTACTGGATAAATTTACACGGTGTCGCCTCCTTCCCCCGTCTAGGCGGTTGCCTGTCGAGGGGAGGGGGCTTCACTTTCAATGTCCCTTTAATATGGGCTCGTAGGGCAAAGGCCGCTGGGAGTTGTAGTTGCTTGAGCAGTTAGATGTAGTTGTAATAAAAATAATTCAGCCGAGGTTTGAAAGCAACACAGGAAATTTTATTTGCCTTCTTTGTTTAAAGGAACTTCTAAGGAAGCTTGGCACAACATGTATAAAGACTTTTCCACAAGAAATTAATTTTGGTATAAACCTTTCCACAGATACAAACTGCCTTTGCTTGCTTCAACAAGGCAATGATTGCTTCATTCAACATAAAGGTATCTCTTTATAGTCCTTTGCTGCAATTGGTTGTCACTTAAAGGTTTTCAGGCAGCAATATTAATATAATGAACTTCTCTTCTTTGCTTTAACTTAGTCAGGTTTTAATTAGTTGCTCTAGAGACTTTTAACATTCTACCTTACAAGTCTCCTGCATTTAAAAAGACATCAGCCACACTAATTAAAACTTTATCCTTTTCACAGCACACATTCACGTACAACAAGGCTGGAATTTCTTCAGGCTTATAGCTCACAGAATTCTCACTCTACCCTCCTGGATAAAGCACATTCCATTTCAGAATCAGATTGATCTGATTCAATATTATAATCTTCAACCTCCATTGACTCACATTCAGAGCAATCAGGCTCTGCAGCTTCCTTGAGCAACTTAAACAGCTGTTCCCCTCGAGACCTCTCTCTGGACTTAGGGCTGTTATCAAAGCAGGGGAGATCCTTATCTCTTAGCAAGCTCTTTAACAGTTTTAAAGAATTCAGGTTTTCTCTATCAACCGGTTTCCTTACCAGCCTTCCCCGAGGTGAGATTCTTGGACTCAGCGTTTCCTGGGAAATCCCTATAACTGAGTCACACCCAGCAATCTCTCCTGGCTTAAACCTCCTGGTTTCTGGACCCACCGTAGGCTTTCTATAGCACTGGCATCGGTCCAAACTCTGGAGCTGGCTATGAGGAGACTCTTCCCTCGAGCTGTTGTCTGAGTACCTTTCTCGACTCCTGGCTAGAATCCTTACTTGCAGTTTCTTTTAGGATTCCTTCCACCACTGTTTCACTGCCACTTTCATGGCCATGCTTGCTCCTGCATGTATTAGCCCTTCCGTCTCTGTCTCGGTTCCTGCTTCCGTTTCACTTCCTCCTATGGTGCTCCTCCCTCTCTGTTCTCTGGGGCTTAAATGAGTGGGGCTGGCCTGTATCTTTCCACCCTGCCCCCAGCTGTCTCAGATTGCCTCCCTCGGTTGCCATAGAGCTGAGGCGTGGCCTTAGGACAGCAGCTTTAGACAGGTTTTTTCTTTCCTAGCTGAACTTTTAAAGTGACAGTTCCCTGCACTTTCCTTCTGCCTGGAGGAGACTGCTAGTGTTTTCCCTATTTCCATAGGCACTGGGGTAGCTTCGTCACCACAACGGTGAAACGTCAAAAATGAACTACATGCAATATCTTCAAAACGAGAGCCAATAAATTTTTTTTAATGTTATATTCGTGTTCAGCTCACCAAGATACTACAGATTAGGGCCTTTTAAAGTCAGTAATGATTTCAATGTTGACCAATGTTATTTTTATACATAATCTCCATCAACATCTATGGCCTTACGCCAGCGAGAAACGAGGGCATTAATTTCCCCACTGTACCAGCTCATGTCCTCTTCATGCAGCCATTTACAGCACGAATCACGCTCACGTCATCTTCAAAGCTTGTTCCATGCAGGCCATCCTTTAGTGGTCCAAACAGATGAAAATCTGATGGTGCCAGATCAGGACTGTAGGGTGGGTGGGTGGGGGAGCACTGTCCAACCAAATTTGGCGATTGCCTCTTGGGTTCGGAGGCTTGTGTGAGGGCGAGCATTATCGTGATGAAGCAACATATCTCCTGGATTACTGTTAGGCCGCACTCGCAAGTAACGCCGTTTCAGTTTTTGAAGGGTTTTGATGTACCTGTCTGAATTGATTGTTTCACCTCTCTGAAGCACATCCACCAGAATTACGCCATCAATGTCCCAAAAGACGGTGATCATCACTTTTCCAGCAGAAGGAATGGTCTTGAACTTCTTTTTTCTTGGTGAGTGAGCATGATGCCATTCCATGGACTCTGGTTCATAGTGGTGAGCCCAGGTTTCGTCACCTGTGATAATCCGGGACAAAGGCCTCCCCCTCAGCTTCTAAACGCTCCAACAAATCAGAGGTGTCTTTCTTTTGGCATTTGTGTTCTGTTTTGAGACTTCGCGGAACCCATCTTGCACACACCTTTGAATATCCCAAAGAGTCAATAATTGCCATTGCACTACCTCTACTGACGGAAAGCTGTACGGACAATTCCCAACTCGTGATGCGCCGATCCGCATGAATAATGTCATCAGCGCGCTGCAACTTGTCTGGATTGGTGGCTGAGGCAGGATGCCCAGACCACGGCCGATCTTCCAGTTCCATTTTACGACTTCCTGAAACCTTTACTCTCTTCACCCATTGTCCAACAGTTCTCCTATCTACCGCAGAACTTCCATACACAGCACACAACTATTTGCTAATATTTCTCACACTTTCTTTCTCCTCCACCAAAAATTCAATTACAGCTCATTATTTGTACCGTGTGTCACTCACAGACGCCATTTGAAGGATCACTACCGCCTCACTATTTGTCAGACGACTGTAGAATTACACATATGTATCCTTTGAAGTTCCAAGTTACTACCCTTTCAATTTTACACCTCTATCTTCATTCTGAACTGAGAAAAAACATGTGGGGCATTACTTTCTGAGCAACCCTTGTAGTTTTCCCTTGTCCTGGAAGGGCTCACAATCTGTTTTTGTACCTGGGGCAATGGAAGGTTAAATGGTTTGCCCAAGGCCACAAGGAGCACCTGTGGGAGTAGAAACCCCAGTCCTTCTGGCCCAGGTTACTGTCCTCTAATGGGATTCAATCCCCTGGTCCTCTGGCCTGAGGTAATTTGCCCCAAACACTAGGCTGTTGCTCCTTGCTGATGCCCAGGATTGTACAAAGCTACAAATCTGGTGCCCCCTCCACCCTAGCCACATGCAGTAACTCACTCGTTTTGAACTTCGTGGAAATCCAGTGATGATAGCAGCGTCCCTTCTGTGCTTGCGCCCTGTGCAGCTGCACCGCTCACACAGCCCTTGGTACAGCCGCCCTAGGCATTCACCTAATCTTATCTAATGGAAATCGTCCAGTCACAGTCTGGTTGCTTCCAAGCATAGGGGGAAATAAACCTGTATGCAGCTCATTGATATGTAATTACTAATCAGTTCGAAGTAGGAGCACGAGCAGAGTGTATTTACATGCACACATCATTTGTGACAGCCATTGGGCTGGTGTAAGTGATTACGCGTAGATATGGCGTATGTTCTGTGCCACTTATGCCCCCATTTTATAAAGGAAAGTATGTGCGTACTTGACTTTGTAAACTAGACGCAATTGATGTGCATAAAAATACACATTAACTATGTAGGCGTTATAATATTATTCTCTACAGGTGAAATGTCAAGAACGCAAACTGTAGAATGTTCTTTAAGCGTGGACACTGCTCTTAAATCCATATGATTGATTTGGTGTGAGTTTTTCTTCATGGACCATTATTCTTGGGTCCTTAAGAGCCCAGGAAGCTTTGCAACCTCTGGTTGAAGCATCTGTAGTAAGGATTATCTGATGTTGCAGTTGATCGTCTGAGAGTCCTTCAAATAAGTTTGAAATATAATTGCATTCCAGCAATTTAAAGGGACTCTCTCTGTGCTCCCTTGGCACAGCTGAAAGACACCCTGTGCTCTTTTTTTCTTCAAGACCTTTATGAAAGGAACATACTGTAAAGAGTGAATGACAGCACTCACTCTAGAGAGGCTCCCCATATGCAATTTGTTTGTAAATGTCAAGGTTGATTACAGATGAAGTGCCCTTTCCTCATACCTCTGTCCTTCCGACCATGTCTTAAAGGCTTTCGTGAACTGTCAGGGCATGGAACCATTGCAGCTGAAGACTTAAATTGCCTATGTAAAGGAAGGTTCGTTTTTGCTAGAGTGCTTTAAAGGACAGCTATGATTACAAGGAGAAACTATTTCATAAATGGGGACAAAAGCCTTTCATAATGCTTTGGTACATGATGACCTTTTATGCCTGCCGTTGTTTATGCTTTATAGCTTGCTAAGCGATGACACTTTTTTTGGATTGTAAAAAGCCTTTTTAGACATCTTGCTTGTGTCATTCCCTGTTGTCTATTTCAGAAGGCATTTAAATGAGCAAGTGTTATTGAATTGTTAGCAGGCATTAGGGCTTCTTCCTTTTCATTCGTGTTGACGACATTATCAAGCTTTCTTTGCCCTCTTCTATAGAAGACTGTTAATGCAATAAAGTTGCTTGTCCAAAAAAAATGATGGCAATTTCATAAACGTTTTTCCATGTGTAAAGCCTGCCTTACACACAGAAAAGGCCTTTTATAAAATTGTACTGACAAGATGGTATGAGGCTGTGAGGATTTGTGTATGTGCTGACAAGATGGCATGTATATTTATGTGTTGCATATAGGTGTTCCTGGAGACGTAGATTGGGGTAGAGCGGGGCAGAGTTGAGTTGTGTGAGTGTATTTTATAAACTACATGAGTATATGTCTAAAGAACATGTACATCTACCATGGAGCAGGTGTAAATATGTATATCGACAATTACACACTATTGGGGTTGGATCTGGGAATCTGTATATATTTAGCAACTCAAAGCTGGGTCAGCTCCCAAACCTTCATTGTGTACTCATTAACAGCTTATTTGTCACTACTTGGTCTCCTAAGGATAGATTTTTCAAGTCTTTAAAATAGTTGGGTTGCCCTTACAACTGCATACTTGTCTTGACCTCTTCTGCCTCAGACTGGATGAATCAACTACTATTTTTCCCCAAAACTTTCAAAGGAGAAAAAAGAGAGGTCTCATATTTTGAACCTTATAAAAATATTGAATACTTAAAACAGTCAACTTTAAAAGTGTTCGACCAATTTTTTTTGTTGACGAGGTCTGCTTAGCTAGTGTTCTGTCTGTATTAGAGGCAATCAAGGCACAATTCACCAGATCTTTCAACAGGACATTTTTTGTTGTAGAAATATCATGTATGGTCCTCTGTCTCTTCATACATTTTCAAATTACCAGAAGAGGTGTTTTTTTTAAAATTATACCTGATTAAACAACTTCAACCCTTCCTAATTATAGATAAGCTGTAGAGTGTAGTTCAGACTGGTTCTAGCAGATTACTTAAGGTTTTCATAAGTCGATGAATGCTTGGCTATGGTCTCAGGCCTATGGCGTACTGTAAGTGTTTATGTGCTGTTTTTTTTATTGGGTTGTGACTGTAATAGTTTATATTGGGGGGAGGGAGTGTCAGTGGTAGAGAGGTTGTGTATTGTATTATATTTTACTGCTGTATTTATAATTCTATTATATTAACTTTTTGTTGTAAATCATCCCAAGCTGCTTTGATAGGGGTGATTCATCAATCAAATTATATAGATGAAAAGTAAGTAAAATAAATACATTGGAAGTTCTGTTTCATCAAATGTCACTTTCAAGAGTCTTGGTGGCTATAACTTGTAATTAATATAAATTCGAGCCCTGTTCCCAAAAGATAAATAATAGGCCCTGTCACTGCATGGGAAGTCCCTATCTGTTTGGTTAAGTGCATGGGACGTCCCTATCTGTTGGGGTAATTTTATAAGGCGCTGTGGAAAGTTATGCGCCATCTGTGCACGTAGTATTTTGAAGGACTTATGGGCTTAGATGGATCTTTATGCACATACTTTAGAAGCCGGTCACTATTTCTGTTAGTAGGCGCATTAGGCCAATGATGTGTGCTTTCACTGTGAGCATTTACGTAGATGGAGCATGGGTAGAGCGTGTATTTTCGTGTGCCTGTATAGAATACAGGCACATGAAAATAAGATATGTGCTGTCCATTAGTACCAGTCATTGGACTGGTGTAAGTGGTCACGCCTAGATTTGGCGCATGTTCTCTCTGCCACTTACGCTCTTATTTTATAAAGGAAAGTATGCGTGTACTTGACTTTGTAAACTAGGTGCAATTGACTTGCATAAAAGCACACATTAACTATGTAGGAGTTTATAATACAGTGAGCCTCGCTTAACGAGCATAATTCATTCCCGCATCTTACTCCGTAATGCGAAACACCTCGTTAAGCAAAACAATTTTTCTTCTTTTACCCCTGTCTTCTTGCGGCATTATCTTTGGGGACAAACGTGTAAGCATGATTAAAGTTTGCACTAAAAAAAATACACAATAATGTGTCTGAATACAATTTTTCTCAAGCGCTAAACACAGACTGATAGCCGAGATGCAGGCAGGATCCTGCATGTGACGTCACGTTGTCTCCTCGTCACTCATTATGTGAAACATTGCTCGTTAAGGGAGTCATTTTTTTACATTTTGTTTTGCTCGTTATGCGAATCACTCATTAAGCGAGGTTTGACTGTACTGTCCTCTATAGGTATAATGTCAAGAATGCAAAGGGTGCTTTCCTGATATTTGGATTTTGCATAGTTTCACCAAAATAGCTCAGACTATTCACCCTGGAGGAATATTGTTGAATTTTCTAAGCATTAGCTTTTATTGATTCTAGCATGCATCCAGAAAGGATGAAAGGACATATTTAGAAATTTGAGTGAATGTGCACTCTTATTTTTTAGAGTGCAACTTTCAGGCATTTGTATGTGGGCTGTTTAAAAATTGTTCCCTTGAAAAGCATAATTTAGCGCATAACTTAGCATCTAAAGAGGGTCATTTTGTAATAAGTGCCTTGGTTTGGAGAAGGAGAATGCTCCTATTTTTAGCCAATTTATAAGGACACATAGGTGTTTGTGGGCCTTTATAAAATACTAGCAGAAATTTTGCAGAAAAAGTGCGTAGATTGTGCACGCTCGAAAGCAGGCTCAAATCACGACTCTGCCCGTACTCCTCCCCTGAACACACCTATTCTATAGGTGTGCTTCTAACTGTGCGACATGTACTTTTAGGTGTGACCTAATTTTATAAGGTTTTTGATGCTCGTGAATCAATGTTTTACGTGCGGAAAAGATTTATAAAATTACCTCCAAAGAGTATAGCATAGCATGTGCATTTTTCAAGTGTGTTTATGATTATGCTAAACCTATGATTTTAGAAGGCAGTTACTTTGGATGAACTTGTAACATAAGGAAAAGTGACCTATATAGTCAGGTCATGTGACTCAGGTCTGAATGGTTTATCTACTGCATCCCAACCCATAGGGTGGGCTATAATGTTGGAGTTCTGAGAAAGCAATTGTCAAGGAAGGAAACTTTTCTGAGAATTAAATCCATCATTTCCTTGTAGGATATTTATGCCACTAAATGAAGATTATGAACTGCAAAGCATTAATATATGTTACAGACAGTGCAGGTAATTCAAAGGATTGAATTCCATAAGGCTGAATATTTCTCATTCTTCTTCGCTTTAGCTTACATTTCTGTTTTGAGAGCAAAGCTTGTGCCACAATGTTTCAGTCATTTAAGAAGACATGGTGCATAAATTTTGCATGTCAAAGGAAATGTAATACTTGGAGCTGTTCCCGCTATCTGTGCCTTCAAGAGGCTTGAGTTTAAGGGGCCCTTTTACTAAAGCCTAGTAGGTGATTAATGTGCGTTTTAACGCACAGTAACTGGCAGCTGAGAATGCTAATGTGGGGGCATGCCAGCGACCGTGTGTTAAAGCACATAATAATTGGCCATCATGTGATGCAGTAGGGAATGGATGGATTGTGGGTGTGGAGAGCACATTGCCATCAGCGCGAGGACAACTGCTGCATGCTCAGTGGCAATTAGCATAAATGCACTCAATGATACCTATATGGGGGTGTCTTTGCTAAAGAGTGCACTGGTAGCTGTCAAACTAGCATGATGGACCATACCAACTTCAGTGGGCATATGCGTCCCTCTCTCTGGCAGTCATTGAAGCCACAGTCACAGTGATCCCGCTACCTCCAAAAGCTATATCATGCGACTTGACTTGAAGCTGTGAGATCGGCAGGAACTTCTGCACCGTGTGGCTCAAGCTCTTTGTAGAGAGCTGATTGCAGCAGAGCAAGGAGGCACCAGGGCGCAATTCATAAGCGCCACGATGATCTGGTGCCCTGGATTTGTCGAGCTGTGCGTTAAGTGCACCTGCACTAGCACATGTGCAGTTAGTATGTGCTCGGAACAGCCACACTAACCACGACGCACCATTACCGCCCATATTCCATCCCTAACTCGCCCAGTCCCTACCTAATTGTATGCTAACTGGTTAGCGCATGATTTTTGCCAGGGGGCTCTATGCTAATTATTTAGGGTTCTTAGTATGTGACCGTAAACAGTTTAATAAACATGCCTCTGGGTGTTGTTAGATGCACCCCCGTTAAGTCTGCTGCACATTATTGTTCATGCGCTAACTGCGAGGAACATGTCGGGCACAACACCGCAGAGTATGAGGGGTGCACTTACATGTCAGGCACAACACCGCAGAGTACGAGGGGTGCACTTACATGTCAGACACAACACCGCAGAGCACGAGGGGTGAACTTACATGTCAGACACAACACCGGAGAGTACGAGGGGTGCACTTACATGTCAGGCACAACACCGCAGAGTACAAGGGGTGCACTTACCATGTGATCGTATTGCCATTAATCATTAGTAAAAGAGACCCTAAATCTAAGCGTGTATAACAACATATAAAATGTATATTTATCCAGTAAATTTTCAAAGGTCTTTATGGTGATGGTGCATCCATATTTACCATAATCGTGCTCCATCGCCACCCCCGGTGCTGCAGTCTTCACAGGGCAGCACAGAAAACTGAGGCCTTTTGAGAAACTCTCCTAAATGCAAAGACTGCCTTTTTACAGGTCTAAGAATACAGTTTTCCAGTTAAATATTAATTCATTTAAGGAAGCTAATTAAAATATAATACTTGTAAACTGTTAAAGGTTTGGTTACTATCATTACCTAATACCTATGAAAACATGATGCAATGATACTTAAAATTATAATCCATTTTAATATTGCTGCTGTAATTTTTGCACCATTAATTATGAATTCATATAACATACGAATGTGCACAGAAAAACTGTTTAGTTTGTTTGCAGCTCATTTCAGTTGTTTTTCAGACATTTTTTGATTCATTTCACACATATTTTAATAAAACCTTTTTGCCGCACATCATAATTTTTTAACAATTGATTTAGGACTCTTTTTACTAAAACTGGGTTAAACAGTTAATGCAGGAATTAGCCCACAGTAACTGTTAGCATGTATTGCATCAGGTGTCAACCAGCAATGCAGCAGACAGTGCAGAGCAGCTGATGCCGCATCCGTAGATGCAGTTAGTATGCAGTAGACACAGAGGTAATTTATAAGGTCATTAGCACAGATGCAGCAGCAGTGTGCAGGGCATGTTTACTAAAGCATGCAACCTGGGTAGCAGGGAACTAGTGCAGATTTTTGGCAACATGCTACAAAGTAGTGTGGAGCCTGCACTAGAAAACCCCCATGCTACCCGGGCAGGGCATGGGCGTTCCTGCTATGGCGCTGCTAGCACGGGCCTTGAAAGCCTGCAGTGTCAGCACTTGGCAGGAAGCAACTACCAATAACACAATGGGTGGCAGTAGTTTCCTCCCCATGGAAGGCTTTTAAAATGTTCAAAATCTCATATAGCCATTTTCTGTACAAATCTCAGGGAGACAATGATCCCATTTCCCATTGTCCTTGAAAGATCTTTTCTATATAGTAACATTCTTGAAATCGACACTGCTTGAATGGTTAATTTTTTATTATGAATACTCCTATTCAGTTTTCCAGAAGCAGATAGTGACACCTGTGAAGACAGGTAGGAGCACGTAAGCTTTTAAAAGCTAGACACAGTAAGTTATAATGGAATCCTAGCCTGACTAGGGAGCCAACGTAATCATTTTAACAATAAAGAGTGGTGCAGTCGAACCTAGTTGCATTCATAATACGTTTAGCCTCAGTATTCTGCAAAACGTGAAGCTGATATATAGATCACTGTGGCAAACCCAAATGCAGAATGTTACAGTAATCTATACGGGGAAGTAAAACCGCTTGTACTACCCAATGCAGGCGTTCAAAAGACAAAAACCTCTTAATCTGATGTACCATACGAAGATAGAAAAAAGTGTTACGTACTACTTTCCCAATAGGTTGATCAAACGTAAGGCGAGAATCTAGTTTCACCTCTAAACTCTGACTCAATTGTAAACAAATTAACGCCGAGTCCATTAGGACCGGTACTAAGTCTAGATCTACTACCATATAACAATACAGTTTTTTTCCATATTTAACTTAAGGCGGAATAACTTCATCCAGATCTTTACTTTTACAAAACAAACATTAACCCAATGATAAATAGCTTTTAAAGACAATTGAAAAGGGATTGCTCTCTGCATATCATCTGTGTAAATACTGTATAAGATAAGACGAGGTACGCCAGTGTTGAATATCTGCATCATTATGTACTAGGTACAGGCGCTGCCCCATATGTATATTTGAAAGTCAAGCACGCATTCATTACGTTAACAGTGCTTACTGCGTACTGACTGCAGATCCCAGGATCCTGGTCACCTCACTGCCCTGTGCACCGTTGTGCATGTTTATGTTGTTTTTTTTTGCATTCATCTGTTTGTATTTCTGTTTCATACTGACAGTGTGCACTATTTTGTCCAAGGACAACTTATGCGACCTGTTAGAAAATTCCATTCTAAGCTTGTGCATGTATGTTCTGTAGAATATGTGCATACATTGCAGCTTCACCCAAAGTATGCCCGTGGGAATGCCTACATGCATATCTTGTAAGTATAGCTGCACACTTTCCATGCACATACTTTTTTACATGACTCGTATATGCCGTTGTGCCAATTTTAAAAAAGCCTTTTTCTACATGTAAAACAGGTTTTTACATGCAGAAAAGCTTTGTGAAATTACTCCCAATAAGTCAGATTTGCACAGTAAAACAAATTGCAAAGATACCACTCAGATAACATCACTCAGTCAAAACCAGATCAGGTTAAATCTGAGGTCACAAACAGATGTGTTATAGTGTTTAATTGCTTTGTGCTCAAAACATTTGCCCACTATGCCGTTATACTCCTGTTAAAGACAGAAACCACTATAATAAGTCATGCCACAGGTCATAATATCGGGTTATATCTCAGTACTTTGGTTGTTGTATGCTGCCAAATTAAAATATACACACACACACATACACATCATTATTAGACCAAGAACGGATTATCTGCTGAGCCTTAAGAACTGCTAATATTGTTTGAATTTCAATTATTCTCCTTGTGAATGGCTAATGTGGAACAATTTAGTTGGATGTCCCAATTCAGTTTTTTATTGCACAATAATATTATCTCAGTTATATTACTTTTATTGGGGACTGTAACTTGTAATGTACTATATTCTGTGGTGTGCACAGGGTCTCCGCACTCACAGTCACACAGTCCTTGAGGGGATGTAGGCTTAATTAAAATTGTTTATTTACTTGATGTACCACAAATCAAATCAGAGAAATGTCTGAGCACTTTACAAAATTTAGTAAAGGGAGGAGAAAGAAAGAAATAAGAAGACAAACAAAACAGAAAGGGGAAGTACAATAAGAAAATGCAACTTCTTCAATATGTAAGATACATAATGATCATGGCGATAACCAAACAAAAGGTTTTGGAGAGATCAACTGACCATAAAGGACCGGTTATGTTGGACTAAGAAGACAGGTTACATTGTGGAAATGCTAGTGTAAAATAATAAGTTTTCAAAGCAGACCTAAATTTCCAATGGGAGGATTCAGACCTACTGTAGTGTCCAGAGGCAAATTGTTGCACAGAGTAGGAGCAACCACAGAGAGCAAGACCAGTGTATATGTTCAAGAAGTATTAAGGAGAAAGATGGGACAACCATTAAACTGTGTTGCGATGAACATAGTGTACACTGAGGGGCACAGGCAACTAGAAAATCAGCTACCGAAGTAGGAAGGCCAGAATAAAAAAAACCTGGTGGACAATGGCAAGTAGTTTAAACTGGATTCTGAAGCTTATAGGGATCCAGAGGTTATGTGATAAAATTTCCTAGTACCTTGAAGAAGCTTTATGGAAATGTTTTGGAGTAGCTGTAGTCTTTGTAACTGTATCTGAGGCAAGCAATGGTACAAGGAGTTGCAATAGTCAAGGTGTGGAATCACAAGTGCAAGAATGAGGATGCACAGAGATGCCTTATCTAATAAAGATCGACTTGCCCAAATCTGCTTCAGTTAGAAGAAAGCCTTTTATATAACATTAGAGATATGTGCAGAAAAATTGAGCTATCAAGGATGACCCCAAGAACCGTTACAGTATACTTAAGAGAGAGTACAGCGACAGCTATAGTCAGAGTAGGCAGAAGGATGGATTGCAAAGAGAATATAATGGCATCAGAAATAGAAGGGTTTAGTCCTGAGGCCATTGTCAGAGATCCAGTGGGCAATAGTATCAAGTTTAATGTAAATATCAGCAAAGAAATAAAGGGAACGAAAATCAAGAGGAACAAGATGTTGGATGTCAACAGTGTACATAAAGAATGTTAGTCCAAGTGACTGGATCAAAGCTGCTAATGGCTCAAGAACAATATTGAATAAGACTGGGCCTAAAATGGATCCCTGCTGAACACCACAATCCAATGTGAGGGTTGAGGAGGTGGCATGAGACCAGTGAATACAGAAGGAGCAACCTGGTAGGTAAGACTGAAACCATTTTAGAGCTCTGCCTGTCTTGAGGAAATTTGTAAGCAGTTGGCAACCATTCTTTCCACAGCCTTCCCATTGAAGGGTTGATTTGAAATGGGGCAGTAGTTGGAGAAAGAATGCATATCAGCCTTACAATCTTTGATTTGAGGTAGGACAGTGCTTGCTTCCATAGTGCAGAAAAGTCCACTAGTGTAAGACTCAGCTTAATCATGGAGTACAAGAAGGGCAGAAGAGGATCCAGGAGCTGTTTCAGAGTATTGACTGGTAGGGGGTTAGTAAGAGCTAAAGACGGCCTCAGTGCACTAGCAATTTTGCTAACTTCATAATGGGTTGGCATAGTAAAATTGGCGAAATTGCCTCAGGGAGGGGCAACTGGTGTCAGTAGTAGTAACCAATGGCAAAGTTTGATCAAGCAGAGAAGACTGTAAATCCCTAATATTCTGTAAGAAGCCTTCAGCTAGTTGATTGACAGGAAGAGGGGAAGGTGCTTCCAAAGGGAAAGCACTATTTAGATGATTAACCATCCTAAGTAAAGTAGATGTCTGGTGTTTGGTCTGTCTGCAGATGAGACAAAATGTAGTTCTTCTTGACCAAGTGCAGGGTTGATCTACAGTGCATAGCAGTATTAGGATAGGTGAGGGTTGCCTACACTGGCAACACTCAGTTTGATGAAGTTGTGTTTTAAGTAATTGGAGGCCTGGGTGGAACCAAGGATGGTGCTTCCTTGGGTAAACCAGATAGGGATACTTAGGGGCAGTTATAAGTGTCAAATTCCATGGTTTGCACTTCAGCGACGTGCCTCCTTAAGTGCACTCCTTAGGTGCGAGCTGCTGGTAAACTCCTGCACTCAAAAGAAAAATTGTGGGATGTCTCCTCCAGGTCTCTTGGAAGTAGGTGGATCTTAGAATTGCTGTGTTCTCAGCCAACAGTTTTCCTTCAGTAGACAAGAGAGAGAGAGATGTGGCAGGTTTCTGTTTAGGCTGGTGTATTTAATGGCATAATAGTAAATAGAATGGACTAATCTTTCTAACACTGTAATTCCTTCATAGCAATTAATCAACTGGTTAGAATAAAATAAAAATGTAAAGTTGAAATTCCTTTAACCTATTCAAGTGACAAATGCCTTTGATTTCACTTCACCATAGGTGACCAGTGATTTACTCATTTGGGGAGCCTGAATTGGTCTAGTGGGGAGAGGTGTCCCTTGGTTGCACAGATTTTCTCTCTTCCTTCACCCCCTCCAGGACTTGTGCAAAGACAATGGGTGTCTTACCACCTCCCCCCCCCCCCGAGATAGTTAAACTTTACAATTATGATCATCTCAACACTACCCTCCCCCTCCCTCCCCCTCCCTCCCCCTCCACAATCCTGTAAAAACTGCATTGCTGGACATCATACTTTTAAATATTAAACTGCTTTGTATGTATGTGTGTTGCCATGCTTCCTGTAGGTAAAATAATGTGCTGAAGGCTCTTTTGAGATGTCTGGCTGACAGGATTTATTGTTTTGTGTTTTTAGAGCTGCGACTAGACAGCAGAGTTAATGAGTGAGAGAGCAACTGGAGGAAGTGTGTGTATGTATGTGTATGGCATGAAGTGGGGGGGTTAGAGAGAGAGAGGGAGGCTGGGGTGAAGCCTGAGGGTTGGTCGTGAGAAAGAAAGAGACTAGGGGAGGTCATTATAGAGAGAGAGGCACTGGATGAAGCCTGGGGGAGGGGTCATTTGAGAGATTGAGGAAAGTCCTGGGGAGTTCATGAGATAGAAAGATTGGGGAGGTTAAGAGAGAGAGATGTATGTATACACATGTGCATGTGACTGCAGCCCTTGACACTCCCCATGACACACACACACACACGTGCCTCACTTCCCATGACACACAGATATACATACATGCACCTCCTGACACTCTCCATCACACACATATGCATACAGCCCCTGAAACTCCCATCACACACACACGCACACATATGCACACAGCTCCGGACACTCCCCATAATGCACACATGCACACATGTACACATGAATGGAGATCCTGACAGTCCCCCATGAAATGCATGCACACACACAAACATACACGCACATGTAGCCCCAAATCATTCCCCATGACACACACATACGCATCACCTGACATACATATGTCACCCCTGACACTCCCCATGACATACAGAGACACACACACGCAGCCCCTGATAGTCCCCATGACACACACATGCATGCACACAGCCCCAGACTCTGCTCATGATGCTCACATGTATGTACACAGCCCCTGACACACACACACACATACACATGCACCCCTTAACACTTATATGAGACATGAATATCAGTCCCCCACATGCCTGATACTGCAAATGGGGAAAATGTGCCATTACGTAACATTGCAAATGTACACTTTTCAACTGTTTTGCTTTAAGTGTTGCTGCTCTTTGCCATCCTTAAAAGCTTCTGCCCTAGGCAACCACCTAGTCTTGTCCAATGTTTGTTCCGACCCTGCCCCCTTCCTTCTAGGAACTTTTCTCTGTGCTCCCAACCTCCCTGACTCTCTTCTTATTGTTCCCCCCCAAACACTTTCCTCTTTTGCCCCTCCTCTACTGCCACTGTAAAATTTGGAGAAAGTATTTTACCATTACTGGCTGCTGATTGGCTCATTTTGCTGCCCAAGACCATTTAGAAGCAGGAGGTTGGGAATTAGCATCTGCATCGAATTGAGCTTCCATATCATCCTGCTAGACCAGTCCAGACAAATGGGTTGTGTTCCTCTACCAGCAGATTGGTGGAGACAAAGAACCAATGAAAAGCCCAGGTTTCAATGACATCACTCCCATGCCTCTATGTGCCTCAGCCAACAGAAGTTCCTTTAATATTTCTTTGTCTTCAGAAGATGGTTGTTGGATTTTCTCCTCTCTGAAGAAAATCTGAAGAATTGAAAAGAAAAGATTGATAAAAATGCTTGTGACAGACCACTTTGAAGGTGACTCTCTTACTTGAGTCACCTTCAAAGTCTCAGCTGAGGTGCCAGAACCAAGTCCTCAGCTGAGGTGCCAGACCAAGATAAACCACCCATCTGGGCAGCAGCAGAATGGGACAGTGTTGGCGGCAGAGGATCACCTTTCTGTAGCAACGGCAACAACACTAAAACTGCGCAGAGGAAAGGCTTGGCAATCTACTGTATCTTGCCATGCCATGAAAACCCAATGGATAGTCACAACAAACAAATTGCACTATAGTGCTGGAAGATGAGACCCCGAAGTCGGAAGGCACTCAACTAGCTACTGGGGAGGGGCTGAAGACTTTTCAGAGTAAAGCCGCATTTATGATGTGGTTGAATCAAAGCCCTCGGGACATCCGACTGCTGATGTAGCTGCGCATGAAATGAGAGTCCAGAAGCTGTAAAGAGGTCTTACATATTGGGACATGGAACATACGAAGCATGAACCAAGGGAAATTGGAGGTGGTCAAGAATGAAATGGAATGTGTACAACTTGATCTGTTGGGTGTTAGTGAACTGAAATGGATTGGCATCGGCACTTTGCATCAGATGATCACATGGTCTACTATGCTGGAAATGAAAGACAAAGAAATGGTGTTGCATTTATAATAAAGAAGAAACTTGCAAGAACTGTAATGAAATACAATGCAGTCAGTGAACGCTTAATCTCTGTTTTGTCTACGAGAAATGCCTATCAACACAACTATAATTCAAGTATATGCCCCAACAACAGCTGCAGAAGAGAATGAAATTGATGAGTTTCTATGAACAAGTACAAGCTGAAATTGACAGAACATGCAAACAGGATATCCTGATAGTCATGGGTGACTGGAACGCAAAAGTTGGCAACAAAGAAGAAGGCAAAGTGGTTGGAAAATATGGACTTGGCAACAGAAATGAAGCTGGAGAAAGACTGATTGATAGAATTCTGCAAGACCAACTATCTATTCATCTCAAACACCTTGTTCCAGGAACACAAGTGGTGACTGTACACATGGACTTCACCCAATGGATTGTACAAAAATCAAATTGACTACATCTGTGGGAGTCAACGATGGACAAGCTTTATAACATCAACAAAGACAAAGCCTGGAGCTGACTGTGGTACAGATCACCAACTACTAGTATGCAAACTGAAGCTAAAGTTGAAAAAGAGCAGGCACTCATGAATGTAGCAAAATATGACCTTGAGAATATACCACAGGAATTTAAAGACTGCCTGCAAAATCAATTTGCTGCTTTAGATACAAATGACAGAGCTCCAGAAGAGTTATGGAATGACATCAAGAAGGTTGTGTTGGAAGAAAGCGAGAAGGCTCTACAAAAGGTGAAAAAGCAAAAACAGCCAAAATGGATGATGGAAGAAACTCTGAAAATTGCCCAGAAATGCAGAGAAGCGAAAGCCAGAGGAGAAAGAGAGCCCATCACAGAACGCAACAGAGATTTTCAATGTGCAGCAAGACAGGACAAGGAAAAGTACTACAATGACACATGCAAGGAAATAGAAGCAGAAACTATTAGAGGAAGAACAAGATCGGCTTTCCTAAAGCTACGAGAGTTAAAGAAAAATTCCAGCCTCGAATTGGAATGTTACAAGATGCTCAAGGTTCTATATTGAATGATGTTGAGAAGATCAAGAAAAGGTGAAACAAATATGCATAGTTTTTTTATATGATAAAGATCAAGTGGACCAACAGCCGTTTCAACCTGTACCTTATGATCTGGAACCATTGGTGATGAAAGAAGAAGTCTAAGCAGCATTGAAAGCCTTATCAAAGAACAAAGCATCATGCATTGATGACATTCCCATAAAAGTATTACAGCAATCTGATGCAGCTGTTACCATACTTATAAGGCTCTGCCAAGAAATTTGGACGACAACATCATGGCCAACTGACTGGAAAAGATCTGTGTTTATAACCAATACTAAAGAAAGGTGATCAAACTGACTGTGGAAATTATTGCGCAATTGCTCTGATCCCACATGCCAGAAAGATACTACTGAAGATTATTCAACAAAGACTACTACCTGGAACAAGAACTACCTGAAGTGCAAGCAGGGTTTCAGGAAAGGGCAGGGAACGAGAGACATCAATCGCGGATGTGAGATGGATCCTTGAAAAGACTAAAGAATACCAAAAGGATATCTATTTTGTGCTTTATCTGTGTAAACCATTTATTTTGTGGTTGGGACAGGTTACCTCAGGCTGGAGAGCCAGGAGTTTCAATTCCCGCATGGGGACAAGCAGCCTCAGGCCGGAGGGACTGCGGTCTCTATTCCCATGGCCACTCCTTGTGGCCTTGGGCAAGCCACTTAACCCTCCATTGTCTCAGGTACACTTAGGGGCATGTTTACTAAACACCGTTGCTGTGCGGGTTCCCGTTAGTGTGCTGGTGCCATATAAGGAGTTGGGCGGGCCAGGCAGAAAAAAGGAAAAAACCGGACCGTACGTGTGTGCGTCGCGCTAATGTGCGGGGCCCATATTATCGCGTGGAAAGGCTAAGTGGGGCGCTGCTGCGTAACCAAACAACAGAGCCGTAGTACAACCGTGAAGACACTGACCTATGGTGCAGGGGCCAGGGGTTCAAACCCCTATTGTACTCAACGAAAAAGACCAGCTGAGGCATCAACTTTTATGGGCCAAAAGTGGTGTAGGAGGCATACTGCTTATGGGCGGCAGAATGCGGCGCACTCTTTTTTTATACGGCCTGAGGCGGCGCACTGTTCATTGTGGGCGGCAGATGGCGGCGCGCTGTTAAGGTTGGGCGGCAGAGGGCGGCGCGCTGATAAAATCGGCAACAGAAGGCGGCGAGCCGGTGGGCAGAAGGCGGCGCGCTGATGTGTGAGGGGGCAACCCAATAGTGGGAGGCTAAGTGGCACGCTGATGTGCAAATAACAGGAATGGAGCCATAGCACAATGGTTAAGACACTGACCACTCGTGCAGGCATCGTGGGTTCAATTCCCCACAGTGCCCATTGAAGACAGCTGGCTGAGGCAATTATTTCAGGAGTCATGCCCATGTTGGGCGGCATAAGGCGGCACGCTGTTAATGTTACGCGGCAGAAGGCGGCGCGCTGTTACTTTTGTGCGCCACAAGACGGTGCGCCGATGGCTACAAGGCTGCGCGCTGCTGCTCAAAAACAAGAACAGAGCCACAGCACAATGGTGAAGACACTGACCAATGGTGCAGGTGTCAGGGGTTTTCAACCCCTCACAGTGCCCAGTGAACAAGGCTGGCTGGGGCAGTATGTATTATGGTGAGGAGTGCTGTAGGAGGCCTTCAAGGTTTATTTTATTTCCCACTACTAGTAAACCCGCTCTCACAGTGTGTTAACATAACGGATGCCCGTAAGGCACATGTTATAGTGCACTGTCCGCCAAGGCACCCTAGAATGTCCCCTATAGGGCACCATGTATGTTTGCGACACAGGACAATGTATAGTGCACCCAATATGGATGGCACCCATAAGGTGGCCTAATAGGGCGCCCTAAAGAGCACCCTCAGAGGCACCTTATGGGTACAGTATGCCAAGTGTGTGTTTGCTGTCATAAAAATATGTACAGTAAACAAAGATAATGCTCTGGACAACCCTATCACAGAACCCCACAATGGCTTGAACCCATGACCTCTGGCTGCAAAGGTAGTGACGTAACCATTGGGCTACAGCCCTATAGCTGTCAGCAAGCCCCTGGCTGGCTGCAGAGAGCCTGCATGTCACCTCACAGACAGTCTGCTGTTGTAAACAAGATAGGGTTAGGCCACCCGTACCCATGATGCACTGCACATGCAAATCAGCTGTCCACAGATGCACACAAGATGGGGAATGCACCCCAACAGCTACCCGGCCTGGTAGGGGGAATTGTCCGTGTGCACCCACACAGCACCTCGGCCTGGTAGGGGGTCCTGAGCGGGTGGACTACCAGCAAAGAGTAGCTACACACCGTCACATTGTGCGGGTACTGTGCTCACCCTGAGGGTGTGATGTGGCACCCAGGACCAGGTCCACAACACCCCATGGCTGAATGAGGCCATGACAGAGCTCCAAAAACAGTACTAACCTGTGAGATAGGAAGGTGCTGCAGAAAACATCTTGGATATCTCTGTCTGTCTCAGTTAGTGGAAACCCCCATGGACCCTATTGGTGGTAATGGTACCCCCCCCCCGTGGGTGGCAAACTGGGCCTCCCACCACCAGATCCCCAACCTACCCCCCCCCCCCCCCCCCCACCACCACCACCACCAATAGCAGTAGAGTGGACCATCAAACCCCAGTCCTGCTGGGGAACAGACACCCTACAGGGCAGTCCAAGCAGCTCCACACACATCCATAACACAATATCAGACAGACATTAGGCCCTGGATATCCAAAGATGCACCCCAGCACTATCTGATATTCTCCTGCAGCAAGCCATCAGCCACTGCACCCTGCAAGGCACTCCATCAAGACACATACCAGCTGTGAACAGCCTGATGGAAATGCATGCACCCAAAACTGGGGTGGCAGCACACACAAGCAGAGAGTTCTGTGAGGAGGCCCCAACAGGAAACCCATATATATCACAAGAGAGAAACACAATACAGCACTATGGGGGTGCCTAGCCATGCTGTCATCACTGCACACTCAGGGTGAGAGCGCTCCCCCAGCAGCACATACGGAGGTCACCCTGTCTGTGTAGGTGGTGGCCGGGCACTACAATGTCACAGCCAGTGCCCTATGCCCTGTGCAGATGCATCCTGGCCAGCCCACCATGTCTGACCTATACCCATGGTACCTTGCTGCTCATTATGCACATTGGCAGGCCAATACTGGCAGTAGTGCTGGCAGTGTGGGTTGGGGAAGGTGTTTGCAGCCAACACACACTGTATAGACAGACACACACTCCCACACCTATGCCAGCATTGTGCTACTATTGAAGGGGTGATTAGCCTTGCCCACCACACCGTTCCTGGGCACGGCACAGGCATGGATATGGTACGCAGTACTGCTGGGGGTCACTCCCCAGGGTGGTGAACACCGTCAGAGGCCAGGCCTGGAGCACGCACCGCAGACACCCAACATATTGTTCGGATGGGGTCAACTAGCAGTATGTGCGTAACGTAGGGATATCTATCAGCCTGTACTCTTAGCAAACGTTTCAGAGCTGTAAACCTCAGGTGTAGGGTGACATTGCTAAGGTATGCAGGTGCTAGTATTGGGAGATGCACGCAGGGTCCAATGTTCTGCCTCTACAGGAGACATTGGCCATGGGGCCTGTGGGTGTGGGTGTGGGTGTGTCTGCCCCTGTTGGCTGCTGCTTTACGGCAGCGCTTCCCAAATCCGGTCCAGTTTTGCATCACACTGTTCGGGTCTTCCTGCTGTCCCTCATGAATATGCATGAGCTACATCTACATGCCGTGGGGGTGGTGCATAGATATACAGCACAGGCATTTGTATGAGTGGCAGCATGGAACCTGACTGGTGTGTGGCCCACCAGGACTGCATTTGGGGGATTCTGCTGTAGGTTCTGCCCCTGTTCATGGTGTCTGTGCTCAGTGGGGTAAAAGATAGACGTATTAACATTGCATATGTCCTCGTCACGAAAGGTGTGTCCTTACTGTCACTGTTTATTTGTGGGGAAAATATGTGGGCAGGATTGGCGGTAGCCCCAGCTGGTCTTATGAACCTGTGACCTTCTGTTCTTGCATGCACTGTCTGTGTGCACTGCACCACTGTGTAGCCACAGACTGGCTGAATTCCCTGGATAGTCCATGACTGTGGATCCGGCAGTGCCTGTCTGTTGCTGTGGACTGTGCCAGCCTGCACATGGCTAGGCCTCTGTCTTCCGTAGCTAGTGGCCACTGCCCCCTGCACCACATGTACTCGTCCGCCAACATGCTGGCATGAGCTTCTCTCAGAGAAAGCAGATGACCTGATTGCAATGTGTCAGTATGGGACTGCATTTGGGCGACTTGGCTGTAGGTATTGCCCATTGTTGTGGTGTGTGTGTGTTGTTGGGTAAAATATGGGTGATCTCCCCATGCCTATGTTCCCTGCAAGACGGGTGTGTGTGCTATCGTTGTTCAGTGGTGGGTAAAATATATGGCCAGGGCTGGAAGGTGCCCCAGCTGGGATTTGAACCTCTGACCCTCTGGTCCTAGAGGTACTGGCTCTGTCTGCTGCACCACACTGTGGCCACAGGGACAGTGCAGTCCCTGGAGATAGTAACATGGCAGGATGGAGTCCGCAAAGCCTGCTGTGTGCATTTCTACTGTGGGCTCCTTCACCCTGTCTGGTGACAAACGTGCAAGTAAAGCCCACAGATGACCACGGGAAAAGGGGGATAAAATATAACCAAGCTGGGCTACAGTGATATTAATGGGCAAACATGGAAAACACTCCCAGGACAGCTCCAGAAAAAGGGAAATGTTTTTTGGACGAGTCACCTTTCCATAAATCATTTTGTTTTGGAGCTTTTCCTGGGTGTGTTTTCTAGTTTTGCCCATCAATATAACTGTTCCCCAACTGAATTACTATTTTTAATATTTTTGTGGTGGTCATTTTCTATTTTTAATTGCACTTTTGTGCTGTGCACATGTATCACACTGCTCACGTTTTGCAGGTTTCCCCGGTTGTGCTGTACATTGCTGACGGAAATGGTTTCTCTTCCCTTTAAATCCCCTCTACCGCGAGTGGTTCACTCGCGCTATTTTTGCAATGGAAATTCGGCCCCGCAACTGTGCGAGGGGCCCTCCTCCCCTCCCCTTCCCCGCCCATTAACCCCGTCTCTCCGCCCCTCCGGGGCCTTCCTCCGCCCTCCGTAGGCCTTTCCACGCCTCTATCGGACATTTACGGGCCCGTACTTGGTGCGGGGCTCGTGAGTGTGACGCGCACGTGTGCGGGGGTTCGACGCACGTTTGCGGGGCGCTTAAGAGCACTTAAGTGCTGCTTTTAGTGCGCTATTTTGTGCCGCGCAAAATAGCGGTTTTTAGTAAACATGCCCCTTAGATTGTGAGCCCTTCGGGGACAAGGGAATAAAAAGTACCTGTTAGTTACATGTAAAACCGCACTGATTTTAAAGAGCGCGGTATAAAAAAGAAAGAAAGAAAATAAATAAAATAAATTTGTGTAAAACATGAGAAACTCTGGTCCACATTAAGAAGCATGGGTATACCAGAACACCTAATCGTTCTCTTGCACAATCTGTACATTGATCAGAAGCAACAGTTTTGAACAGAACAAGGAGAAACAGAATGATTTAAAATAAGCAAAGGTGTACAACACGGCTGCATACTTTCCCCCTACCTGTTTAATTTATATGCAGAAAAAATCATCAGAGCAGCAGGATTGTATGAAGACAACAGAGGTGTGAAGATTGGTGGAAGACCATCAATAACCTTCGCTATACTGATGATACCACATTACTGGCTGAAAAGTGAAGATGATCTGAAACATTTGCTTCTCACGATCAAGGAACATAGTCTTAAAATGTCCTGCACCTTAATGTAAAGAAGACAAAGATCCTGACAACTGGCAAAATCAATAAGTTCGTTGTTGAAGGAGAAGAAATTGAAATTTTGGACACTTTAACCTACTTGGATCAACTATCAATAAGAAGCAACAGGCAGTCACGAAATCCGATGACACATTACTCTTGGCAGAATGGCTATGAAAGACCTAGACAAGATTCTCAGGAGCAGAAATGTCCTCTCTCCATACAAAAATTTGACTTGTTCACAACCATGGTATTTTTCAATAACATCATATGGATGCTAAAGCTGGACAGTGACAAAGATAAGACAGGAAGAAAATTGATGCCTTTGAATTATGGTGCTGGCGGCGAATACTGTGTATACCATTGACTGCCTGAAGAACAAACCAGTCAATACTAGAGGAGATCAAACCTAAGCTTTCTTTAGAAGCTCAGATGACAAAACTTTGATTTTTCGTACTTTGGACACATCATGCAAGAGAGAGATCATTAGAGAAAGACACCATGTTTAGCAAGATAGAAGATCAATGCAAAAGAGGAAGGCTAGCAATGAGATGGATTGATACAATAACAGCAGCTCCGGGTACCAGTCTGTCAACAAGGAGCCGCCTGACTGAATACCGAACACAATTTAGGGCCGCTATCCAGAGGGTCACCATGAGTCGACACCGTCTCGACGGCACTTAACAACAACAACTCTTACTTGAGCGTGATGTGAGAGGCTCCACTAGACTGCAGTCTTTTCGGTAGCCGTAGGAGGGAAAATTGGTTCAGCTCCACATTGTTATCATGATAAGAGCATGTTGAGTAGCCAGAAATTGGAAGAATTTGGAAGGATCTGGAAGAGTGTAGCAGCCTCACACAACCTCAACATCCCCTCCCTCCTCCTCTGTTACCCCCTGCTCTCTTCCGAAGATTGCAGAAGGCTCTCAGAGGGATATGCCTGTCAGCCACCTTAAATGCAGTGCTGCAAAATCCAGTGAAAACATATCATTGGAGTAGAGCTGATCCTGGCAGGGATTCTCTGCCTGGGATCTCAGGAGGTATTACGAAGGCTTGACCTCATCATTGTCCTTGTTGGGGGCTCCCGATTCTGTCTGTATGGGACCCAATTCAGGTAGATTGCTGATAACTGTTGGCGTAGTGTGGGGGTTTCCTGCTGTTTTCTGCATGTGTTATTATTTTCTCCTTTTGTGTGCCTGGCGATCACGTGGTCTGTACATGCGTTCTGCCCAAATGGCTCCCACACACATTCCTACCCTAGCGCCTGTAATGCACCAATGCAGTAAAAGTGCATTTAACAAGCACCACAATTAAAGCACAATGTGCACCGCAGTAAAGGTGCAGTTACTGTGTGCCATTGGGCCACCCCAGCCTTAGTGCGTGCTGTTGTGATGCTTGTCTTAACTCTCTGTATCTTCTTCCAGCAAACATTTTTTAACCTGTGGCAAGCGAGGTGCCTCATCGCCGAACTCTGGATTCTGCTCTTCTTGCATGGCAGTTTCTGAGTTCGTCCCTGGAGGACCTGCTGCCCCTTTTTCAGCCAGGGTCTATGATTAGTTTGGCCTTGCCTGCATCAGGGCAGGAGGTGGCCCTATGGGTAAGGATATCTAGCCGTCTGGAGAATCCGGCGACTGTGCTTATCGTCATCTTGCAAGTCTGTGGCGGTTGTGCTTTCTGTTGTTTGGGGGAGGAGGGGTCATTTTCAAGAGAAGAGCTTACATACTCCGGATTATCCTCCCCGGAATTTTTTTCATTTTTGCAACAGGTCTGGAAACAGGGTAGGCAGTGAGTGGAAGCATCCTTGGCATAGGGTGCCCCCTGGAGATGGGGAAGAGCTTGGGAGCTGTCTGAGATTTTGACTATGACTTGGATTCAGATGGCTCGATACTGGGCTCTAACGTGGATGTAATAAGTACTCTTGGCCAACACAATCAGGGAGTGAGGTGGGTTAACCTTTTATTTGTTGTATGATAAATAATGATTTGCTTTATCCACCCCTCGCTCCTGGTTGTGTTGTGTCAAGTTTGCTACAAGAGGATGTGCTCTCCTTTAGATGAAGTACTCTCACCTTCCAAATATTGTGAGGAGACCAGTGTGATCCATCTATTCCGGAAGGAGGAGCTGGCGACTTTGATTGCCAGGGTACCATCAGTCCTTGAAACTTTGATGAATGCTTCCAGCATGGAGCAGGAAGAACGAATGTAAACCCGCTCCTCCCAGGGGTTCAAAAATCCACCACTGTCTTCCCATTTTCCAGATTGTTGATCACAGGATATTAATCCAGTCAGAGTGGGACTCTCCAGACTCCCTACCTAAAGGATTGAAGTGTGTGTAAGAACATCTCTGCTCTCCCAGAGGGGGATGTGTGTTGAGTGGTTTTGCACATTCCCCAGGTGGATGCATAGGTCTTGGGTGGTTAGCCAGATGGTCTACCATTCCTGTGGAAGGCCGAATTGGGGCTTTAAAGGATTTTCTGGACTGTAAGTTGGATTCGTGGTTGAGGAGCCCAGTTTTTCCTCCATGTTGGCAGCTATTCTGCAGCTGGCGGTATGTACCATCCCTGACATCTTGAGGCCCTGCTCCAGGTGGATTCAGTCTCCTTCTGTCAGCTGATACTACCCCTCTTTTGGAGTTGGCTACAGCCTTTCTTTTCTGATGCCATGTATGACCTGGTTAACATTTGGCAGCCATGGATGGTGCCAACTGATGATGGTAATCATGGCGATGGATTAGGCTCTCAGCACTGGGCAGCTGGACACGTTCTTCCAAAGCCTGGTTGCTCAACTGGTTTTTAAGGGGAAACCTCTTTTTGGAGCTGATTTGGAGAAGCTGGTGAAGGTTCCCTGGGTGAGATAGGACGATGGATATCGGGGGCCTCCTTCGCGGAGAGAGTTGGGTCCACAAGGAGCCTGTGAAGGCAGGCCTGGGTGTCCCTTCTGGCGTGTGGTCGCTCTGCCTCTTGCCCATCCACCAAGGGTGTGCTTGCTGGAGTTTCCCTGTGATCTCGGGACTCTTGTTGTTTAACCTAACATGGAAAAACCTGTTTCTTCCCCCTCTGCCTTCTGGGGCTTTCGGACTTGTTCTACATGTTCCTTTTCATGGAGTGCGTAGGCCAGGGACCTCGATCTCTTCCAGAGGAGGGACTCCTCCTGGACTGTGCTAACTGAAGGTTTTTGTGTGGGGGCCGCTTCACCTGTTCTTTCTTTCCAGTTGGAGACAGGCTTTCGTTTTCTTTCAGGAATGGGCCTTCAGTTTGGGTTATGTACTGGGAATGCAAAGAACTCGATTCCAGATGCCCTTTGTCCTCTCTCCTTGTGTCTGCGATCAACAGTGCTGGCTGTGTAAAGATCACCTTGGACAAGATTGCTGTGGCCTAAAGGTGGTGATGCCTTCCGACTGGAATGGAGTGGGGCTAGGGTCATATACTCCATCTATTTCATGGTACCCAAAAGGCTTAGTTCCTTCCGGCCCATTCTGGACCTCAAAGGGGTCGAAAAGCACTTGTGCATCCTGGCGCTTCTGGATGGAAACCTTGCGCTCCATGATTTAAGCAGTGTGGCTGAGGTAAATTCTTGGGCTTTCTCTGGATCCTGGCCGATGATGTATTTTCATATTCCAATCTAGGGTGGATCACGCAAAAATTTCCACGTCTTGGCCATAGCTTGGGCCTCTCACTTATATCAGTATCACCACCCTCCCTTTGGGGCTTTCCCCACCACCCCACAAGAATGTTCTTCCAGGTCAATGGTGGTGGCGGCCTATGTTGCCAAGGGATCTGGTGTCCTTCTTAGAAAGCCTTAGCTGGGTGATCATTGGGGAAGAAGCCAGCAGTGGCCTTCCCAGTCCCCTGGAGTTTCTGGGGAGCATAATTTTGACTCTTGAGTTGGGCAGTTGTTCCTGCCAGAGGAGTACTATCAAAGTCTGTTGGATTTGCCTTGTACGGTTCTGGTGCATAGAAGGTTCCAAAAAAAAAAAAAAAAAAAAAAAAAAGGGGAAAGAGTCTGGGATTCTCTTCAGCTCCCTTGGATTAATGGTGGTGACCATAGTAGATGGTCCCATGGGCATGGGCTTACATGTGACCACTCCAGCGGTCCCCTTGTTAACCTCAGTGGTTCCCGA